>JASCZW010005423.1:0-200344 GCA_034211315.2 Aedes japonicus | reverse complement strand
TGTATCTGATTTGACGCTGGCTCGAACGAACATCAACACTTTCTTTTCGCTTTCATTTTCGGTGAATCCAAACTCGCGAATTCAATGAAGGACGGCTTGAAGGTTGCGCCAATGGTCCGCTTCTTCGTCGACTCCGCCTACAAAACATCATCTGTCCAGCTGAGTCCAGCGAGCAGCACGTCCATAATGCAGGCCCGCTGTAAAACGCCTGTAAAGGTGCCGTTCCTCCAATTCTGGTGGATTGTAGTGATAGAGACCTCGATGCGTGATGGTGAACTTTCACAGTTTTCGTCCACCTCCACCTGCAAGAACGTATCTGGATAGCAGTCGATCGAATTGAAGACCTTGAAGCGGGTACTGCGCCAGGCAGCAGAGTGCCGTCGGCCAGTGGAGGCAGAAATCGGGGACGATACGGATTACACCAGTCTAGCAACGACGATTGAAATCTCGCCTGCCGCCTTCCTGAAGAAATCGACTGTGTTGATGATACTGGCACATTCCAGGCGGTCCAACTCCGTGTCGACGGTGCTGCAAATAGCGTGCAAGCTGCCACTGGCCTCTTCGATTTTCAACGTGAATTTATCTTTCGCCTTCGAACACAACCCTATTGTTCATCACAAATACTATAGGAAAGCTGGGCGGAGGGAAGTAACTGAAGTTGGAGAGCTGCAGAGTTGATTGATGTTGATTGTCCGATCTGCCTCCATTTCTGCTCGTAAATGACGGAGATGGTGCTATACTCGAAAAAATGCAACAGAAAAAAGCGCTAAGTTCGCCAAAAATTTATTTGAGGTCGGATTTTCTTGAAACTTTCAGGAATAAACAAATACATATGAATTATGTTTCGGTATAACTATTTAACAAATTTCCTTTCCATCGCTGCTGAAAGCCTGCGCCTTTCTCCTTAATACCCTCATTACATTTGTGCAATGGGGAGCCGACTTTTTTGGTGACTTTCATCCATTCTTTTTCAATTCCAAAGCTTGTTCTGAAAACACCTTGGACACTTCGAGCTTTTATCTTCATTATGCGGCCCGCACCTCCACCTGACGCAACCTTTAAAGGATTTGGGGTTGGCGGTTTTTGGTACAAAACAACGTTATTGTCTCTGTACCAATCCAACGTAGATCGCGCCAGTAATGGCATGATACCAGATCCGGGTCAAAATAATGTCTCGGCTCCGTGGGACACAGGAAGGCAGCAACATCACGGAGGCAATCGGTGCGGTACGGCGTTGCCAGGCATACCTGTGTACGGTTCACCAGTTTACCATTGCCATTGGCGCAGAGCAAGTATTTTGTTGCACTTGTCCACTTTGATCTTCGGTTCTTTGCGTTCTTCTGGAACATCAAACCGTTATTTGGCAATGCAAATCAAAGCCCCGGTATCTGCTTTGCGCTGCCTTGATGTAAGTTTCGTCATCCATAACCACACACAAGTTTTGCTTCAATCCATTTCGATACAGCTTCTTTGGTGCGGATTTGGCCGCCATGTTTTGTTGATCACGCCGACGTCAGGCCTGGGTGGCATGACCTTGAATACAATGAAGCCCAGCTCATTTCAAAGTTTGCTGAAATCTGAACTGTATGGAACACTTTGGTTTCAGAGCTGCGTCACGAATCGAAAGGTTTGGATTACACTTGATATAATCCAACACCTTTCCGGGCCTTCACAGGATCAGCTGTCTTCAATTTTTCTTCCACTTCCAGCCCACCTCTCGAAGTCTGTTCGGGATCCATAAACGATTTTACCACCTGAGACACAGTTGTATGTGTGATTCCCAGTTGTTCCCTCTCCGATCCATCCTTCTTCATGATCGCATTTTCCATGACGGCGCGCAAAATATCTACGCCATAATTTTCTTCTAGTTTCGATGACATCTTAATAACCACTCGAACCGATTGTTATGAACAATGACATTTAAACAATTCACTCCAAAACTAGTTATACCAAGATTTTCATTAATTTTTTGTCGCCACGGACAAAAAAGCCAGCACACGGATGAAAATAGTGCATTTTTTTCGAGTACAGTACGACGTGCAGTGTCGAGCGTATAGACTGATTATCTGCCTGCCGTTCGTTTCCAAACGTTCCTTCACCTGCACAATTCTTGTGTGTCACCATCGGCTTGGACGAATACCGCTACTCCGGGACAAAATGTATGAAATTGAGTAATTTTTTAACAGACGCATCTGATTAAGTAAACAAAGAGGGAAGTAAGATTCAAAGGTAAATTTCTTAGAAAACCTCAGCACCTTTGACGGAAAAAGTAGCATCACCATTATGTTAGAAAAATGTTATTTCTTGTTTTGGTGGCCCCTAGTATGCATGAAAGTGCTACCTCCCCTCTTTTTTTACAAAATCAGATATATCCTGTACTCGAAAATATCCATTACATCACATATAGCGAGGAAAGGAAGGGACTATCAGGGCATCCAAGATACGATTTGGATAAGGAGCATGGCAATGCTTCCTCCCTATTGCTATAACATACCGCGGAACGAGGGCGGGCTCAGCATCCCAATCTATTGGGTTTATTCTCTCATTCGAGGGGCTCGATGCTAGGGCTGTGATTGTGAACTTGCTTTTGGAAGGAGATTCTCTTCCCTATATTTGCGAGATTCATGTACGTGCGCTGTAGCTTACGGGCCGCTCAAACGATTTTAGCCCTTCCATAGGAGCTTGATCACAAACAACAAGAGAATCCTGATCAAATCGTTTTCAGATTATTCCACTGCTATGGAAAGTTACCTTGCTACAATAGATGGAAGTATTACATCATCATCATCACTGCCCAGTCAACAGTTCTTGGCAACGATTCTGAGGAAGGGACAGTCCTTGGAATGATGCATGGCGCCGCAGTTCCAGGACCTTGACTCTGGCGATCCTCGTCTCGAGCGTGAATGCTTCCTCCACGGCATTGCTTCCGCTTCGCTTGCACTGTTGCTGAGGAAGACTTTGCCTCTATGATCGTCGTGTCGCCTAATGATCAGAAGCCGTTGACATTCGTCCGAAACCTGCTCCAAAGTGATGTCATTCCGCTACTGACTTCCACATCGCTTCCCGCTTTCTGTCCACAGACGAACACGAGGCATTTGAACTGGGCCTCCGACAGCTTTCCTAGTTCGAACTCGACGCACAGCTATCCCGGCAGTCGAACGTTTTGTAGTCTTCGGTAGCTTGCTTCGTAACTTGAAAGCACCAGATCACAGACTCTAGGTTGGCTTTCTTGGGTTGGCGCCAGGGGCCTCGGGCTGCTTTATCCGCGTCTTAGTCAATCAATAACCTATTTGGGAACTTTTGTAACTTGTCCGGGGTGAGCTTGGAACTCGTGACTTTGGAGTGAGAGTGTATGGATGTTAACCACTACGCCGGAGTCGCCCCCGTCCGACATTCTTACGAAATGCCCAGCCTACTCTAGTCGACCGATTTGAGCGAAGGTTCTCCCAGCAACTAATGCAATTCGTAGTTCATGCCATCACGTGGTCCGTCTTCTATCTGCTATCCACTGAAAATTGTACGCAACAATTTCCTTTCAAAACACCAAGATCACGTTGATCCTCCATGGATGCAGATCGAAACAAGCTTTCACCAAAAAATGACAGATACCATTATAAGCTAGAAAATGCCCATGCTATTGAGTCGGATCGGAAGCATGAATTAGACATCCACATGTTTCATATTCTGCTTGGCGGATAGACAATTGTTATGTAAAAAAAAATGAAAGTAAGTTTTCAAAGAAAAGTTGAAATATTATATCCGTAGAATAAAGAATACTAGTAGGTTGTATGAAGTACAATACGGTTAAGATGATGTTGATGATGATCACGATATGATACTTCTTCTTTTTCCTCATCATTTCAGCTAAATACACTTCCACCGTTGCAAATTGAGAGCTTTCTATGCTTGTACTATTCTTAATCTTTGTTTTCTTCAATAGAACTTGTTGAAGTTTGTTTGAAGAGAATGATTTCATTCCATTCAAAATAAATGCAATTTTCCGCACAAAAGCTGTTTAGATTTCGCTATAACTATTCAACAAGACTTATAAGAGTTACAAAGTTTAGTTCGTTTCAAACCCAACTGAAAACTGGTCCACTACAGTTGCTCTTCTAGGTATAGATAGAAATGGAGGAAACCAGGTTACGCAAAAGTGAGGTTAAACGTCGTAGATGGCGCTCGTTAAAAATGGGGTTTTCGAGATGTTTGAGCAAAGTTATTGATGATATAATAGATACGAAAATCGACGATAATGACGATACTGACCAATTCCATACAGTATGAAAAATAGCCAGAAAGTTATTATCAATTTCAGGTTTTAGACACTACGATGCTTAACCTCACTTTAGGTTCACTTGGATTCTTCAATAGCATTCATCAGTCTTTGGTTTTGACTTAAGGTTTAATTTTCAACTTTATAATATTAGTTAACTCATAATGAGTTAATCAATCAATCAAATCCAAACTATCAAAACTTTCCAGGTAAATTATTGAAATTCAAAATCTTTTCGATTCCTTTTAGAACTGGTGTTCCTAGGCGTAATTGTTTTTGGCCTATCTTGTATAACATTTTCATTTACTGTTTCCCTGATTATTTAAAGTGCTGTTATAATGCTTCCAAAATTCACCGTATAATATTGCCACACAAACCTAGAGTTGCATTCTTTTTTTCCAAATAATAGTATTCTGTACACTTTGAACGGAGTTCCAAGTACAGTGAATTGTATGGGTGCCCAACTTTGCAGGGTTGTTGTCCGGGCATTCTTGCAATATGCCCTGCCCATCGTATCCTTCCGGCTTTGGCCACCTTCTGGATGCTGAGTTCGCCGTGCTTGCAGCTCCTCCCTCGAGCATGGTCCATGTCTCGTGTCCGTAGAGGACCACCGGTCTTATTAGCGTTTTGTACATGGTGCATTTGGTGCCAGGGTGGTTGGTAAATGACTGAACAATGCGTACCACTGAGGCTTCACGTACCTGCAGGTTTAAAATAGACCCTATTTAGTGGTCCTTAGCCTCTTGTTCAGTAACTCCTATCCCTACCTCCCCACGGTGCCGGCTGGGCTGCGAGCAACCTTAGGAAAGATCGGTAACCAACCCCGGTGGGAACTTTGGTCGTAGGCTGACAGGGAAGGGGGGGGGTTGCTTCTGCAAACCTGAGCGTCTGTTCTCCAGGAGGAGCGGCTCACAACAGCGTCTGTCCCCCATGTTGGGGGCGGGCTGCTGACGACGTCCGAGTGCCAGGAAAGAACTTTAAGCTCATCTGTGCACTATGGTCCTCCGGAAAGTAAGGGGTTGGTGTTCGGGCCTGCGAGCCAGCCGTAAAAAAGAATTGCAACGGAAAACCAGCAACGCGAATTCTTCTAAAGCCTCGATTTCATCACTGTAGATCTTAACTCGTGGTGGGATGCTGTACAATTAGTATTTTCGTGAGAATCTTCCCCTCATGTATTTTGTCTTTAACTTATTAATGGCAAGCCAAATCTTACTAGCTTCAGCCTTAAGTCTGATGTACATTTCCGCCATCATCTCAAAGTCGCGTACCAGCCGCTCTTCGAATCACACCTCCAATGCAATGTTGAATAGCAACACGACAAATCCTTTTCAATCTTATTTTAACGCATTACGGTTCTGTAGCCGATGATAAGTTGAAAAGGTGATAAGTTATGGTTCTCTATAAGCCTATATTTCTGAGGTTAATATAAGGCTGTATGATTTAAAGTAATCTAACAGTAACATCCGAATTCTTTTGAAATAAATTATCATTATCGATTATCAATTTGCATTATCAACTGTGGTTGTCCTAGAATAACCCAATCGCCTGGAAATTATTCAAAGCATTTCAACTGTATGACGTGAACGAGATGATTTCCATGTCATTGTACCTGCTGAAGTACAACACTATCACACATGAATATCCCCCAGAAGATAAACGTCCCATGATGTCGATCGCCACATATATCCATGGTTTTGTTGGCAATTTTCGTCTATTCATCGGAGGCGGTTTATTTGACATTAGCATAACATTCGCTGCTGGCCACCGAACCCGATCTCTCCAACGCTTTTTTCATTATTGAAGCTGGAGTATCCGCTGTCGAAGCTCCTGACTGTAAGCATGCTAATTCAAGCCCTGAGTTTAATTCTGGGCTCACAGTTGTTCAATTAATCAACTTGTTACTTGTTACCTAACTTGTAACAACTCCAAAAATCTTAGCTTTATTGCTGGAGAAGTATTCAACGGTACTGAACCCACATAACCAGTATGGGGTAGAAAGGATATGAGCAGTCTAGGGTCTCTTCGAATTCTGCAATTGTGAATTCAGTGGGTCGAATTCAGACCTATGTGTTGCTAACATTGCAGCAGCCAAACTGAACATATCAGCCAACAGACTTTATTTTAACGAGAGTACTAAGAAACCAGGGCAATGCTACAATATACGAATTATGACGCAAGTAATAGCGCATTACTTGGCCTTCAATCTGTCCCGTAACGCCCCTCGAAACAAGCTTAAAGAGTACTATGGTAGTGTTGTACATGACAGGTTTTTTGCAATCTGCAAAAACATTTAACATACGCTTGACATATATCGCCGATCTTTTTTCTTATTACGAAGGCAGATTCTTTTCCTAACCCAATGCAAGAACGAATGCCAGAAACTACATTTTTCAAAACTTCAATTCTGGAGCCTTAGAGAAATTTAATTGGGGAGCGAAATCTCGTTAATTTTTCACCGATTTTGATTGAAATTCGCAAATGAAATTCTCGTCCAACGTCCCATTGCAACTCAAACATCCACCGTAACTACTAGCTGACTCCGCTAGTGAACCACATTCCAGCGTGGAATGCAAAAATAGACTCAAGACAAACGGCAGCTCAGCAGCCATCGGAAACTGCGCGAATATTTTTAAAACGGACAAAAACTATTTACAACTTACATTTGGGTGCGGTCGATGGCACTGGATCCGATGGCCCATTAAGATAGAAATAGATCGCCTCCTCCGTGGTGCGGAACGCCTTGAGACGGGCTTCCTTGTGGGATTTTAGCACTTTCAGTGCCTCCTCCTTATCGTTGTAGAAGCTCTTGATTGCTAAAAATAAACACCAATATCAACAGCCGAACGCAAACAATAAAAGTAATAATAACAATATAAAATAAGTCACCGATATACAGAGGTTAGGGAAGGGAACGGACTTACAAGCTCTGGTTCCTTGTACGGAAGGTAAATTGCGTAGTACTCCATTGTTGCTGGTCGCTCCTCGCCTAGCTCTATCTGCTGCCGGACAGCTGACGAATCTTCCGCTGCATTCGCAACCAGGCAACGTTCCGAGTTCTTGCTCTATCGAAGGAATACACGTATGAACAAGACTATTATGAAGTACGAAAAAAAATGTCAACCTGCACAAAATGTTGTCGACGGCGACTGTCGTTGTTGTTGCCTGTTCACACACCCAATGCAGTGATCCGTTCGTGGTTTACCCGATAAAATGTTAGGTTTCGTTTCGCTTTCTATCTGCGCTTCACTTTTCAAACAATGGAAACTAATCGGAACCGAAATTCGCGTGTTTTTCTGCTCGATACCGAGCGATGAAGAATGAAGACACAACAATCAAAACAACTGTTACTGAATATGGGATGCGCGATGTCGTGATGTGTCCGTTCGCTTTTGGATGAAAAAAACTTCTGTTTCTTCCGTCGCGACGCAATCTAAGATCGGTTGTTTTTTCGCAAAAAAAAAGTCGGTTGAATGTTCACTAATACACATACAATGTGCAACATGTATAGACCCTTTTTCGCAATGACTGGTTCCAGTGGACTGACAGAATTTTGATGATATTGATGATAATTTTAACAGTCATTAGAGCATAAGTGGCATTCGAGAATTAAACAATCAGATGATAAAAAGCATTACATGGAAAAAATATCCCTTTATTTGCTATCGGGTTCGCTAACGGGTCCGGTGCATTCCGCCATGCATCGCCGCTTCGATAAGTATGTTGGTGTACGTGTTTTCTTAACGTTCAACCGGTTGCTTTGGTTGATAAGTGTCAAACTAGCTGGCTTGAAACAGTTTTCAATGTGCGAAAATTTCAGTACAGGAAGTGTTCGATTTTGTGATTTCTTGCGCAAATATTTATATCGACGAAGAGCTAATAATGGCTGGCCCACAATTGATACGTTGCGGATGCGTTCACTCAGCGAAATAAACTTTCGATATTCATAAGGTTGCATTATGATTATTTGCTATAAGGAATCAGTATGAATTTCATAAATTTATCTCATGAAATATAATAATGTTGAGAAAAATATGGAGCAACCTGGATTCGAACCTTGAACGTTGAGGTTGTGGGTCCAGTGACTTTCCCACTAGTATATATCACTTGTACACAGGAAAGCTTAAAGGCGTACAAGAACAACGTCGGTCGAAACAAAATCCATTCATAAGTCAGTCTTATGAAATTCAAAAGCATCGTTCATAAGTTGAACCTTATGAAATTCATAAGATTATTTGGTTCAGTGTTGACGTAAATTTGACAGAAAACCTATGCGAAAACTGTCAAATTCACGCAAACGCATCCGCAACGTATCAATTGTGGGCCATCCATAATAGCGCAATAAATTATCGCTTCAATTGTGAGATATTGAGACGCTTCTAAGAGCAACCTTACCAATCCGGTATTAAATTTATTTTAGCAGAGCAGCATCATTACCTCACATCACAATGAGGCTGCTAAATGCGCTATCAAGATAGTAGCGACGCTCTCGGAAAGCATCGGGTGCTCAAATATAGCAGCGTGATAGCAGCCCGGGAGACAGTTTGCTATTAGGAGAAAGGTCAGTGGTTTATTATTGTTGTTTTTATTTGCGGTTTATTTGCAGTATTGTCTAATTCATTTAAATAAATCTAAAAGCTTATCCCACCGAACCTTTTCGTGTAAACATTATTATATTTATCCCATTTTTTAATTTCTCAAGTGCTGACGGCAAGTCTACAAAACGTAGGCTCTCGAATTACAAAAAAAAAGAGTTCCAATTCAGCCGATGTTCAACAAGAAATTCCATCTTCATCATCCCGCCATGGGGGAAAACGCCTCTAAGAAAAATCAGCTGCTGCAAAGTAGCTGCGCATAGGTAGGTTTTCAGATGGCTTAGGCCGGAAATCTGGTGGCGGAAGTGGTAAGGATTATACAAATATAAACGCGGGAACGATCAGGCTGAAACTACCAAAAAGTGTTATGCATGGAATAGAAAAGAAATTTTGAAAGAGAAACGGCAGAGTACGCAGAATCAAGTTTGTTTAGTAGCACTGCTATAGTAATGTGGCTGCACTATGCCACAAAGTTATGTTTTGGTTCATCGGAAACCATCTGCGGAACTGATCGTTAGTGTATGTACAGATTTTTGAGAAATAAACCGAACCAACTGCTTCGTTCCAAGCGATGAATGTTTGGTTTCTTCCCACGTTATTTTTGTCATCATCGTCTAAATTGAAAACCATGGATTTGGAAAGCGCCAATATTTGACTCAAGACTCTTGATCGTCACCATTTGAATGTAATTCAAACAGTGAAAAAAATTCCATTTCATATTTACTCTCAATGATCTTTAAAAAGTACACTGAAAATAAATCAATAGTTTTTATTATTAAAATTTGCACTTAAATCGGTCAACTTTTGCTTCAAATTGAAATCATGTGAGCCAGTATGATTTTCATTTGCCGCACATAACTTTTAACACCTGTCACTTAATAAACAGGTTCGTTTCCAATGAGACTGATATGGTCCGCACATAATTTTCAATGGAGCGAGAAATGTCATTCAAGTGTGTTTTCACTTTGCCCTATTCTATCCATCTTCGCAATTAAAACGAAATAAATATCCGTGCGCAAAAAACAATCAGCTGCTTTGTCGTTCGTGAAGAAAACAAACCTGCAAAAAGGAGAAGCAAAGAGAAGTGTACCGTGTGGTGGTTGAAGTGCTTGGTTTGCCAGTGGAAGTGACTGAGTTTTGTCAAGGTAATAAATTACTTTACATCATGGGAATTTCACGGTCCCATCTACCATGAAATCATGGTAGATTTACTGTAGGAAGAAGGAGACGTTTATAATTAGGAAAGTTTTATAACTACGCCAGTGTGTGAAGTGACTTAAACGGTCAAAATTGTGATTAAAATTGAGGTAAAAAATTATATCGTTGAGATACAAAACAACCACCCATTTCTATTGTATAATTGGCATCCACAACAGATTCTATGGTGAAAAACGAAAAGTTTAATTGTTATCTTATCGTCGAAAACTATTGAATCTTAAGTATCAACCATTCATCGAGCCAATCATTTCACTGTAGCGCATCCACCACGTATCAATTCTGGGCCAGCCATTAAGGGTCACTCACAATTGATACGTTGCGGATGCGTAGACGATAATTTGTCAGAAAACCTTTAGAAAATCTGTCAAATTCACGCAAACGCATCCGCAACGTATCAATTGTGGGCCAGCCATTAGAGTTTTTCAATCCGTTCTGAATAATGTCAGCGTTACACCAACAATCAATATGCAACTAGCGATTTGAAATTGGTTCACTGTTGTAGAACCCCTTGGTCCGAAGTACACCTTGAAGCCAGCACATTGCTGTACATATTTGCGCCTTTGTTTTGATTTGCTGTGTTATTTTGACAGAATATTTGAGAGTGTGTTCGTGTGTGTTCATTATTGGGGGCGCATGTGTTCATTATTGGGGGCGCTTGGGACCGATGTGCTAGTACTGACTGAGCCAAGAAAAAAATCGTATTTGTTCGGGACCTACTGGTTTTAGAGTTAGTCTATGGAGTTAGTCTATGGTTACACTGCTTTATGTTGTACGTATTGGATGAAAGTTCATCCAATGAGTCGGAAGATGGCGAGTTCAACGGATTTAGCGATGCACAGCAGAAGTAAAAAGCCAGAGTCACTGCATTTGAAGTTATGGTAGTGGCTGAAATCGGACCAAAAGGATATCTGACCAGGATTCCAGAACCACATGCCGCTCAGAATGAACCGACGGACGATAAATATCTCACTTGAGTCTGCAGAAGAGAACGACAACAGAGCAGCCGAGAATCTGCCCGTGCTTCACGATTCTAATGCTCAGAGTTCCTGGAATGATCTCATGGATCCCTAACAGTCGTTTCATATCTTCTTCTATGATTTAAAATATTATGAGAACGTAATCCCCAACCGTTTTCAATCGGATTTAGATCCGGGCTGCAGGCTGGCCACTCCAATACAGGGATGTCGTGGTGCATCAAAATTTCCTTGGTGGATCTGGAGGCATTGTAGGTAGCATTGACTTGTTGGAACATCATGTTCTCATTCAAGGTTGCGGCTTATCATTTTTGACTTATCCATATTCATTTGCCGATAGCTCTTCTCAGAAGCTCAATTTCAAAATATAATGTATGATGAACTTATGGTGCTTAAGTAGACCTACAATTTGGTCTAACAATACATAGCTCTATCTCTTGTATCTGAGGAATAAGAGCGTATATTCGCAGTGATCTTCGCGATGATATTCGCGGTGAAGATCACGCGATTATCATCGTGAAGATCACTGTGAATATACGCTCTCATGTCGAAGATATAGGAGTTAGAGCAATGTACTGTTAGACAATGTTGTAGGTCTACTCATGCACTACGAGTTCATCATACATCATATTATCAAATCGATCCTCTGAAAGGAGATATTGGCAAATGAATATGCCTGAGTCAAAAATGATAAGCCGCAACCCTGTTCTCATTTATAACATCTTCTGAAAATGAGATGACAAAAACTGTCAATACAATTTAGAGTTCAGTCTATTTATTCCAGTCAAGCTTATACCGGACCAGATAATTACCGTTCCTCCACCAAAGTTTCGTTTCTTCTTTCTTGGTGTTTCTTGTCTGTTATCATGCCAACGGCTACTAAAACCATCTGGTCCATCAATGTTCAACTTGTCACTGAAAACCACGTTCGACCATTCGTCGTCCTAAAAAAGGTGTTTCTCGGCGAAGACAAAACGGGCTTACTTGTGACGAGGTAGCAGGCGTCGCTAACACAATGAAACATTGCGATTCTCTTTTAATACTTGACGAATCTATTATACTGTTATGGACGACATCCTTGCTCGTACTAATTCTGATGCCTATTTCACGCAAGCTGCACCACTGTTGTAGAAGCTCAGATACAAGTTTAATTATAACTTTATTATTCTCGTTTCTTATTCGCCTTCTTGTTTAGCATTTCAAGCTTATTGCTTTCACAATTAGCTTATTGCTTGCTCACAACTTAGTGTTCTAAATGCACCTCCACAGTTATTAATTGCGAGCTTTCGATGCCAGTTACCATTTTTGCATTAGTATGATTGTGTGGCAAGTACAATCATACGCTATTGCCCAGGGAGTCGAGAAGTTTTCCTAGACCACACCGGGAATCGAACCCAGCCACCTCCAGCATGGTGTTGCTTTGTAGCTGCGCCTTTACCGACTGAGCTAAGGGAGGACCCATTCACCTACAATTATCTAATTTAACCCTAATAGCTGGCCCACAATTGATACGTTGCAGATGCGTTTGCGTGAATTTTTTTTTTTTTTTAATCAGTTCGTTTATTTGTTAGGCTCAGGCGTGTGTAACACTTTACGGAGCCGATATTCAATATTGTTGTACAAAACATTTTACTTTTTGTTATTAGTAAAAGAGGGATGCCAATTACTCGTGGCTAGCTCGAGGTTAATGGGTCACATAATCGTTTGGAAAAGGGCTAGGTAGGTAACTTATTTAAGCCATAATTTGCTGCTTTTGGTTGCGACATCTACCAAATACTCGATCCCTGTAGTCCCTTTCAGGAACTAAGCCGCAGATGGGTGACCACAGCTTGCTGGGCAGGTACAAGTAGCACGGAAACAAAAGGATAGTATAACTGGGACACAATGGTAGGGAATTAACTAGAGTGGAAGGAAGGGGGGTGAGGACGTTACACTCTTAGATCAGACAAACAAAGGAATTCGTAAATCGCTTGCATGTAGAGAAGATCACGCATTCCCAAAACATCTCTTATCTCGCGGAAGGGTTGTCTACCTCGGGCCACTAGGGTATCCAATAGTCGTGTCCTGGAGGCATCATTATCCGGGCAATGCCAAACTGCGTGAGCGATGTCATCATAACCGGTTCCGCACCTAAATAAATTGCTATCGACGAGGTTAATTCTGTAGAGATGTGCGTCTAGCGAGTAGTGGTTGGACATAAGTCTTGACATCACACGAATGAACCCGCGACTTACATCCAGACCTTTGAAGAGTTTGCGTGAATTTGATAGTTTTCCAATAGGTTTTCTGTCAAATTTACGTCAGCGCATCCGCAACGTATCTTTTGTGGGTGACCCTTAACAAACGGCACTTTTCAATAAACACATAGATGTACACCTAAAGGATACCTCCGGCAATTCAACACAAGATGAAGCAACTTACCGAATTAAAACTTTTATCCTGGCAAGAAAACAGAGGAATACGATAAATAAAAAACAAAGATTGACACCTGGTGAATCAAAACATAACGTATCTCACTAATACACAAATTTGCCTGACGAAACTTACACGGTTCACGCAATATCAGTGAAATAAACGTTGTCCTATTACTTTTTTAAATCATTTAGAATTCTCTCATAAAATCTCCAATTAACTAGTTAGGATCACCCTTAAAGACATAGCTCACAACGAACAACCCCTCAAATATTGTCAAAATAACTCAGAAAATGACAACAAAAACACAAATTCTAGTACCCAGAAGCGCCCAATGTATTGCATGATGCAAGGTGTACTTGGGACCAGGGGGGTTTAAAAGCACTGACGCTAGTTTTCTACAATTTACGGTTCTTCAAATAAAAGAAATAACCTTATTAATGCTGTCGTGCCATAAAATCATTCTCTAGGAGAAAAATTTAAAACCTATAGAAGGGAACGTCCATTAATTATGTCACGCAAAAATTGACTTTTTTAACCCCCTCTTGTCACGTTTTTTGTATGGAACTCAAAATTTTTTTGTATGTATCGTCACGTTTTCTCAAACTCCCCCTCCCACCTTACTGCGTGACATAATTAATGGACCTTCTCTAAGTTCCTATCAAAATAAAACTTAAAGATGGGCATTTTGTGTTCACTTCATGAATGGAAATATTTTGTAAAAGACGTACTGATTCTCAATATTCTGACAGGGTATATATGGCTTACCCACAATTGATACTTTGCGAACGCGTTTACGTGAATTTGACAGTTTTCCTATACTCGTTGTCCCGGATAAAAATAACCATACAATTACAATACACTTGTATAAAATAACCTTAAAATCTATTCCCGACCATAAACCATATTGTTCGTGAATCAGATAAATGAAAAATACATATTGTCATCACAATAGATCTACAATTGGCTTCATCTTCTAGGATTTTCAAAAATTGTGAAACAATACAATTTAAAGTAATTGACTCAAATTTGTTAGGAAAAAAATGATTTTTTATATAGTTAAGATACATAACAACCCCCCTTTTCTATTGTCGGTGTCTCAATTTACATTAGATTCTATTGTGGTAACAATGACTTCTATTGTCATCTTATCGATGTGAACAATACTATTAATTGTACATACCATAGATTCTATTGTATGGTTACAATATATTCCATTGTAAATCTATGAGAAATTTTTATTCGGGCGCAACTCGGATGCTTATCCACGATACATCAATTTGCGTACTTTTTTACCCAATAATAGGTACTCTAATGTTTCAGTGTAGTGCGGCAAAACAGGCAAATCCCCTTAGGCGATGTTTACGACTGTTGTTTGTCATACTGTGAAGAAGAGGCTAAAATTAATCTCTAATATGAGAGATGAGGCAGGTGGTACTAAACCTGAAAAACTCGAAATGGGTCTGAGTCTGCTTGCTCATAATGCAGTCATTATATGTTTTGTTATATTATGGTCTTGAACTATAAAATTCTTGCAAATATTTTCTCTTGATGGCGTCAACCACGAATCACACTGTAAGGTGGATCGAATGTTGTTATAATGTTTGCGATGTTTTCTCCAGTTTAGCCGTGCCGGTTTTGGCATTTCCTTTTTTCCGCATGCGCGAGGCTTGATAATCTCAAACTCGGCTCCTGTCGTGCATCGCTCATGACCTCGGAGAGTTTTGTGTTCGGTGTTTTTGTTTTGTTCGCTCCATTGACAGATGTCATGCATGGTATGTCTTTTTGAAATTTGCTGCAAAAAATGCAAACAAAGCTGGAAGTTTTGCAGCAGCAGGAGAACCCGTCAGTGGGCAAGGAGAGCAAAATAAAGATGTCGGATTTTCTCGAGGAACAAGACGATCTGTTATTGATTTATGTAAGCGAATAATGTGCCGTCGCTTTGGTGTTTTGCAGTTGAAATTAACTTGTTTGGATGCGTTTTCGTTGGTGTGCTAATAATTGGTGCCGGAAACTGTGGTTTCAAGTTGTTCTTTCCTAGTGATGATTTCGGTGCAAAAATCGGTTTAGTGTGACGCCTTTTTCATTTCAATTTTTGTCATCCCCTGTTGTGTAGTGGGCGAAGAGATAAAGAATATCAAAGTTCAATTCATCCAGCATTTGCGATAAGAAGTTGCCGTATTAATGTAAATTGTGTGAAATTGTGTTGGGAAAATTTTCGAAATTGCTGCGTTGACTGCTTGTGGGATGTAAAAATGTCCTACACTGAGCTGGAATCGGGTTACCAGGGCTTGAAGCAGGACATCAATAGCAGCTGTGGACTAGGAGGTAGCAGCAATAACGGCAGCGAAGGCAACGGAAGTGCTAGCCAGACACCCTCCGGAAGGCCGGGGTTCTACGTTGGCGATGATGGGGCCATCATTACCATCGGACGGGTATGTACTACATTGCTGCATCAATGCATTTTATTGCAACAGGCAAAGGTCTCCGGGCATTATCGATTACTGTAGGATGACAAGGGAGCCTGCAGCTCGATAGTTATATAACAAGGATAAGGGTTATGGTGTACGTACGTATCCAAGTTGGTTGCTGATTTTGGGTTGGTGGATAAAAATAAACATCCTCGTTATCCTCATTGGCATTGAATTTGCGTGAAGTAAAAAAAAAGAATCAGGAGCATGAGGGTGGGTGTTTAAAAATAGATATGATATCGATAGAAATCTGCCCAGTTCTTGTTGCTGGATGAGTGGTAAGAAGAGGGCACAAATGCAGGGTTGTTACGGCAGCGCGGATTTCGCGAATTTCGCGGATTTCGCGATTTTCGCGGATTTGGCGCGGATTTGTTCATAAAATTCGTTCTGGCGCGGATTTGGCGCGGATTCGTTCAACATCATATTGATATACCCACACAGAAACAAAAGCGTTCACGAAAATGAAAACGGACCGTGAACTAGTTCACGTTTTCAGGATTTTTACCTAAAAACGTGATTTAACTCGTGATTATGTGAGTCAGTTCACGGTGTATTTTTGCTTGTTCTCGAATTCATGACTGCAGTTCACGGATCCGGGCACGATTTTTTTCCCTGCAGAATGAGTTAAATGAATTAACAAAATGAGTAAACCAGAGCGTGTTTATTTTCAGTGTCAGGGTAATGTAAAAAACAGGCTGTCAAAATTGCCGCATTTGAGTGCTGTGTTGCCAACACACAAAAAATGCAAGTAAAATTTCAAGAATTTCCAAGAAACTCGGATCATTATTTAATGATAATTAAGATGAGAACTCCAAAGCAAATGAAAAGAGACAGCCTAGGAATTTCGAACGAATAATTCTATACGTTTCCAGGAATAAATCCATGAGGATTAATATCCAACCGAAGAATTATTTCTTGAAAATACGAAGTTTAATACCTAAGAATTCTAAATGGACTCAGGGACTTAAATTCAATACTATTAAAAATCTAAGAAAGCATTTTATTATTTGTTTGCTAGTAGATATGTATTATAACCTTCATTTTTTTTAGGGCTGCTATCAAACAGTTTGGATTTGTTGTTTCTGATTTGGCAAAGTATCTGTACTATTACTTTGTCGTTGCGTCGAAGTGGGAAGAATACAAAGAAAGCTGCATAACCAAGCCTAAACATTTCCAAAAGCATGTTGAAACCAGGTGGGCAACTCTCGGACCAGCTGCAGAAGTGGTTCTTTCAAACTACAACCACTTAATTTCTTTGAAAAAGAAATTGCAAGGCCTGGCAAAACGGAGCTTTTATGAAGAAGAAATTTTGAAAATTTTACTGCTGCCAGATATCAAAGACCAGGTTCTTTTTGTGATTGAATCAGCGGGAGAAACGGAAAAGTTGCTTAAGTATCTCGAAACGAATGAGTTTATTCTTTTCGATATTTATGATAGGATTCTCGCATTTTTGGTCACTATGATGTCAAGAGTTTACAATCCAAAACAGATAACGGAAGCCATCAACAACAAAATGCTAATGGAAGAACATTTTCTTAAGGATACGGATGTAATTATTTACAAATCCATTCTTCCCTGGCCAAGGATGAAGGGTTTGACGATGATTCGTCAAGTGTCGATATAATCAATCTTCTGTTTAATACTAGTAATTATAGCTGAGATATTTCAATTATTTAAGTTATTTATTTTTTCGAAACTTGATTTATCATACCTTTAACATAGCTATAGAAACAGTTACGCATGATTTAACTACAGCTGCCTATCACTATTGTTAGAGGGACCGCCAGGGCTAAGTACGGGTCTATACTAACAACTCTAGCACTAACAAGACCCCGAAACCAACGTTCATCTACGTAGATTAGTTATATTGTAGTTATGTATTATTACTAACTTTTCTTTTCTGCTTTATTGTTACTCTTGGTGGTAGGCGAAAGTGTCTTTTAGAATTCTTTTCATCAACTCACATTAATAATTACTTTGTTCACGGTGTATTTTTGCTTGTTCTCGAATTCATGACTGCAGTTCACGGATCCGGGCACGATTTTTTTCCCTGCAGAATGAGTTAAATGAATTAACAAAATGAGTAAACCAGAGCGTGTTTATTTTCAGTGTCAGGGTAATGTAAAAAACAGGCTGTCAAAATTGCCGCATTTGAGTGCTGTGTTGCCAACACACAAAAAAATGCAAGTAAAATTTCAAGAATTTCCAAGAAACTCGGATCATTATTTAATGATAATTAAGATGAGAACTCCAAAGCAAATGAAAAGAGACAGCCTAGGAATTTCGAACGAATAATTCTATACGTTTCCAGGAATAAATCCATGAGGATTAATATCCAACCGAAGAATTATTTCTTGAAAATACGAAGTTTAATACCTAAGAATTCTAAATGGACTCAGGGACTTAAATTCAATACTATTAAAAATCTAAGAAAGCATTTTATTATTTGTTTGCTAGTAGATATGTATTATAACCTTCATTTTTTTTAGGGCTGCTATCAAACAGTTTGGATTTGTTGTTTCTGATTTGGCAAAGTATCTGTACTATTACTTTGTCGTTGCGTCGAAGTGGGAAGAATACAAAGAAAGCTGCATAACCAAGCCTAAACATTTCCAAAAGCATGTTGAAACCAGGTGGGCAACTCGGACCAGCTGCAGAAGTGGTTCTTTCAAACTACAACCACTTAATTTCTTTGAAAAAGAAATTGCAAGGCCTGGCAAAACGGAGCTTTTATGAAGAAGAAATTTTGAAAATTTTACTGCTGCCAGATATCAAAGACCAGGTTCTTTTTGTGATTGAATCAGCGGGAGAAACGGAAAAGTTGCTTAAGTATCTCGAAACGAATGAGTTTATTCTTTTCGATATTTATGATAGGATTCTCGCATTTTTGGTCACTATGATGTCAAGAGTTTACAATCCAAAACAGATAACGGAAGCCATCAACAACAAAATGCTAATGGAAGAACATTTTCTTAAGGATACGGATGTAATTATTTACAAATCCATTCTTCCCTGGCCAAGGATGAAGGGTTTGACGATGATTCGTCAAGTGTCGATATAATCAATCTTCTGTTTAATACTAGTAATTATAGCTGAGATATTTCAATTATTTAAGTTATTTATTTTTCGAAACTTGATTTATCATACCTTTAACATAGCTATAGAAACAGTTACGCATGATTTAACTACAGCTGCCTATCACTATTGTTAGAGGGACCGCCAGGGCTAAGTACGGGTCTATACTAACAACTCTAGCACTAACAAGACCCCGAAACCAACGTTCATCTACGTAGATTAGTTATATTGTAGTTATGTATTATTACTAACTTTTCTTTTCTGCTTTATTGTTACTCTTGGTGGTAGGCGAAAGTGTCTTTTAGAATTCTTTTCATCAACTCACATTAATAATTACTTTGTTATTGTCTCTTTTCTAATTTCTTTTTTATTCTCTTCTGTCTCTTGTTTTTGTTGCCAATAACGCATGATTATTGTCTGAACTGCTTCAGTAAGGAATTGGGTGACGTTTCGCTAGGTTGGTCGAGACGGAAATCAAGTAGGAGTAAGTGATGACATTCATCATGTCATTGTTGTTTGAATCCTAGTTCTAAAATACTGGGCTCCTTATTTCACCTCATCTTGTTCAAAAGGGCTTGAACAAAATAAATGGCTTACACAGACCACTTGAAGATGTAATATGAGGAAACATTTTTAATATTAGCATAGAACATGAGTCGATGTTTCATAAGTTGACTGAGATGCTTTAATGAAAAATTTAATAACGCAAGGCTAACAAATGTATATGAAATTGAACTTATCATCTCGTTGTTTCTTCCAAACATGCTTAATTCCGATGTTTCTTCATTTCACATCCGTTGAACAATATTGAATAGCCATTTCGTTTTGATAATATCACTTTTTAATGACTATATATCTGTTTCTTTTTGGTATACTGGAGTCAACAGGAAAGCTAGATTTGTATCATCGGATTTATCTCTGCAGACACGTGAGAAGTGGCAAATGCTTTCAAAATTGTAATCAACAGTAAGTAGATGAGATCGAAAAGCAAGTTGGATGACAGTAACTTGCGGTACCAGTGCAACAACAACCAATAGGAGAAGAAACAGATGAGAACTAATTCATAGTTGAACTTATCAATTGCTAAAATGTACTAATCACCAAACTATTATTCCGGTCTCGTTTCAGCAATCAAACGCCTCTCTCTCTCTCTTGCTTCACTTTCTGCCTCCTGATATTCCTTCACTCTAACTATCCCCTATTTTCAACAGCCTCTTACTATCCGGTATCTTAAGCAGGATTCACTTGACCCCTGTGGTTATTATTCTGTGATACCAAATCTATACTTCTACCATATGGACAGTGATTTTCATCACTGGAGACCTGGCCCTATGACCCCCTTCTGTGCTTGAAAATGAAATGAAAATGAAAATGAAATCTTTTTCGCTAGCTATGTGACGAACGAAACCCCATATGACGAGAGGCTAAGCAAATTAGGCAAATGTTCAACGATATACAACTTTTTACATAAAAAAACCTGCCCAAACCTTTTACCTTCCCATAATCCCTGAGCAGCCGGTTTACCACAAACCACGCAGAACTTAATTGACCCCCATGGGTTAAAGATGCTGTGATGCTCACTCCCCTTCCCCGCCCTGATGTATTATGGACGATGTGAAATTTCACATCGGTGACTTGGCCCTCGACCCCCTTGTACATCACAAAATGAAAATGAAAATGAAAGGATGTAATTATTTACAAATCCATTCTTGACGCTGCAGGAAATCAACTTAAAACATCTCATTTCAATAATCATTTTAAAGACCACACTAGCGCTTTCGTCTCGTATTTGTTTTCCAAAGATGTTCCGAATGAATTTGTTAGACTAGTCAGCAACTTCAAGGTTGGAAGGATCATATATAAGGATTCCATCAAAGAAATCGTCCACTTAGTCGATGTTATTGATTTTAAATTAGACAAATCTAAAATTCACGAAGAACTAGTACTTGCAAGTGTCAAGTTGTCAACTAAAACGGTTGAATCAGAAACAGATTTGGAAGAACTTGATTTTTTATTCCAGGACGATAGTTTCTCTGAAATGAGAACATTGCTCAACATTGTAACTTGCGTACCACATTCTAATGCAGAGGTCGAAAGAAAATTTTCACTATCTAAGCATGTGTTACCGGAAAACCGAACTAGGCTCAGTGTACAGCAGTTCAATAATCGTAAACATATTTTGAGTGGCATGCATTTTTTTGAGAATGATATAACCAGATTTGTTGTTTCAAAGGACTTGATTTTGAAGACGAAATTTGCGAGGCAATCTTACGAATCCAAACAGAAACAAAAGAAAGATTTTGAATTAGTGGAGGCACAAAAAAATAAGGAAAAAGCAAAGAAGGAAGCAAGGCACCAGATCAAAAAGCAAGAAGAAGTTGTAGGAATGAAAAGGGAAGGCTAAAGAAGATATTTTTAATTTGATGGAAAAAGAAATCAGAGCTATGACATCCAATAATCCAGAAACATCATTCCTGAAAGTTCTTTTGAAACAAAAAGATAACATCCAGCAGAAGGAACAATCAGAAAGGGAAAAATTAGCTCTTATGAAGGCTATTGAGAACTATTAAATGTTATGACGTATATGTTAAATAAATACGTGATCTTGATACACCATTGACAAAATATGGATCATTCTCTTTGACATACTTTACATATCGGTTGAGTTTGAGTGCTTTCATCACTCACTCAAACGTCCTGTGCTGGGGTGGACTTGGCCAGCGTGGATCACATCTTGGGTCATTTGTTGTTTTTGTCTGGACATTTTTATTAAGTTGGTTAACGGTCAATTTATTTGACTTAGCTCATCGTGACTTATGTTTCCCTCTTTACAGGTTTTATTTCACACTGAAGTTTTCAATTACATTCCTGTTTTGAACAATGAATCTAATTGGCTCAAAAACGCAGACAATCTTATTGTGGGGAACGGTTTTAGCTCCACCGAGACCCTATTTCAAGCGCTGGGTTTTTTCTGAAGGAAATTAATCAAAAATCTACTTTTATTATTTGTAGCATACTGCCAAAAATGAGGATGCATGTTATTGTTTACCCCTTGTTTGAAATAGGTTCGCCTACTGATGAAGCCTATCCTATATATTTGATGCTTGATAAGTTATAGAACATTCGTGTGTGGATTGGATTTGAAGGCCCGGATTTGATTTTGAACTCGCGCGGATTTGGCGCGGAATTGATTTTGAACTCGCGCGGATTTGGCGCGGATTTATTTTCAGACTTCTCGTAACAACCCTGCAAATGCATTAAATTCTTTTTCTTCGCAATCTGCTCGCCAAAAATTAGGTCATTGGGTCAAGGACTTTGCTGACATTGTATGCATTTTTTCTACCTTTGAATGCTCCCAATGAAATACTCGGTGCCACCTTAAAATTAGTCGTGTCATACAGTAAATGGTTCGATTCCACGCAACACTAATTGGTATCAGCTCGAATACATTATTTATTGATTTGTTTGTCGATGTTTGAGCCTTCTAGATTTTCCCCTGCCCGCCAATAAAGGGAATATGTAAATTACAATCAGCTGCTTGATGGGAGCGAAAATTGTTTACCGATGTAAATAAACTACTGCTTTCTGTTTCGAAATAATATTGGTTATGTGAAGAATGTGATCGTAAAATCGGTTCTTTATTTAAAGAACACTCCGTTCAGCCGTGTCATGACCTTCGGCGAGGTTGTCCTTTGAATATGGATTGAAAATATCGTTTTGCTGTTCGGTTTAATGATGTTCAATAAACGGCCCTACTTCAAAGCAGATTCTGAAATTAGAGATAGTATATATTAGATACTCAACTAGTTATGTATAGATACATGACTATCTATTGAAATGCGTTAGACGTTTAGTTTGTTGATCAGCAGTTTTTTCGACGCTGATTTTTATAATAGTATCTGAGATTTAAAGTAATGTGAATTCAGACGAAAGCCTGGCTAGCCTTACCAGTCAGGTTAACGCCTAGGTTTCCTCTGAACGTCTGACGACTGCCAGGAAGCAGGGATCAGGAGGAAACCGAAACTAGGAAGCCGCAGCGACCCGAAGAATAGTGGCCAACATTTTCAAATGCAATTCCGACCTTTCCATCAGAGATATCGGAAATAAATTGGGAAAGTCCCACACAACAGTGCAAAGGGCAAAGAAATAAGCCGGACTGTCAACATATAAGGTTACAGTGACACCAAATCGAGATGATAAGCAAAACACAACGGCCATAGGAAAAGCGCGTAAGTTGTACTCGAGTTTGTTGTCCAAGTTTGATGGAGTCGTAATGGACGACGAAACATACGTCAAGGCTGATTTTAAGCAGCTCTCAGGTCAAGAGGTTCGTACGGCTATCGAAAAAGGAAAGGTTTAAGATAAGTTTAAGCAGAAAAAAATGTCAAACGCTCGATATTTATGTAAAAAAATGCTTGCACAAACGCTTACTGCCTATCTTAAAGAAACAATGTTGTTCCGTGCTGTTTTGACTAGACCTCGCGTTCTTGCCACTACGGAAAAATGGTTTTTACCCAAGGAAAAAAACCCTCCAAACTCGCCGGAACTACGCCGAATTGGGCAATCGTAAAATCGTCGTTTAAAAAATATTGGGCAATCGTAAATAGAAGCCTCAAGAGAACTCAAAAAACAGTTGGTAGTGAAAAACAGTTCAAGGAAAATTGGCGTTCAGCATCAAATATGGTGGATATAACAGCGGTACAAAGCTTGATGGAAGATGTGAAACGTTAAGTCCGACAGTTCACATTTGGAAAGTCGGAAGCCTAATCAAATAATTTTTCTGTTTTGTAGACGATGAATTCAACAATAAATAAAGATTGATTATTTATATAATAATCTAATAAGTGTGCACTTAATCATGTTCGTAGATGGTAACCGGTGCGCTATCTTTTTTCAGATCCTCCAGATCTCCTTTATTCCAAAAAGCTTCTGTCGCCGCCAGACTCAAAGGTACATATTTTGCCTCGCTGGATAATGTTGCTACTGTCTGCTACTTCTACTGGTATACCCAGGAGACGGAACATCCGAGCACCTTGAACAAGTAGTCGCTGACGGATTTCCTATCAGATATATCGAAGGCTCAATCTGCACCCGCATATCCGACCAATGGTACTCTCGATTCATCTCGCCGGAATTAGGTACATCAGGAATCCCAACGATTCCAATGCTAGGCCTTTCTCCATTGGTATTCTAACCAGATTGCAGTCATCCATCCCAAAACATTTCATTAGCCGGTAGATACTTGCATTCTGCGACAGCTTCATTACAGCGACCTCTTAATTGATACCGTACGTTGGCCTCGCCGTTGTCCCTCTTGTCGTGATTAACGGATCATAAGCTTCTGGAAGGATCAAATCCGATTCAGCCAACTGACCACCTGCCAATTTGAGCTGCCGAATCTGGTCTTCGAAAACCACCAGATGACCGTGTATGAAATAGCCTTCCATCATTCGAAATCGTCCAATCTGCTTCCAAACCAGCTTCTGCGTCACCAGAGACTTCTTCGTTATTGAAATTTTCTAGAGCTTGCCACATTTGCTTTGCAATAGTTTTATCTCGAACGATCTCAAAATCATGGCCATACGTAGTACCTGCTTCCAGCACCTACCTCCCACATCGGTACATCTGGATGTCACCAAACCAAAAAAAATCAAATATCGACCACTTTTTCATAGATGGTCGGCAATTTGCAGACCTAATCGACGTCAGAACTCCGCCTTCGGCCTCCGTCGTGTCCGCTTTCCGCAGATTTAGCTGCAAACCTTTAACAGGGAGATTGACCAATGGTTAAGCTTTCGGGATCTGTTTACTTCCTTGATTCATTGGAGGACAAATCTGCCTAACGTGGAAAAGTTCCACTATTTAAAGGGATGCCTATAACGGGAGCCAAAAACTATGATTGATTCGCTGCAGCTGTAATGCGAATTATAAGGTCGCATGGGGAATGTTGATCAGGCGGTATAACAATAGCAAGTTATTGAAGAAACGGCAAATCCAACCTCTTCTCTAGTTTCCCGTCCTCGCCAAGGAATCCGCCTCTAAACTGCACACTTTTATCGAAGGTTTCGAAAAGATTGTGCAAACTTTGGACCAGATCGTACAACCGGGAGACTACAAGACCTCCTGTTAGTGAATTTGTTGACGTCTCGTTTGGATCCACCTATCCGTCGCAGCTGGGAAGATTTCTCATCGACTAAGGATCAGGATACATTGAAGGAGCTCACAGAATTTCTCTAATGCGACTTTGCATCCTGGAGTCGCTCCCTTTGAAGGCTGCAGATGTCAACAAATCAGCCCCCCATCCTCCACTTAGGCATAAGGGTTCTACCGTGAAAAACAGCTTCCGTTCCATTCAGGCGTCCGGGGGACGTTGTCAAGCCTACACTGAGAATCACTTTTTGTTCCAGTGTGACACCTTTCTACGAATGTCATTGACGGATAAGGATTCGTATTCTACGCATACTTCCACTAAAACAGCATCCAATTCCTTCTCTCCACAAGTAGCTAATATGGCAGCTACTGACAGCTTGGTAACCGGCACAGTGTACCAATTATCGTCGAAGGTTTTGCCAGCAACAGCGGTTGTTGTCGTTCAGGATAACGATGGCAATAGGATGCTAGCTCGTTTCTCCATAGAGGAGGTAGACTCCATGAACAACTATTCCCCGGAGGAAGCTCGCTCTGAGGCTATCGAGCACGGTTCAGCGAGGGGTGGATGACCGCTATTCTGTATCACTTCCCAAGAATAAAAACGTAATCTCTCGGTTGGGTGAATCTAAGCAGATCGCATTCCGACGTTTTCAAGGCACCGAGCGGTGGATTATTAAAGAAGCTAACCTCCGGAATCAATACGTCGCCTTCATGGAGGAGTACCTGCAATTAGGTCATGTGCGGAAGGTCAAAAATGAAGCAGAACCCACAAAACGATGTTTTCTTCCCCATCATCCGATTATCAAGGAGGCCAGCACTACGACCAAGGTCCGCGTAGTATTCGACGCTTCTTGCAAAACGGCTGCAGGATTGTCGTTGAACGATGGATTGCTGGTAGGACCTGTAATCCAACAGGATCTTCGATTCATCATCCTCCGCAGCTGTGATGATGATGGTCCCGCCACTTACCCATACAAAGGTTTGAGCTAGACGATTTATCTATTAGATAATTTATTTAAAGCAATTCAACCAGTTATGCAAAAAAACGAACTGATTTCATCTACAGGTGTAAACTTCTTCAAAAACTGTTCATTTGCTTTGCAGCGATATAATTGTGAAAAGCTATTGATGTCTACCACAAATGTTCGCAAGTATTCCCAGCGATCAGGAAATCCTATTACAATTCAAATCACAGAATCCCGTTTAAGGACATTATCAAAAGACAAGCCAATATCCGATCCTACCCGCTACAGAGCCAATGCAGTTCCAACACTAATGGAGCCACCAGCTTAGTTTTGGGCTGACCAAGGATATCCCCAACCAATTTCCAAACCGAAAAAATCCTGGACCGGCCCTTGTCAAACTTTTACGTTCAACCACAACAGAATTGGCAAGGAATTCTCCGACAATCAGCCAGACAACCCACTACTATTTCATGGTATCTTCTCAAGCATAAGAGGCCATTTTTTTTTTCATGAATTCAAAAAGAAGTCCTTTATACCTGTATCCGGCGCGCGAGGCTCAAACTTTTGTAGACTACTTTCTATATATTTTTTTTTAACTACAACGTGGATATCGCATAACCGGGAACATCCCAGGTTCGACTTCTATCGACGAAATCCAAGGTAGCTCTTTTGAAAAGCCAATCCATCCCGAGATTGGAACTGTGCGGTACGCCAGGCAACAAATCTGCAAAGCTGCACTACATTTTGGGACAGTGTTTTTCGCAAATCGAATTGCTGAAATTCAGAGGATTGCTGAAGGTTGTAAATGGCGATATATGGCAGGTGCTGACAATCCAGCAGATTTGATTTCAAGGGGAGTAGGACCGAAGGACATCATCAACAATGACTTCTGGTGGCATGGACCAAGCTGGTTAACTGCAGAGCGTAACAACTGGCCGAATTCAGATCCTGCTCCGACAGAAGACGGCGAGGAAGAAAGAAGGCGTACTGCAGTTGTCGTTACAGCATCGGCAATTGCAGATTTCAATGAAAAAATTATGTCGACCTCCAACTCTTACACGACGCTGGTTCGTCGCATCGCTATATGGCTACGGTTGATACGATCGTCCAACTGGGTTTCTCAAAGCAAAAGAGCTAAGGAAAGCAGAATATACACTGATACGGAAGGTACAGGAAGAGAGTTTTTCGGATGAGCTTCGGGTTATTCGAAAGAAGGAACCAGTTAGTAGGAAGTCTCCACTTCGCTGGTATCATCCATACATATGCGAGAACGGTATTTTAAGAGTTGGTGGACGTTTGGGTCATTCGGACGAGCCAGACCTACCAAACATCCCATGATTCTGCCAGCATGACATCGATTAACCAGGAAGATCTTCGAGCATTATCATCTTCGGTTACTCCACGCCGCGGTCCGCAACTTCTGCTCGGGACGGTTCGGCAACGCTACTGGCCTCTCGGAGGAAGAAACGTTGCAACGTATAACGACAGGTTGTTCAGCAATGTCTACGATGCTTCAGGTCGAAGCCGAAACAAGTACATCAGTTCATGGGAAAGCTACCGACGTCGAGGGTCACGATTTCTCGTCCGTTCTCCAAAATTGGAGTGGACTACTTTCGGCCGATCTATTTACGACCAGCCCCTCGAAATG
This sequence comes from Aedes japonicus, assembly GCA_034211315.2. Classification (NCBI taxonomy): domain Eukaryota; kingdom Metazoa; phylum Arthropoda; class Insecta; order Diptera; family Culicidae; genus Aedes; species Aedes japonicus. Next base: position 172,566 of record JASCZW010005423.1, on the reverse strand, counting down.
CTACTGTTAAGGCCTACGTAGCCATTTTTGTGTGCATGTGTACGAAGGCAGTGCACATGGAACTAGAATCGAATTTGTCAACCGAGTGATTCCTGCAAGGTCTACCGATTAATATTCGGACAACGGTACGAATTTTGTTGGAGCCCGAAACCAGTTGCAGGAACTCTCCTTTGGAAAGACACTGACCATCAGCAGGACGTGTTCAGGTTTTGCGCTAACGAAGGAATCAATTGGACTTTCAATCTTCCCGGTTCCCGGCAATTTGATGGATTGTGGGAAGCTGCAGTGCGATCTGCTAAACACCACATTTTGCGCGTCATCGGTTCTAATTCTGGATGAACACCTGGGTGCTGATGGTGTAGTAAGAGTATTAACTTTGAAAACATCGTTCGGAGAGTTGAAGCGAGCAGTTGAGAATCTGTGTCTGCTGTGTGTGTAGAATGTTGCTCCTATTTTGATTTTGGAATTCACTCTTCAGTTGTCAAAATGCCGTCCAAGCAAGAAGAGCAGCGTATCAAAATTTTGCTCGCGCATCGCGAAAATCCGAGCTACTCGCACGCAAAGTTGGCAAAATCGCTAAAAGTTGCCAAATCAACCGTTACAAATGTAATTAAAGTGTTTGGGGAACGTTTGTCGACAGCCAGGAAGTCTGGATCGGGGGGAAATCGAAAACCGGAAGCCGCTGAGACGACAAAGAGAGTTGCCGGTAGTTTCAAGCGAAACCCTAACCTATCACTCCGAGATGCCGCAAATAAGCTGGGTGTATCGTCTACAACCGTGCATCGAGCCAAAAAACGAGCCGGACTATCGACTTACTGACTCCAAATCGCGATGATAAACAAAATACGACGGCCAAAGCGCGATCCCGGAGGCTGTACACGACGATGCTGACGAAGTTTGACTGCGTGGTAATGGACGACGAAACCTACGTCAAAGCCGACTACAAGCAGCTTCCGGGACAAGAGTTTTATACGGCAAAAGGAAGGGGAAAGGTAGCAGATATTTTCAAGCACACGAAACTGTCAAAGTTCGCAAAGAAATATCTGGTTTGGCAAGCCATCTGTACCTGTGGCTTGAAAAGCAGCATTTTCATAGCTTCCGGGACTGTCAACCAAGAAATTTACGTGAAAGAGTGTTTGAATAAACGTCTGCTGCCTTTCCTGAAGAAACACGGTTGTTCCGTACTGTTTTGGCCGGATTTGGCATCTTGCCATTACGGTAAAAAGGCCATGGAGTGGTACGCCGCCAACAACGTGCAGGTGGTTCCCAAGGACAAGAACCCTCCCAACACGCCAGAGCTCCGCCCAATTGAGAAATACTGGGCTATTGTCAAGCGGAACCTAAAGAAGACCAAAAAAACTGCTAAGGACGAGCAGCAGTTCAAGGCAAACTGGCTTTCTGCGGCGAAGAAGGTGGACAAGGTGGCTGTACAAAATTTGATGGCAGGGGTCAAGCGTAAGGCCCGGCAGTTCTGATTTGGAAAAGCGGAAGCCAAACTGAATATTTTTCCTGAATTTTATACTAATTGAACTTGAAAAAGAAATTTAATTTGATTTTTTAAATAAACGATTTCACCGATTTACACGCGTTTTACCTTGACCAAATTTTGACCGTATCACCCTTTACTACCACCCATTGTAGCACGGAAACTAAGTCCGACAGCAGTGAGCTCTCCTCCCTGTTAGACTTGATCAAGCTTTAATAACCACTGATTATCCTAATCATGCCATTGTATGAAGGGCCAAAAGGGGTTGGGTGGATCGATAGGCAACATCACCTATACGTATCCACAGGGATATAAAGAATCTCCTTCCAACAACAAGATTGAACAATTGGTCAAAAGAGCAAGCTATCTAACATGAGGATGCCCCAATGGGCGGGGAGAAGAGCCCGCCCTCTATTCACAAATGGGGAGTTGGCATTTCCACTCTCCCCATTAAGAGTGCTTCAATCGGGTGCCCTCCCATTCCCATGAAATATTTATATAATAGTGTATATATTTATGTAAATGAAAAATACTGCAATCATTCGGTATCTATTATTTATGATCTCTTTCGGTGGATCCTGAAATATAAGAAATGTTGTGAAATGTTAAAGTGGAGAGTTCTGTGTTTTCGCGCTTAAGAATGTTTTCGTTCGTTTTCAGCGATAGCAGCAATTTCCCAAAATCTTGATTTGAGGTATCCTAAAAAAGTTTGTTAAATTTTACAAAAATTACATTTATACATTTTAATCTACTGTTGCCATGGTCATTATTTGCTGCTTGGTGTTGATTTTTATTACAGCAATACGCTTTTATTTTTGCTGGCTTAATAATTATTGCTCCTGTGTAAGGAAAACAGAGAAGATTTTTTATTGACAGGGAGTTAAAGACAAATAGACGTAAAACAACAAAAAGCAATTTTTAAATCATCTATGAAGTAAAATCAATAAAACAATATCATCAAATATAATGGTATTGTGAGTTATGATACGGTACTGACAAAAATAGAACTGTAACATCAGACACAATCCGAATGGCAAACAGCACAGATTTGGAAACGGTCTATTTGCAAACTGGAGTTGAAAAATACATTAGGTAATAAGTGCAAAAGCCTACCATAGATTGCGTTGCAGCTTCTTTTATTCATGGCACTAGATACTTCTAAATCATGATGATAATTGGACATATAAGACATAATAATTAAAAGTATATATAACCTATTAGGTGAAATTATAAAAATAATATATGTTAAAATATAAATCCTGAAAACACCAGTAATGATCAAAATGATAATGATGATGATAAAGAAGATTGATAATGGTTATGAATAAACAATGTCGTATGTGATAATATATAAAGTCAAGGGATTTTACAATATAAACTGAAAATTACATCTGTGCCGACTGCTGTTTTGTTGCAATTGTAGACAAACTCCCAGAAAACTTAGACAATGTATGACATGAGAAAAAAAAAATTTAAATTTTAAATTATTTTATAATATCTGATGACCTGGAAGACCTGAAAGATATGAGAATGGAAAATAATGATATGATTTACCGGTCGCACCCCCTCACTTCGCTATTGTCAGATTGACAACATTGCCCAGGCTACGCCAACCAGCGTCTCCATGTTTCAGCTGGCAGTCTTTTGTGATCATATGACTCGTGGAGGCGTGAGGTAGGAACTTGTGAGGACCGGAGGTCGGTCGCACCCTCCTGCCAAGTTGTCAACTCACCATTTGAAGCCCAGTTAAACGAACTTTTGTCGACATGACAAACATTTTTAGCCCGGGAGTTGAAAGGTGATAGCCTGTTGAGTTCCAGTGACCCATTTCAAAATACCTGGTTACTCACGTCTATTCCGAGGTCACTTTCACTTACGACCAGTCCCGCATAGACACAATACAAACAACAAATGGAAATTAGTATTGTGCGTACACTTCCATCATCAAGTCATATTGTTTTAACGATGGCACGTATTCAATAGTATCGTTCAAATTTAGTTATAATCGGATAGAACTCACCGGAAATTGTTGCTGATGTTCAGTCTTCATTTGGACGGCCACCCTGTGATGCTAAAGGATGCATTTATGATTCTAAAGTAGAAGCTCTCCGGTATTCGTCTAATATTTCCACATCATCCTTTTCGCGTGGATCAGCACGAATATATTTAGTACTTCGTGCACAAATGAAATACAATGAAAATTATTTCGAGTAGAAATTAAACTTGAAAAATCACAATCACTGGGCAATCAATTCACAGCTCTCCCTCTATAGACCACGTGATAAGTTCATCTGAAATTAAATGCCAGCTACTCAGACGCACTGACGCGCATGCGCGTTAGCTTCGATTATTGCTTCTAACCAGCAAATGGCCGTTTTTTTACATTGCACTAGTCTTCTTTTTTTTTTATTTCACACTCTGCCATTTATCAAAATCCCTCGTTATGACGCGACTCGATATCGACTTCAAAACTGTTAATAATCATGAATACACTCGCGACCAAGCTGAAAAATACTCTAATTTAACCTTTTTTACCCGGGTGGCACAATACTAATAGCACCAACAAACAAAACAAAGCTGATTTAACTCTGCCTCCGGGTGCAAAAAAATTACTGTTAGAATGGGGAAATGCTACCGATCATTACATATTTTGGGAGGGAATCGATTATATTCACTACGTCGAACAGTGGCACAATTCTGAAAAAAGACGGTCAAAAACATTTTCACCCTTTTGTCATCATTTTATCGAGTAGGTGTCTTCAGAAGAGTTGCTCAAAATGTTATTCCGCATCTTTGGAAAAAACACGAATAACCTTTCATAAGGGCTTAACTACGCTTTCATATTCTAACTTTTTCCAGCTACCAGATAACGGGTTGTTGGCTTCGACAAAGTTTTAGAACAAGTAGTTTTATGAAAAGTTGCTGAAGACACCAAGTTTGTAGAGCCTTAAGTTAAAGAGATATAAATGGTTTTTTTCAGCACTACCTGAAAACTGTTTTTTTTAGATAATTAGTACTCTGCTCAAATTTGACGATTTCAATATGTTCTAAGAAATTGTAGGAATTATTAAAATAAACATTTTTGCTGAACACAACATTGCTCTCTGGTGACCACATTTTAATATATGGTGATTGAAGTGTCTGTGTGACGTCATAATCAACAGCCTCAAAAAGGGTGGGCGGGTTCTGGCGGGGTCTAAAACAGATTGTATTTGAAAGAATATCTTATGAACAAGTATTCCTGAAAGTTTCAGCGTTGGGTACCGAAGGGTACTTAGTAAAACGTCAGTTTGAAATACTACAGGTTATAAGCCAATTTATATTTCACATGTAACGTAATGTTTAACAAACTTAAAATAATATATGCGGGTCCTGGCGGGGTCTCAAATTAATTGTATTTGAAAGAGTATCTTATGAACTAGCAATCCTGAAATTTTCAGCGTTGGGTACCAAAGGGTACCTAGTAAATCCTTATTTTGAAATGGTATGAATAGCAACGCAATGCTTAACAAACTTGAAGAAAGCTGGGCAAAATTGTTAGTAAAAGGTCAAATTGTAACTATTGTATTATTCAGAATTGTGCCACTGTGCGTCGTACACAAATCACGCGGAGTTTTTATGATTTAACTGTTTGTTTAAGGTGAATTACGAATTAATTTTGATATTTTGTTTCGGGAAAACGACACAGTAAAAACAAAACACGGCTTGCTGCAATCCTTGCTAGAGACATCATTTCTCTATCTCAAAATCCTAAAAAAGTTGAATTGTTATCTCACTTTTAGGGGGATTGATCACAAAAGTCATGCCGTCAAAATATGAAGCTTGTCATATCTAGCAACTTTGCCAAAGACGCCATCGCTCTAGCTCCACTATTTAGGGAGCTATGAGTTAAGAGCGTTAAAATCGACTAACGTAACTATTGATGCGTGTAAACATTTTCATTCCACGTATTAAGTTGCAACATTTTTTTTTATTCAAGATGGACTTTTGCATGCAACATTTTAGGTAATGTTTTTGAAATACCTCACAACTTTACACCAGTTCTAATGTAAACTTGTATGTTATTTGACGCACCTTTTATGTACATGGCATTGAACAGAAATGTACACTACTTATTTGAGCTGTGCACTTGCATACCACCTCCACTAAGGGTGCGTTCAACCTAGTTGCCTGCGTACTTTCTCAATTATTTTCATATTCACCGAAACCCAACCCGACTGCAACGCCGAAAAAAAAATATCTATAAATTGGCACATCTTTCAGTATGTAAAATCAATAACTTCCTCCATTTCCGTTTCCAATATTTTTAGGTATTGGAATCCACCGCGTAGAAAACTCTATTGCGCGCCGACAGCGAGAGAGACCCGTGTCGCGTCGCATCGCAGTCTCGCACATATGGAGCCAACCCAGCGAACGATGACGGCGAACCGAGCGGACGGTCGGTCGGTCGGTCGGTCGTTCGGGAGATGTTGTTTTCCTCTTGCAGTCTACTTACGACCGTCGCGCTGGAAAGAAGAAATTCACTTGTTCTCGCATATTTACCTACTGGGTTTGTTGTGTATTAAGAAGATCCGGGTGATTCGAGCGCGGAGTCACAGAAGAGAATAAACTCGGTCGGTCGGTGATAAGAAAATCCCAAATCAACACCCCAGTTTGAGTGTTTAGTCATAGCCGTTCCTTGTTTTTCGAAGCTAATGGCTGATTTGGTTTTTTGTTTTGCGGAATTGGTGTTCCAATTGAAGCGATTGAAAGTCACGTGAGAACGAAAACGAGCGCGTGTGTTGAAGATTCACTGGAGAAGAATATTGTAGAATACTAAGTGAGAGCGAGTAGATGGTGTGTGAGAAGCTGGGAAGATCAATATTGATTTACTACGCGGTTCGAAATCGAATGAGGTGTCTTTTGGGAACGGTCATAAACGGTGCACATAATTGCTACCAAGGTCTTTGACTGATGCTGTCATTGATTCTGAACTAGATTTTATTAATAAATTACACGGTCGCCATGTGTATCGACTTACCTCGCCGGTACATGGCAACCCAACCGCCGTTCAATTACCCAATTGATCTCAATTTGCAAATTGCCTTCGAAATAGCGTCTTTTTGAATCATTGTTTTCCCGTTATCAGTGTAAAAACGACCATCTCTCTTCCTTATCAAATGTCACGCTGCTGACTTCATTGAGTACGGACGGGGAGCGAAGATAAATTTGTGACGTTGCCTTGTTGTCTCTCCTCAGCTGGGCAATAAGACTTTTATTCCGTGTCAGCTCAGTGGCAGGCGGTAATTTGTTACCATCAAAGCTGGAAAGATAAGGGCGTATTTTTAATTCGGATAGTGCGGATGACGCGCGTCCTAGTAGTTTCAATTACATTTCCATTCTGAGTCGGCCTTGCACGTAACTCACAGCTCATTAGCATCGGCTGACAGCATGGGTGCGCTAGCGTTTCTGCTAATTTGTTGACATGTGTTATTCGCCATTTAGCAGGTTAACAACTGTCGCTTAAGTAGTTCATTGATGTGTGAGATCAACAAAGTATACTTGTTTTGGAGCGTTTTTCACCTATTTATACACAAATTCCACAACTTTGAGTAAGCATTCGATTGACAGCTATAGCTGACGCTCGAGTGTCCAAATGTTTTGTGTTTATATAAGCCAAAATCGTCATCGTCATCATCGTCACCCACGTTGAACGTTCGTTAGAACGACGACAGTTCTGCCGAAGGGTGTTGTCATCGACCTGTCAATCACAGTTTTTTTTTGTTATTATTTACTACGCCCCACAGCCACCGCCAAGTGTGAAGTGGTGCTTAGCCGAATCAAATAAAGTATCATCCGTCACGCGATGGAAATCGTGGGTCACGAACTACGTGAGCGTGGTTGATAATTGTACCCAAAATTTGTAGTGGGATCATTGTACTACACTGCAATTAAAAGGTATATGTTTTATGACGTCCGGAGTAATATTTTCACGGAAACGATAACAAAGTATGGTTTTGTATACAGAACAGTACTTTCTAGTTTCAAAGGAACACATATCAGTGTCAACCAGTGGCGTCTCATCAACGATAAACGATTACATACTCGTGAGTTTTTCAGAAATCGCCCACGTAGTTTGTGATCAACCCTCGGGCCCTTTCAATTTGTATCATAATGTTTGAACACATCTTGAATAATTATTGTCATTATAACCAACAATCAATATGCAACTAGCGATTTGAAATTGGTTCCCTGTTGTAGAACCCCTTGGTCCGAAGTACACCTTGAAGCGAACACCTGCTGTGCATATTAGCGCCTTTATTTTGATTTGCTGTGTTATTTTGACAGAATATTTGAGAGTGTGTTCATTATTAGGGCTGAATCATTAAGCTTGGAGCCGATGTGCTAGTACTGACTGAGCCAAAAAAAAATCGTATTTGTTCGGGACCTACTGGTCTTAGAGTTAGACTATATGTTAAAACTGCGCACGATAAGATGAGAATACCTAAAGGTCGTTAAAAAGTACCGATAATCGCTCAAGAAGGCACATACCCAAATTGTGTGTAAACACAGATTACCTACCATTCTTCTTTGGTCTCGTCCTCATGTGCACATGTGGACTACACAGAAAAAAAATGGTTCTTAACAGGCGCGTAAAACTTCCAATTCTTTAATTCCAAGTCAAAGGAGGCGTAAACAACGAAATTGTTTGCAACCTTTCATACAACAGGTTAGATTCTGGCTTAAATTGGAATGAAATATCCCATTATTTTCTGCCAAATCTAGCATTCCCTTTAAGTGCATTAGATGCCAATGAAAAGGCATCTGACCAGGTGTAGTGACTAACAAAGAATGATTTATTGAGGGGATACAAATCCAATGCTTAAGGAGTGTATCGAAAATAAGCTATTCACAAACTTTCTTTCAAATTATGTTGAAAACCGATATTTTATTCATACAAAAAATTGGTCCTTTATTGTACGAGGTTAAACTTGAACATAATGAAGACCGGATGAAATTTAAGTTATTCCTTCACGAATTTTCGAACTTTGGATCGAATGCTCTTCATCAAGTTCCGGACAAGTGTTGCATCGCATTTTTTGAACGCTTGAGCCCAATTTTTTTTTGAACTCCTGCATGTTCCCAGCTGCCTTACCAGTCTTCTTGAAGACCCTCTTCACGATTGCCCAGTAACGTTCGATGGGTCGAAGCTGAGGGCAATTTGGTGGATTGATATTTTTCTCAACGAAATCTATACCCTTTTCCGCAAGCCAATTGAGAGTGGTTTTGGCATAGTGAGCCGACGCTAAATCCGGCCAAAACAGTGGAGGTGTACTATGCTTCTTATATAAAGGCAACAATCTCTTCTGGAGATACTCAGATCGATAGATTTCCGCATTTATAGTTCCGGTAGTGTAAAAAATGGTTGACTTCAAACCACAGGAACATATTACTTGCCATACCAGTACCTTTCGAACGAATTTGTCCACTTGAATCGACCTGTCCGCATCGCTCACATCCTCCCCAACGACGGCAGTAAAGTATTGTGGACCTGGAAGGGTTTTTGAGTCCTCCTTTACATAGGTCTAATCGTCCATCAAAACGCATACATCCGGACGCTGCAAAAGAAACGAATACAATTTCCGGGTCCTTGTTGCTGCTCGCTTCTTCTGTTCTGCACTTTGTTTCGAGATTTTCTGCTTCTTGTAGGTCTTCAGGTGGTTTCGCCTCTTGATACGCTGGATCATTCCGCCCCTCGTTCCTGCTTTTTTTGCCAAATCACGTATTGACATTGATTTGTTCTTCATGATTAGAGACCACTTTCTGCTCCAGTTTCGGGTTGGAAGAACCGCGTTTTCTGCCTCTTCCTGGTAGCTCATCCAAAGAATAGTGTTCCTCAAACTTATTAATGATGGTTTTAACACTCGCATGATGAATTCCAAACCGCTTCGCCAATTTTCGCATAATTATACCCTTCTCACTTAGCCATGTGTCAAGGAGCCTTAATTTTCACTTCCTTTTCAATACGCGACATTTTGAAAAAGCAGAATTTGAACCGCACAACCAAGTAAACAAAAGAAAGCTGACAGTCAAACGCACAGCATGCAGTGTTCAAAGCACAAAAAAACATCACAAATACATGCGTACAACGCAAATGTATGTGGATAGCTTATATTCGATACACTCCTTACTATGTTAACACCCCCCTTAAGTGGGTATTTGCAAAACACCTAACAACCTCCTGTCTTCTTGCAGCTTGGGTCCCGGTAACGCCTTGGTCAGGATATCTGCTGCCTGAAGATTGGAAGCCACGTGTTCCAGCTTGATCGATTTCGCCTCTACTTGCTCTCTAACGAAGTGGTGTCGCACATTAATATGCTTCGTCCTCGGCGAGTAGCCCATCTCCTTCTCAGCCAGGCAAATTGAACTCTTGTTGTCGCACTTAATGACCAGGGACTCGTCGATGCCGTACAGCTCACGGATGAATCCTCTCCACCAGACGGCCTCTTGAGTGACCGTAGAAACTGCCATGTACTCCGCTTCCGTGGTCGATAGAGCAACAGTTGGTTGCCTTCTGAAACTCCAGGAAACCGCTGCACCACACTGCATAAATACGTAGCCGCTGACAGATCTCCTCGTTTCTGAATCGTTCGCCTAGTTAGCATCGCTGTATCCAGAAAATGCCGGATCCGCATCTCTCCTGTACGTCAGCTGGCACTGCTTGGTTCCTTTGAGGTATCGCAAAATCCTCTTGGCCGCTGTCCAATGTGGAAGGCCCGGATTGCTGCAAAATGAACTCACCATGCTTACCGCGTGACTGCTGTCTGGCCTCGTGCGCTGTGCGATGACCTGAAGACCTTCAATCAGCTTGCGAAATGGAACTTCCTCCATCCTTTCACGTCCCCCCTCATTTCGTGGGCTCATTGTCTTCAACAGTCGCTGGTTCCCGTCCAGCGGGGTCGATACCGGATTGCAGTCTGTCATATTGAATTTGTCGAGCAGTTCCACGCTGTACCGCTCCTGGTCGATGCAAATAGCGTCGTCGGTTCTGAAGACTCGCAGTCTCAGAATCTGCTTGGCTTGGCCTCGGTCCTTCATCCGGAATTTGTCACACAACTGCTGCTTCACTCGTCGATCAACCCTGATCGTTGGAGAACTCAGAAAGTCTGCCTCAGCTTGTAGTCCAACATGATATTCCTGCTTGAGGCCGCAGGGCTTCTTCAGTCGGCAAACCTTCCTGGGTATGGCTTGTTCCGGCATCCATCTGGCTGCGCCATGATTCCTCACCGACCAGATCGCCTGGAGAAAGCCGTCACAGCGTCTATCTGGTCACGATGAGCTTCACTGCGCGGCTTGCGCAAGTAGTCAAATGTGGCGTAGTGGACAACGGAGAATACGTTTCGCTAGTCCACCTTCACTTGCGAGAACCTTTATCACAAGTCTTGCCTTGTAACGTTCGATAGTGCCGTCCGGGTTGGTTTTGACATTGAAGACCCACTTGTTCTTCAGAGCTTTTCGTCCCTTCGGTAGATCCATCAGACACCACGTCTCGTTTGCGCTCAACGCATCGAATTCTATCTCCATTGCTTCGGTCCCGGTTGTCCCGGCTTAGTGCTTCCTGCAGCGTATCAGGATCCTTGGATACCTGTGGAATCTATTCCAGCGAGAGATGGTGGCCGAATCGGAAGAAAAATTCAACTTCCTTAGACTGGGCGCTCCCGGTCACTGTGCCCAGTAGCGTGTTGCATCCCAACAGCTACTTCCTTCGAGTGTGACGCGAGCGCAGTGCTGTCCAGGCTCCCGTGCTGTGAAACACGCCCTCGTCCTGGTCCTCGTTCATCTCGTCGTCGATTCTGGGGAGTTTCTTTGAGGCATGACACTGTATGTAACCTTAAAATCTGCATACTTGCCTGAGAATCGGCGCTCCCTCACGCTACGCCTCATTGTAGGATACTGAGAAAATTGCGAGGAGAGCGCACGCCGTTGTTGCGGATCCTGTGGCTCTTCTAGCAAGTCGTCGTACTGTCATTCTCCCTCTCTGCGCTTCTGATATCTACGTCAAAGTCAGCAACGGCCTGTGGCTTGTTAACCTTGGTGACCTGTTGACAGCCATCCATGATCTCTTGCTGATCAACTTTCGTAAAAACCATCGGTTTGACGGTCGAATCGGTCTCTTCCGGTACCGGAACCTCCGCTACCTGACGCTCATCCAGTATTACCACATCCCGACTTTCTAAAACTTGATTGTTCTTCGGGTTGAATATTCGATAGACCTTGGAGCACTAGCCAATCAGGATACACGGCCCTAACTTCGGGTCCCACTTCGCACGCTTTACCTTTGGCACGTAAGCTCTTGACCCAAAGATTCGGTCACAGATCCGGTTTCCGTCCCGTAAAGTTCTCGAAATGGGTGACGGAGATGCCCTTCGTCGGTGACCGGTTGATTAAGTGAACGGCTGTCGAATACGCTTCGGTCCAAAACAGTTTGTCCAACTTGTTGTCAAACATCAGACTTCTCGCTCGCTCCTGAATCGTCCGGTTCATGCGCTCAGCCAACCCATTTTGCTCCGGATTGTGAGGCACCGTCGTCTCGTGACGAATACCATTCGCCTTGAGAAAGTTCTCGAATTGCTTACCGGTATATTCGCCGCCGTGGTCGGTTCGCAGACACTTCATCTTCTTTCCAGTCTGGGTTTCGGAGCAGGCCATGAACTACTTGAACGCCTCGAACACATCCTTCTTGGCCTTCAGAAAATAGACGAAGGTCATCCTACTCGCACCATCAATAAAGGTGGCGAAATACTTGTTCCCGCCAAGGGAATGCTTTTCCATTGCTCCACACACGTCCGAATGTACGGCCTCGAGAAGATCGCTTGCCCTCGTGCGACCGAATTTGAACGGTAACCTCTGATGCTGATGTCCTTGCCGACCACCATGCCAGGTAATCGCTTCACGCTGTCCACGTTAACATGTCCCATTCGCCAATGCCAAATATCCAGACTGGTGGCTGGACGTGCCACACACGCACTTGGTTGACCAACCTAATTCAGTTGGTAGAGGCCGTCCTTCTCGCGGCCCATGGCGATGACTTCTCCCGTCGATTCGTCCTTGATCACACACGATTCTCTCGAGAAGTTGACGAAATAGCAGTCCTTGCAGATGCGACTCACAGAAAGGAGATTTACTGCAAGGTCTGGAACACAGAGCACGTTAGAAATATCTAGACTACAGCTCTCCCCTTCCACATCAGCATCCAGCTCGACGTTCCCCTTGGTCACAACCGGTATTTCGGAAGCGTCTGCCACAAAGATAGACTGTGACACCTGCTTGGCGCCAACCAGAGCACTCTCGTCTATGCACATATGATCTTCGGCTCCAGAGTCCAATATCCACTCGTCCAGGGAGTTCCGCTTCTTACACGTCAAGAGTGTCTTCTTTTTTACACCGACGCTTCTCGCACTTGAAGCACATCATGACCGACTTGTCCTTTTTCCTGCTACTTTGCTTCGGACCAGTCGCTAGTGTCCCGCTTGGACCACCAGCTCTGGTGCCTGACTCGATCGTCACGTCCTGGAGAATCTTCGACTTCACCCAGTTTGCCGTCCACTTGATACCAGATTCCCATGACCATTGGTTCTTATCGCTTCGGCAGCCCCATCATGAGAATCAGCGACATCCATTCGCCGTTGAGGGGGAAACCGATCTCCTGCTGCTTCTGACTTGTGGTCAAAATTTCATCCACATACTCCTTCATGGAAGAACAGTCTTCGAGCTCCAACTGCATCAGCTTCCGCAGCAGACTATTTTTCCGATACTTCCCGCTGTCCTGGAAGGCGGTCCGTAGGCTGTGCCAAGCTTCTTCGGCTGTTCGGGCATTTTGGACTAAACTGTAATTATACCTTTCGATACTGAGGCAAATTGTCGCCAAGGCACGGTCCGACAAATCCTCGCTGATCTGGGAATTCACAGCTCGCACACATCCGCATTCCGAACGCCCACGCCACGTAGTCGTCACGGCCCTTCGGCTTCTCCAGGGATTGATGAGACGCACAGCTGAACGGAACTCGCTGATCGAACACTCTTGCTTCTTGGTTTCCACCGGAGCCAATTCCCTTTGGTCGCCGAAACCGATAGCTTGAGCAGGATCGTTTGGCGGTAGTTCGTCGTCAACCAGAAATCCATCTTGAGCTGCTGGTGGTGGCAGGAAACCTTCTCCACATCTTCTCACGGACATGCTTCAAACAAATATCTTGCAGACTTCTTGAGGAAGAAATTTTTTCACTTTTCGGCTTGTTGTTTGGCCGGTTGCTAGGCTACACCAGTCGCAAGGATCTATCCTGGGCCCATAACCTGATAGAATGAAAAGGCATCTGACCAGGTGTAGTGACTAACAAAGAATGATTTATTGAGGGGATACAAATCCAATGCTTACTATGTTCACAGTTTTAGCATTAATAAATTCTGAAAAACTGGTCCGTCGACTACCATCTTGAATACTCAGATATGCAGTCAAGGCCTTCCATTAAAATACCAGACTTGTTTTCCATTAAAAGACCAGAATATATTTTTTAAATAGAACGAACTCACCACATTCAATGCCACATGCTTCACATTATTTTTGGGTGCTGATAATAGAAAAAAATATAAGTTAGCATTAAAGGAACGCAGGCTAAACTTTTTCATGTGAAAATTACTTATTTCTTCCTAAACACACATTAAAAAAAATTGATCAACATTTTTTTTCTCAATAATCGATGAATGAATCAATTTGATTTTCAACGATATATGGGACCACAAAAATTACTGCAATTTCGTTACTTCGTGTATTACCAAGGTAGTTATGAAGGATGGTTTAAAGAAATGGTCGCCTTCACTCTGTGTTGAACAGACGTCCAGGCTCAAACGACCGCTTGTGATCATAAACGGAACTGTCGATTCAAATTAGTATGGAATGGAGTGGCGCTAGTGTTTCAATTTTGACATAGGGACATTGACAGAATTGTTCGGTTATGTCATTAATGTTGGTAAACAAAGTGATGGTGAAAGGTTGAAATGGGGGCAAAAATTTGAATACGATTGGTGCACAAATCAGCAAGGAAATACTATTGAAAACATTCCATAGGTTTCCCAAAAACAATTATTTGTAAGTTAATTTCGCAAACATTTGAGAATTTCGTCTTGTACATCATCAATCAAAACACACAGGGAAGGATTGTACGATAGTATAGCTTTTTGGCCCCCATTTTGGAACACACATCTGCTTCGGAAATTGTTGTGATTCGTGTGCTTTCTGCTTCGTATGTATTATTCATTTCTTTTCTTAATCATTAGACAATTGGGATTCTAAAATTAATCAGATTACATAAGCTAGCAGTCCTCTCACAACTCCTCGAAGTTCAGGTAGAGCTCATTTGCGCCACCAAATCCAAAAAAATCCCTCTACCGCTTTCAACAGCTCTCTAGAACTATTCCGGAAGTCCCATGGACCCCTGTCAGTAAATCTCGCTCCAAAACTTCTTTGAGACTCTACCGGATCTGAATCATGACACGTGAAACTGTCGTCAGTTTGGAATGGTTCAAAGTTGTGATCCGAAACAGATTCGTCGGATAGATTAAAACACAAAAATTATTTCTGCCGCACTCCACTGACAGCCCTTGGCATTGGCGTGTAGTGGAAGCAATTATCTAGCATTGTGCTTGCGGAGCTATCGTTAAAAACAGTAAATATTGATCTACCCTTGCTGACTAATCGGCCGGTCGAAACCGGACTGCATGAAGTAGGCCTCCTAATCAATTTGCATGCGTTCATTGACCAATATTGACCTCGAATTATCGAAACCGGTTTCCATGTCTGTCGTCAGCGAGCGCCTGATTCGGCTTGGGCACCCATTAATTGATTGGGCAGCTGATCAGTATCAACATTGCGTAACATTCGGAGACATTTTGGCTTACATAAGACATCTCATTCATTAGTGGTTTCCGACAAGGAAAGTTTCTTCGGAAGTGTGATTCGTCGTTTCAATAAACCGTAGCAAGCGAAGAACCTAAGTGCGCGGAGGGTAATCTTCTGACTAAGGCCGATGGTATAGTACACGCGTTGCGGCGCGAAGCGAAGCGTTGCGGAAAAGCGAATTGATCAAAAGCGAAGCGCAACGCGAGCTATGATATAGTGAACGCGTTTTTTCACGCGTTTGGTTGCATGGTGTTTTGTTGTTTTTCGCAGTGTTCAATATGGATTCGTCAGACGAAGAATATTTTGCCTCCCCGGGAACAATTGATTTTATTTTTAATAAAAAAGGGAATTCGCTGTGCATCCGATTAACCATAACAAAAGAAACGATGTACAGTAAATCTGAAGGGTGCAATTATGACTTCAAAGTACGCACTTTGCTTGAACACTGGAATTATTCATAAAAAGGCCTAAAAGGTTTTATACAAAAATGCCTAAAATGGTTGTATGTCATGAAGTGAATACATTTTAGGTATTTTGCAGCATGTAAAAGAGATTAGAAACAATGCATTTTTTCAAAGGTGATTGTGTAAAGGAACTACCCCAGTAACCACAAGCATTATACTCAACCCAAAATCAACATCGGTAATGCGGGATCGCATCAATTCAACAGTTCTCAAGTAATAAAGCGTTATATAAGCTTGAAAAAGGAGTGATGCATTACCAATGCTATAATGCTACTTTAGCCATGTCTTATGGCATTACAAAAAGAATATAACTTTAGCTCGATCTTAGTGGGGCCCTTTTCAGCTTTTAATCAAACTTCAATGATGCACTAGACGTAATACATATGCCCTATATATGCATGCTATTATAGCCTCGTGGTTATTTGGGTAGTCACTTTATGAAATGAAGATGGATAAGAAACTTAGCGACCAACATCTCAAAACTTTGGATCTGCTTTTTATTTAAATCAATGACATTCCAGTATCAATTTATCTCAAAGCAATCCACATGCAAATAAAATACATCATAAGAACATGTCTCTTCTTGCTGGGATTGATGATTTGCGGGAGAAAGTTTTCATTTCCGGTTATAGTATCAATAAATAAAGATCAATCTAAATTATCTAATTAGTGCCTTGTAGCTGTCCATGATACTTGATGCTGGTTTGGCTTGCAAGAACCTTTTCGTTTTTACTATCAATTTTGTTCCGGCAAAGGCAGTCAATTAGAACAAATCGATGTTTCCACTGATGGATGGCCTTGTTTTTACGTATTTTTCCTGTATGACACTGGAATAAGAAAAGAACTTGAAAAGTATTCATTTTTGGTATTAGGCATTTTTGACTGTATGAGTGTTGTTTATTAAAATGCATAGAGAATGTAGTCAAAAAAAATTACTACCTCAGAATAAACCGTGTAGAGAAATTCATCGGCTCTCGGTTTTGGTAAACTTTTTGTGGGTTTTGTCCGCAACACCTTTTCAAAACTGCATAAATGAAATTTTCCGCATCCATAAATCGACTTCATTTATCTCACCGTCAGCAGAATAACAAAACTGCCCAGCCGAAAACCTCTAGCGTTTACGCGCGTCAAAACACCACTCGGGCTGCTTAGACGTTTGACGGCCGGTCTGCACCGCATCGCGTCGTTATTATCGCAGGTTTACGCGTACGCATATATTTTCATCAAAAGTGCTTTTGACTCGAATGGCGTTCACTATGTGAACGCTTCAAACGCTTCCACACTATACCATCAGCTCAATCGGCTAGAAACACAAAGCCCGCTGAAAGCATGACAATCGACAGCAAACAAAAAATGGAATGGTCGTGGCTGAAGGATTGATGGCGGTTGAAGCGACCCAAACGTAAACATCGTCGCAGTAGAACGGTCGTGCGGTAGTGAGTACTGCGGCGGAATAGCCGGACAGTCGGCCGCTGGGGAACGTGGTGAAGGTGAAGAAGGCGTGCCAGTGGAGCTCGGAATGTGACGGTGATTTGAGTTTTCCGATGCCCACGGCTGGGGCGAAAATGGTCACGATATGGTGGATGCTATGGCGATGAAGAGACGACGACGACGAGTTCATCTGCTATTGTGACGAATGTATGAATGTACGGTTATTGATGGTGATATTGCTTAAATTTTAACTGCTTGTGAGAATAGAATTTTTAGGTGTTTTTAGGAACATAGGTACTTATGCTTCGGATCATAAATGATGATTCATGTTGAAACGGATTGGAATAGAAGGGGGCGCTGAGTAATTTGTGCCTTGAATTACGCGAGTAAGGGCACCAGCCAAGGACCTACACGACCGAGTCCCGCTCACTTCGCGTTTTGCTGATCAGAAATCTCAAATACTACTCGGACTTCAAGCATGATATTTTCAGCAAAAGATTGCTTTTTTGGAGCATCCTTTGATTAGCATTTGAACCATGTTTGTTTCGACATAGCTGTGTTTTTTATGATGTAGAAGGAGATGTGCGCTTATCACCATGAGGCCTCAGGAGTGGACCGTATTGATTGCTAGAATGAAATATATGAAGAGAAAGTGTTGATTCCGTCAGTGTACGGTAGGTTGATAATTGAATCGAATAGAAAATTGAGCAAAGATCTTGGATATAGCGGTAATCGAACCTAGGAACCATATCTTTCATTCTATCAAACATTACTTATGGGGCCCCATGGTGATGAGCGAACACCTCCTTCTACATCATAATTGTTACTCCACGTCAAAGAATACAAACATAACAATTACAGTGTGATTTTTAGTTTCAAACACTTGAAGTGAAAATTATTCTACGTAGAATTTATATCAGGAAAGGACTGGGTCGTGTATGTCGTTGAGCGCATTGGGTATATTTTAAATTGTACAAAACCAATTTGTGTCATCTTTGGAGTTCAGCACCTGCGGGTTTATTAGATAAAATATAAAAGAAAATGTATAAATTTTACGCTAAAAACTTAACTGCAGTAATCGATTTATAATACAAGCAATCATTGATTTAAACGCTAGTATCAATTATCAGGTAACACGATTCAAATTGGAGCTTAAATAATATTTGGCGTAAATTTGTTCCTAAAAGACAGTTGACCTCAATTGAGGGACTTAGAAGCCAAGAAGCAATGCGAGTTAAATCATCAAAACTCATGCGTGAGTTTATGCGTCAATGAGTTTTGCCTTGTCGATTTCAACGACGCAAAAACAGCCGACGTTGTTTTTGCAGCAGAGGATGAAGAATGCATCCGCATGCGATAAATTGCCGTTCCGAGCGGTTTCGTAGTGAGTTTTATTTATGATGGAATGAGATTTTGGCGTTTTGGGAATGAGTAAAGCGCCAACACGAAATTATTGAAACACTTACCTGTGGCTGTAACTTTTTTCCCACTGGACAGAAATTAACCAATTTACACAGTTCCTTTTGAAGTGTATTGTTTACTGAACAAAATTAGAATGGTCACTTAGCAAATCCAGAGCTGTTCCTTCTCAGGCTTTGGGGAAAAATGCTGCAAATTTTTCGATCATTTCCTTGTTGCTGCTGTGAAATTCTGCTAGATCGCTTATGGGGTTTCCGTGAGGTGCGACTCTCATCTCAGATACAGGAAACTTTTGTTTTGCTTTTATGGGATGCGCACCCACCTAATAGATATATAGACGCGTAACGAAGATTGATGAAGATTTTATAGGCTCGCTGCGAAATGATGAATTTAGAACCAGAAGATTAAAAACGACTTTTCCATGATTGATTTGCTAGCGTGAGATTTTTCAACCATCTTGAAACTAGATTTGGACGTGGCGGCACCTTCAGCATTTTCTCAACCCTCCCGAAAAATTTCACATCCAAATTCTTCTGATGGAATTCCTTAATTCTTCTTGAGGACTCTTGTTATAATTTGATAAATTCCTAAGCAATTTTCTAACACTTTGCATGAATTTCTATCATATTTGGGAATTCTCTTAAATCTTCTCACCATTAGTTTCGCCGAATACGGTTAAATAAATCACTGAAATCACAACAACTTATATCTCAGATATCTTCCTTTTTGGCCATACTTATTGTTAGTTTCCGGGAAAAGCTTGGAATACCAAAAAGAGCACGTAACTGTTTGACTACTGTTTGTTGAAGTATCAAATTCCAGAATCAAATTCCTGAATAGTTGAAATATCAAATTTCAGAACTATTCCGAGAAAAAATCCAAAACTATTAAATTTTCCAAGTAGGAGGTGAACAAATATTTGAATCACTTCACTAAAAAAATAAAGACTTTAGTAGCGTATTAGTTGAACAATTGTAATTGAAAAACAAGGAAAATTTACACTTCAGCTGTGAACCTTGGAAAAATTAAAAAAATCGAAACATTTTTTTAAACTATTACTAATTATCGTCGAATAGGTGACAATGAAGAAGTCTGAAAGTCGCAGACGAAATAGGCCTATCTTTTTCAAGTAGAATTTAATTAAATTTGCTCCCGTTTACTAGTGATAGTTTGAACAAGAGTTTCATTTTTTTTAAATGTGGTCAAGTGAAGTGTTAATTAAAATTTTCCTTTTATTCCAATTAGCTACCATTCTGTTGGTCAATGTCGGCCCAAAATTGTCCTAGCACGTTTTTTAATAATATTGCCAATGTACATCCTCCATCACATTTTGTGAGAAGCCTCTGCGTCATTAGAAAAAGCCTTGTCTTCCCAATGAAAAATCACCAACACGCTTGGTCGGTGGCCCCTACAGCATCCATTCTGTTGGTTTAAATCGATCCAATTGTCTCTTGAACGTTTTAACTAAACTTGTCTTCTCATTTAAAAACCACCATCACACTTAGTGAAAAGCTCCAAAGGCATTCTTACCGCTGATTACATCAGTTCAATGCAGCACTAAGCGTAGTTCAAAAACTAGCCAAAATCGTTAAAAGGTCGAAAGTAACAATTGTAAACAATGACTTCGAACGTAAATATCCTGGAAATGCCAGGCTGCTGAGATTTATATCGACTACCGAAGGGAAGGTAATAACTCCCTGTATATTTTTCTGGTGCTTTTTTATTTAAGGAAGCAAGCAGATCCCAGAAAAATACTCTAGATGTCATTGTTTACAAATGTTACTTTTGACCTTTTGACTATTTTGTCTAGAAATCTTGCTTTCCCAATGAAGAAAACCATTATCAAACTTTGTAATTTGCACCAACGGCATTCTTACCGTTCGTTGAAACCGGTTCTAATATTTAAATATACATTTGTACATTTCCCTAATACCAATTAAATGAAGAATAATACTGAAAAAAAAAAATAGACAAAAATTTTGCTTATCGTTTAACAAAACATACGCTCTTGCCTACCCAACCCTTTTCAACAAAACTCCTGTGATTTCTCGTGGAAGTATACCTCTCACGCCAAAGTCACGAGTTGAACGAGTTCAAATCTCACTCTCGAACAAATCACAAAAAATACCCAAAAGCTGTTTATGTGTTTACGATAGAAGATGAACCAGCGCAAGGCTGAAAATCTTGATGATAATAATAAAAAAAAAAGATTCCTCGGCAGCCACAAATGGTTTATGAGGTTGAAATTAATGACGCTCATTTTGCGCCGTATGCTCATCATGCCCCTATACCCCTAGTACACCCAAAAGTTGAAATTGTAGCAAAAAATGCAAAATTGCAATTTTGCAGTTTTTGCAATCATATCTTGAGAAATCCGCATGATTCTTAAAAGGCAAATTTGCCCATCATGTTCCACAAAGCTTTTAATGGTATAAACAAAGCCATGCAAGTGTGTGCAAGTGGTTATCGCTGTGTGCCTAGTGCCTCGACAATCGCAGCAACTGTTGGGTTTTTGTTCAACCGTCAACAACTTCTCAATATGGGTGAGACAATGGCACAGAACGCCGCTACGCCATATTCCACTGTTGCTATTCCGCTGTCAAGTGTTCTATTTTTATCTGCACTCGTCATCACACTCCTATCGCCCTCTCATCAAGTCACCATGCGGTTTATGAAATAAACGAAGCCATGTAAGTGTGTGCGACCGAAATTTGCTTCATTGTTGTAACGTTGAGTGCCTTAAAAACCGAAGAAACTGTAGGACTTTTATTCCATTCACTTCAACTTGTTGTGGTGACTGGATGGTTACAATGAAGAGCTGTCATGCTGACAGTCGCGGTTCGACTCTCGGTAGCGGATGGTAATCTTTTTTTTTTGTGCGCCGTTGAATTTACTACTACTAACCAACTGTACAACATCACGCACACATTGAATTTGATGTGTGAAATTGATGTGTTGCTTTTTTGCCCACGACCAATGTTGCTTTCTTTCTCCAAGTTGCGATCCATTACGAGAAATGAAACCAAATCATGCGAAATTGCATTACAATCTTGCTTTTTTATTTTGGGTGTAGACTAAATATTTAATTCGCGTGGCTCGATTCTTTGCTGACCATGCATTGTAAGATCGCATCACTTTCCAAAAGAGAATCCACATGTAATTATTATTCCTACCCACTAACAAATTGTCCTTTTCGTCACATCATTGGCCGGCACCGTTATATACTCTATGAAGTTTAACTCTCAAAACATGCACACTGAGAATGGTTTGATTGGTACGTGGAACTAGTTGTTAAGCAAAATAACCATAAGAAAATCGCTAGGGAAGCTCCATTCACTTGGGCTCTGTGCAGTTTTGCTTGCTCTGGTCAATCAGTGAGCAGCAATTACAAAGCGTACGGTCATCTATGCTAGGCTATACTAACGTCTTGGAAAATATGGAGACAAATGCGATTCAAGTTTTAATATTCTTCTATGTCCTTTCCGCCATGCTTTGTCCAAACAGCCTAAACTTTGTCAATTTTTCGAATTTCGTCAAACGGCTCTGAACACAATATTCTTGACATGTTAAAATGTGTTTCTTTTAAATTATGTAAGAAAAATCGATTTGTCGATTCAATAAAACTCATATGCCCCATAAAGCTCCATCAAATGCTCAGCTGGCAATATTGGTATTTCTGACATGTGGAATAAAAACACAAATCATGGCTACAGTGAAAAATAATCCACACTAACTTATATACTGTGCAAAATCCACGTGAAATTTCACACACGGAAGAAAAAAAGTACCTATTTGAGCAGTTGCGTGTGAAGCCAATTTTGGGTAAAGGTATGTTAACCGACCCGTTGGGTATAAATAACTAACTTTTGGGTGAATTCTTCCCAAAAGTGAGTTATTTATACCCAACGGGTCGGTTTACTATACCTATACCCAAAATTGGCTTCCCACACGCAACTGCTTAAATGGTACTTTTTCTTCTGTGCATAAAGCCCGTGTGTTCACACATAAACATAACCCTCTGAGAAACACAAATGAAGGTTATGTGCCTATTGAAAAGTATTTGTTGCTACACATTCTTCTTCCTCACGGAGAAAAAACTTTAGTAAATATTATTAAGGTTTAGGTTGTTTCAACCAAAATTTCATATTGAAATTCGCCTAAACAAATTCTCGGTTTGCTTTGACAAAGAACAATGCTTGAAATAAACTAAAAATACAGGTTGTTTTTTTGGATTAGAACCTAAATTCAACAAAAGTTTGGTTGATGCAACTATAATATTGGTTGTTCCATTTTGACAGCTGTTAAAACTTATTTAAATTCAAACAAAACTAGCAGTTTGTTCAACCAATTTGCGGTTTGAATCAAGCCAACTAGTTGTTTGGAATAAACAACAAAATGCTTGTTGAAACCAACGATATGGGTCGAAACAAACAACAATACTGTTGATATCAAATGGAAATTTGTTCACATCCGCCGTATTTCTTATTTTTTTTCTTTCCCTTTACCATTGATAATGCATTTGAAATATTTTAAACATGAGCTGTTATGCATTCACCAACAAAAAGGGTTTTAACAAATGTGTTGTAAATTTTGGGAGCCAAAAATGTTACAGCATTTTTTATAGTAACAATTGTTTCATGCGGATGTTTATTGATATTGACGATAGCGATAATGATTTTCCCTAATAATAAAGTGAACAAATCATTGTGGTGGCTGAGTTTTGACTTCCTTAAAAAATCCTGCAACGACTATCTCAAGACGTGCTTACTGTTGAAAGACAAATGCGCAAGTTCGGTCAGTTGCGAATTCCAAATAACTTACGCTTGTTTAGCCAAACAAAATCTCTTGCGATATTTGACTGACAGCTCAACTGGTACAAACTTATCATTTAGTTTGTATCAAACGATTTTTAAGGTTGATATTTGCCTAATCAAAAAACCAGTTGGCTTTAACCTGAGCATTTAGGTTGATTCAACCCAACATCACAATGTGTACGAGCTGTTTCTGTATACCTAACTTTAGATGAAATGAAATCTGTTTACGGTTGAAACAAACTAAAGTGTTAGTTTGAATCAACTAAATTTCAATTTGAATTAATGAAAGTTTTTCGTGTGGAAATAACGTGGAAAACTCGTTCGATTCAACTGAAGTCGAGGATTAGAAACGAACATATGTATATCGACTTTTGTACAACCAGCATTGTAGTTTGAATAACAACCAAATATTTGTTTGTTTCAAACTAGACTCATTTTTCTCCGTGCTGGCTTTGACGCTCTTCATACGAGCTTTTGCCTGCTTCTCAACTTAGTGTTCTTATTGCACTTCCACAGTTATTGATTGAGAGCTTTCTATGCCAACACAAATGCATTAATTGGTGTGTTGCGTGGAAGGCATAAAGTCGAGAAATTTTCCAACCCGAAAAATTCCTAGACCAGTCGGGAATCGCACCCGCCTCCGCCGGCTTGGGTACCGACTACGCTATCCGAGGCCCCACACATAGTGGTTATGAAGTATATGTTGTTATAAATAGACAGCATTTATTGATTGCTTGCCAAAATGCTAATATAAAGCTTGTAGCATCTAAAATGCAGATTTAGGGTTGATTTACTGCATATACTAATGCTTATTGGTTACCTCGGTAGACTGCACAATAATGTGTTGCTGACTGAGGAACTATTCGATCATTGCATAAGAATGTCCAACTCTTAAATATTATGTACGAAACTAAGCTCTCGCTTTTTATTTTTTTGATCAAAATGTAACTTTATTATAGAAAAAAATGTTACCAAAGTATTGCTCATCGGTAGACACAACAATTGCAGTAAAGCAGCCGTATATTGGGCCAATGTTGCATTTAAGGCGACTTAATTGCTCGATAGGCTGCCGTAAAGACGCTTTGGAACTGCTTATTGGTTACCTGGTACATTCTCAAGGCAGTCCTGCGTTAACCTACCGCCTTTGAAGAAGTCGTACTTTCTTTCATATAGGAAGTACTTGTGGAGCCTAAGCATGCGATCAGTTGTAAGAATGATTGCTGCCTGTCAGGGCTTCCAGTACGTATTGATGCCCACCTTACAGGTGCCTAGTGCACCTATCATATACTAGGCCTTTGAAGTTCTTCAGCACACTTATGGCATGTTTGTAGGCTGTTTTGTTTGTGTAGCTGAGTTCTCATAAGTCGGCCTTTCTTGCGGTCATGTACCGTGATGTAGTCCTGTCAAGGAAGAATGCTGTTGTCAACAATTCCTTCCGTCTACTCTGAGCACTGAAATATTGCAATGCAGATTCTGCAAAGTGATTCGCATATTTTATATCGTTTTTCACTTTCATTTTGATAAAATTAGACTGTGCCTTGGAAAAGTCTACGTTGTCTACTGTCAACCCACAAGCTAGTTTTACAGCACATGTTGCTTCATCGTAAGATAAAGGAATGCGTGCTTGGTTCGAGTACTGCTATATGAAATCCCTTCGCTCAATTTTCAATACTTCTATTCAATTTTCACAACCTGCCGTAGCCTGACGGAACTATCAACACTTTCTCTTCATATCTTTCATTTAAGCAAACATTACTGTCCACTATTGGGTCTCATGGTGATGAGCCAACATCTCCTTCTACATCATAATCATCTTCAGCCTAATCATTATTGAAGACTGGTCATGCTCTTTACTTTTGACAGCTGATGCTCACAGTCTTACAACTTTTTATGAAGGTTTTGGTTTTCTTTCTTGTACTGCCGAACTTGCCTGAAATGAACAATAAATCGCACCAAAATCTTGTAACAAATAATGCTTGAAAACTTACTCTACAGTTTCGAAGCATTTGATGTACGATGTAGGTTTGTTTCCTTCATTGGTGGATTTGAATTATCTTATACCCATTTTATCTAGGTATTCCACCGCGAAAAGTTCCTCTAGTTATGCCGTCGGGTTTGAACTCACCGGATCCTCGATAAGATTTTCAATCTCCCAGAAGCATTCATCCAGATATTCCTCTTCGCCATATTCTTCATTTGCTTTTTCAGCTTCTCAACTGAGGAACGCTTCGGAAACAGGGGAGTGCTCAGTTGATCTTGCTGATCTTTTCGCTGGTACCTTTGTATAATTCCTGTTCTCGAAAGTTCGCCTGAAATGTACAATATTTATCTGTACAATATAAAAAAATCATAACTTCAGCGACAACTATAAATAACTTACGCTAAACAAACGGTGACTTTCAGTCGAATGTCCGGAGTCAGCCCACAGTCCTGAAACCACAAGTTGCGATCGGATTGTTGTAACGAAAATTATAAAATCGCTTCACATTTTGGAGTTCACGGCGTGACTCGTTGTAACAGTGTGGCAAACAAAACATTTCGGCAAAGGTTTTTCATTAGGACCTAACTGGCAAACATAAACAATGGCTTCTTACATAAATTTCTTGTACAAAGACTACCCATGTAAGCCTCCGATTCTATCGGATAGGTGAACTCTTCCTCTTCGAAATGACCGTGGTGAATTGATTAGGCGAGTTGTCAAAAACGAGAAATTCGCGGAAAAGGCCATTGTTTACGTTTGTCAGTTAGGTCCTAATGAAAAAGTTTTGTCGATTTCATTTTCTTCAAGAAAATGGGTAAAAACAAACGAAAAATTATTAACAGACAATAAATAGTTTACAGCAGAACCGGTTTATTAAAATTTGATTCTCGACGCGGTTGCGCTTCGTCAAGTGTTGACAGATTTATCGTAAAAAAAACAGTTGCCAGATTTACGGCATTTGCATTCGCATTTCTTTAACAAGACAGCCTATATTCATGAAAAAAAAAAAACGGAAAATGAATTCATTAGCTACGGAGAAACTCAAGTGCCTATAATAACTAATCTCAAAATTCAGGATTCAATAACGCTCCCTCTAATGCGACCATCCTTCGCCTCTCATTTCATGTTACAGGGTGACCTCGAGTCCACCGATGGCCTCGATTCGGACGATTCGTCCACGACGTACAAGCAGGTGCTGGTGGCCGTCTGTGCCATGTCGAAAAAGTCCCAATCCAAACCGATGAAGGAGATCCTGACCCGGCTGCAGGAGTTCGAATACATCCGGATGATCGTGTTCAGTGAGGAAATAATCCTCAAGGAACCGGTCGAGAAGTGGCCCCTGTGCGATTGCCTGATATCTTTCCACTCCAAGGGCTTCCCGCTGGAGAAAGCCATCCAGTACGCCCAGCTTCGTCAACCGTACGTCATCAACAATTTACACATGCAGTTCGATATACAGGTAGTAAGGATCGTATTTTTTTGGTTTTCCTGTGGTGGGTGGTATTGTTTGAAAAGCAAAATATGTTCTTGTCGGTTTTGGATTTCAATTTCAGGACCGAAGGCGTGTCTATTCTATTCTCGAGCAGGAGGGCATAGAGATACCGCGGTACGCGGTATTGGACAGGGATTCACCCGATCCTAAGCGTAAGTCTTTGAAGGATTTTCCCGGGGTAGATTTTGAATTTGATAGTTGTACATATTTTAGAACATGAACTCGTAGAATCCGAAGACCACGTTGAGGTGAATGGGATAACGTTCAATAAGCCGTTTGTGGAGAAACCTGTTTCGGCTGAGGATCACAACATCTATATCTACTATCCTACGTCCGCTGGCGGTGGAAGCCAACGATTGTTCAGGAAGATTGGCAGTCGAAGTAGCGTCTATTCGCCTGAATCCCGAGTCCGTAAGACGGGATCGTTCATCTACGAAGACTTCATGCCGACGGATGGGACGGATGTTAAAGTCTACACTGTCGGTCCGGACTATGCCCATGCCGAGGCCCGTAAGAGTCCGGCCCTTGATGGGAAAGTGGAACGGGATAGCGACGGCAAAGAAGTTCGCTATCCGGTCATCTTGAGTAACGCAGAAAAGTTGATTTCGCGCAAGGTTTGTCTGGCATTCAAGCAAACCGTGTGCGGATTCGATCTGCTGCGTGCCAATGGGAAATCGTTTGTCTGTGATGTGAATGGGTTTAGTTTCGTGAAAAACTCCAACAAGTACTACGATGATTCTGCGAAGATACTAGGCAATATGATACTGCGTGAGCTAGCACCGACGCTGCACATTCCGTGGTCGGTCCCGTTCCAGCTCGACGACCCGCCCATAGTTCCGACAACGTTCGGGAAAATGATGGAATTGCGTTGCGTTACGGCGATCATCCGGCACGGCGACCGAACGCCCAAGCAGAAGATGAAGGTCGAGGTTAGGCACCAGAAGTTTTTCGAAATATTCGAAAAGTACGACGGCTACAAGTATGGGCACATCAAGCTGAAACGACCGAAACAGCTGCAGGAGATTTTGGACATTGCGAGATCTTTGCTGGCGGAAATCCAAACCAAGGCTGCCGATTCGGAGATCGAAGAAAAGCAGAGCAAGTTGGAACAGCTGAAGAGCGTCCTGGAGATGTAAGTGTGGAGTGTAGGTATGGTACTTTAGGACGAATCAGTTGAAATTTTCGCTTTTTTAAGGTACGGGCACTTTTCCGGCATCAATCGTAAGGTTCAGATGAAGTACCAACCGAAGGGACGACCCCGTGGATCGAGCTCTGACGATGGTAAACATCATTCTAGTACGTTGTAATTTGCGTTTTGTTCACGTAGCACATCTGTTTTCCTATGTGTCTCTCTGAACCCGATCTCGGAGTTTGTTATTTGCGCCTTCTCTCTTTCGCTTGTCTGTCTCGTGTACCGTCGTAAGATTGCTGTCCACTGCTCGTGAAGTCTTTCTGGGCTTGTATGTGTATGAGAATTCTGTTAAAGTTTGGCATTTGTAATCTTTGCACCCATCAACGAGCTGCGATGCAAATCGGCCATGATAGTTGTCATTTTTGAATTCCAGAGACCTTAACCTTAAGTAATTAAATTAAATTTGTTCGTCAATTCTAAATGTCCATATTAAGAACTTAATTTGAATTTATCACGTTAGCACTGAATGCCTGACAAAAATTAGTAAAGACTGGACTCGGAAAAAATGAGACACAAAAATGATCACCAAAAATTCATTTAAAATCGGATACTTCTCAAATGTTCAGGGATTAAACAACTATATATTATCTATATTTTGGCATAATTTATTTATGCCAGATTTGCTGGCGGAGCTCTTCTTGTTTCGAATCTTGAAAACTAATTGACAGATCGCAATAAAATTTTGCACACATAAACATAACACTCTAAACTAGTATTACCCAAAATGTCATTAGTGTTTACCCCAGTGACACCCAAAACAAAGTGTCGCATTTTTTCCAAGTCCAATCGTTAATTTTCCTCTTAATTATTAACAAAAGGCGATAAAAGGGTCAAAAATGAATTCTGAGCGGTAGAAAACGACCTTACGGCAATTTCCATCTATTTCGGATGTGTATCTGTGCCTAATATCCTAATACCCGTTTCCATATTCTCCATTGTCTTTCCATTGTGAACATTGTGAACAGTAGATGCCCCGAAAGAACCATCCCTAGTTTTGATATTGAAATGGGGTGGTGAGCTCACGCCGGCTGGGCGCATCCAGGCGGAGGAATTGGGTAGGATCTTTCGCTGCATGTACCCCGGAGGGCAGAGTCGTGACGGAAAGGAAGCTCCCGGAGCGCAGGGTTTGGGGTTACTACGCTTACATTCAACGTTTCGGCACGATTTGAAAATCTACGCCTCGGACGAGGGCCGCGTTCAGATGACGGCAGCTGCCTTTGCAAAGGGGTTGCTCGCATTAGAAGGAGAACTCACTCCGATCTTGGTGCAGATGGTCAAGAGTGCCAATACGAACGGTCTGCTGGACAATGACTGTGATTCCAGTAAGTACCAAAATATGGCCAAGTCGCGACTGCATGAACTGATGCAAATTGATCGCGATTTCACGGTGGAGGACCGTGCAGCGATCAACCCTGGCAATGCTATCAGCATCAATTTAGCGATGGATTTCGTTAAGAATCCGGTCAAGTGCTGCGCACACGTCCACTCGCTAATTCAATCGTTGCTGGGGGTTGTCGCCGTAAAGCGGGATGACCTTAAAACTAGAGATGCAGTTTTGTACCATGGAGAAACATGGGAGCTGATGGGTCGGCGGTGGGGTAAGATCGAGAAGGACTTTTGCACGAAGAATAAGAATTTCGACATTTCCAAAATTCCGGACATCTACGACTGCATCAAGTATGATTTGCAGCACAATCAACATACGCTCCAGTTCGATTTGGCTGAAGAGTTGTATATCTACGCCAAGTATTTGGCCGACATTGTGATCCCCCAGGAGTATGGTTTGACCGTACACGAAAAACTGACAATCGGACAGGGTATTTGCACGCCATTGTTGAAGAAAATTCGCGCCGATCTACAGCGCAACATTGAGGAAGCCGGAGACGAAAGTGTGAATCGACTGAATCCTCGCTATAGCCACGGAGTGTCCAGTCCGGGTAGACACGTCCGAACGCGCCTGTACTTTACCAGTGAAAGTCACGTCCATTCGTTGCTGACCGTGCTACGATACGGTGGACTGCTGAACATCCTGACCGATGAACAGTGGCGAAGGGCCATGGAGTACGTTTCAATGGTCTCCGAGTTGAACTACATGTCGCAGATTGTGATCATGCTGTATGAAGATCCAACAAAGGATCCTTTCTCGGAGGAGCGTTTCCACGTGGAGCTACATTTTAGCCCTGGCGTGAACTGTTGTGTGCAGAAGAACTTGCCACCGGGGCCAGGTTTTAGACCACACAGTCGGAATGATTCCGTAACGTCCAAGAATGCGGTAGGTTTCAATTTTAAGTGTTTGCAATAACGGCTTGTATATTGTTTAATGGTTTACAGAGTGGGGACGAAGAAAGCACATCCCGGATCGATGAGGAGAATGATACTGAGGAGGAAAATTCACTCGGTTCGAGCCGAACGGTGTCCAAAGAAGATGTAAGTAAAGGTTTTTGAAAATCTTTCTTAATTCTCATGTGTATTGAAATCATCTATTATAAGTACTTTAATAACACTTTTTCCTCTTTTTTCAGTCTTTCTCTGATGTCAGCAAAAACAAGGAAAAGAAACTGAGAAAGGTTAAACCATCCGAGCCAATTCCGATCGGATCGTGCCATACTGTCTCCGGACATGAAGCCATGGATCTTGCGAAGCGTCTAAGCGAAGAGCTGGCCGCTCAGCAGCAGGCTGGTAATCAACGGCCGCTTAGTCCAGACGAACCACGCGCTTCCAGGTCGTTTGAACATGGTGGCAGACACGGTCGAATGAAAGGTAAGTAGACCCAAAATCGGAGAGGATGTACACTTAGTTATACACACATTACACTGTGTACACATGCGGAGAGTACACATGCTCAATGCCGTGACCTTCTTCTAGCTGCATCCTTATTTTCGCAAAGTAACTTCCCAAACTTATCCAACTTAACCCACTTGACGGATATCTGTATAGCGAAGCCACTCCCTCCTCTTCTGGTTTGAAATGTGTGTTTCCGTGTTGTAGTATTGGCCATACGCGATCAACAAACACACCACCAATCCGATGTCTCACTTGCAAATTTCGTTTCATTTCATATTGACGTGTGGCTCACATTCCATTCATGCCCCTTCGCAACCACGAACACACATTCCAATCAACCGCAACTGTGAAACATCTCGTGGACCGTGATTACACACAACCATTGCTGTACATACATGTGTGTTGGGTGTGCGTGTGTGTCTGTGTGCACGCGTGCGTTCGTGTGTATGCGGCTGTGTGCTTGCTGCTTGCCTCCATACCATGCCATGATGACCACCCCGCGTCGCCGTACAGATCATGCACGATACTGCCACAGCCTGCAGGCCGTTAACAATCAAGGTAATGTTGTTTTTTATTACGAATGTCCCACCTTAGTTTAGATGATTTCTTTTAGTTTTGGTCACCCCCATGTACAGTTTTGTATTATTTAAAAAAAAAAAACTAGAAACTATGTCGCGTTAGAGCCCGGTCCTGGTCAGGGGCGATTCAAATGTGTAGTCCACCAATAAGGCGGGGGACGGTGTTCCAATATTTATGAAAGTATGCGTTATTGATATGGGAAAACAGAGTACTCCGTTTGGCACGATGACCATTTTGCTGATCAATTCAGAGTTTGTTGATCTGTGACTGTGCAACAGGTCTCAGAAGGATTTGGATTAAGGACTTTAACTAGGAAAATCGATTCTATGATATCACCCGAATTCCATCACCCCTAATTGCAACTATGTCGAAAAAACAGCTACCCGAATGTGGGTTTTGGTTAGCCAAGTTAGGAATCACCCAGCGTAGCTTCCTTCGGACGATGGTGACCGTGAGAGGACATGGCTAACGGTTATCCGCAATTCTTCAAGGGTCTTCGCAAAGATTAGGACGTCGTCTATATACACAATGACGTTCTTTAGATCTTTGAGAATACTTGTCATTTTACTCTGAAAAATTTCAGGGGCACAATTAACCCCAATCATCAGTTTTGTGAAACGGTACATACCATGCTCGGAAAGGAAAGTGGTGAGTTCACGTGAGTTTCTATGTAATGCGAGGTGGTAGGCGGCGTTGCTCGGATCTAATTTTGCAAATTATGTAGATCCGTGTTGCTTTACCTTCATCAGAGGATGACGGAAGTACTCCCAGTTAATGGCTTTATTCGGTGCCCTCATATTAACCACGAAGCGGAAGTCATCTTTCCGCTTGGCAACTGCTGACATTCCGCTTATCCAGTTGGGGGCTGTAGTCACTTTTTCGATTATGCCTAGGGACTCCATTTCCTCTAGTCTGCGTCTTGCTGCGTCCCGAAATGCTACAGGTACAGTATAGTACGCGTTCTTGACAGAGGGTACGGTTGCATCCACGCTGAGCTTCACCTTCACGCCTGGTATTTTTGAGAATTTCCACCAAAAATATTGAACAATTGGTCAAAAGAACAAGCTATCTAACATAATAATGCCCCAATGGGCGGGGAGAAGAGCCCGCCCTCTATTCACAAACTGTTAGCAATAGGGAGTTGGCATTCCCACTCTCCCCATCCAGAGTTCTTCAATCGGGTGCCCTGATGGTCCCTCTCATTCCCATTAAATATTTATATAATATATATAGGCTATATATTTATGTAAATGAAAAATACTGCAATCGTTTGTATCTATTGTATATTCATTCGGTTGATCCTGGAATGCAAGAAATGTTGTAAAGTGTTAAATTGTAGAGTTATGTGGTTCGCGTTAAGCTCGTTTTCATTTGTTTTCAGCGATAGCAGCAATTCACCAAAATCTAGAGTTGAGGTATCCTGATAATGTTTGTTAAATCCATTGAAATTTTACAAAACTAACATTTATACATTTTAATTTACTGTTGCTATGGTCACTGTCAGAATTGCTCACGTTTTAAACTCCAAGAGTACTTTGAAAGCAAATGTTGCTCTTTTGTGATGCTCCTGAAATGAACAGAACAGTTTACATTCACTTATTTATTAACGCTACAACAGTGGCAAGGATAGTTTTGGAAAAAACTCAATTCGTAACGTATTTTTTGAAAGGACCACATTTGTGCTTCGCATCGATTTTTGTTTGAAATTTAATTCGGGTTTATGGAATTCGGGGTACCGTCGTTCGGTGTAATGGCATTTAGAGAAATGTCTTAAAGCCTAACAAAAATCAACTATTTTGCCGTTTTTTTTCAAATTTTCAGGCAAAAAGATATTATTTGGCATACTATCATTTGTGACCAAAAAATTTAAAATCGGTTCCGAACTCGATGTTTGAGAACGAATCTAATGTTTTTGTTCCATCCACGGAACAAGCGCACTACTTCTTAGAACTGTACAAAAGTTGCATTTTGACGCGAAATTACGAGCAACTACCAGTTACAGATTTCTGCGAACTTTTATTTATGTTATACAGTCTCTAAGAGATTCTTACATTTTTAAATTTGCTTCCGGGTGAGTTGCAATATCGCAAATTTATTTTGAGGTGTCTTAAATTTCCGCACCTTTTCAAAGAAACGAATTATATATTACTGTACACTATCGCTCAGTGAAGTATAATCTTAAAGAGAGTTTTTTTTTTGGTACCAGCTTGATCAGCAAATCCAAATACAGTAACCATTCCCTAATTACAATTTCGTTAATTGCAACGTATTTTAATTGCAAGTTCACTAATTGCAACGCACTACAATTAAAAAGTAAGTAACTGTCATATGCAAATGTCATGCAGAAATCTGACATTTAACTCAAGGGATACAGGAATTTTGATAGTCGATTAAGCTGTCAAATGTTGCAATGAGCTAATGCCGTTGCAATGTATACATGTTGCAATGAACGAATGGTCACTGTATGTGAAACAGCATTCTGCCAAACGCAGTACTCTCATGGCTGGCCCTCAATTGATACGTTGCGGATGCGTTTGCGTGAATTTGACAGTTTGCCCATAGGATTTTTGTCAAATTGACGTCAACGCATCCACAACGTATCAATTATGGGTGACCCTTCATGATTGAAAAAAAAACCTATTGTGTGCCATGCCTATTTGAATCGTCCCTGACCTGATAAAAGCATCTAATCCTAGTTTTTTCTTTACTCGCTAATCTTTCGCAAATTCAATCTAAGGATGGTCGGGTTTCCTAAATGTGATAACGTCCAAGGACTGTAAAATATGTACTATAGGTTTTGTTTAGGTAAATGTGATCAGTTCTTATATCTCTCCTGCATATATCAGCTTCTTAACGCTTGTGGAATTTGTACATTCGAGGGTCCAGATCCTGGCGTGATGAACCAGCCTCAGGCTGAAAGTTACGTAAATAGGATACTACAGCAACACTTGTAAAATTGTGTTTGTTAGGGTGGAACTTTGACTAGACATTCTCTCCTCCTCCTCCTCTCCTCCCTCCTCCTCCTCCTCCTCCTCCTCCTCCTCCTCCTCCTTCTCCTCCTCCTCCTCCTCCTTCTCCTCCTCCTCCTCCTCCTCCTCCTCCTCCTCCTCTCCTCCTCCTCCTCTCCTCCTCCTCCTCCTCCTCCTCCTCCTCCTCCTCCTCCTCCTCCTCCTCCTCCTCCTCTCCTCCTTCCTCCTCCTTCCTCCTCCTCCTCCTTCTTCTCCTCCTCCCTCCTCCTCCTCCTCCTCCTCCTCCCTCCTCCTCCTTCCTCCTCCTCCTCCTCCTCCTTCCTCCTCCTCCTCCTCCTCCTCCTCCTCCTCCTCCTCCTCCTCTTCCTCTTCCTCCTCCTCCTCCTCCTCCTCCTCCTCCTCTCAACTTGCAGAACGATGAAAATGGTACGTCCCAAAGGCCGAAGTCTTCCAGTAGTTCCAGTCAGGGATGGTCGGAAAACACAGAGTAGTGCAAAATAAACAAGTGCTTCACCCAATTTCAAGTGTGCGTCTCCTGTTTCAGAAGGGCGCACAAAACGAAAGTGCGAGAGTTTTCGTAGCAGCACGAGATACAGATAGCCGCACATGCACTACTCTTTCAAAGACAAAGAGTAATGCACAGTGCTCTACTCAGTGCTTTACTCTGTGCTTTGGCTCATGCTTTGGTAAATGGTAGCAAAATGAAAAGTTTTGATGCTAGTAACAAAAAGGCATTGTATGGGTTCATAGAGGGAACATTTGATTAAAATTTTTATTCACATGCTAGTCCGGCCCATGCCACCGTGTCTGTTTTTTGCACTTGTGTTTGCACAGAGACGAGAAGGGAGAGTGCACTCGTTAGCACCCAAAGAGACGAGAGCAAATTCAAAAAGAGATGTGTGGCTTTGAGCGCACGGCACAACAAGGGTGCACGGGAGTACAGACTGCACTTTCACGTCTCTTTGAAATTTAGTGTGCTGTCTCGTAGCAGCGCGTGCTGCACTCAAAGAGATTTGAGTCGCACCATATCCCTAGTTCCAGTCGTCCAGTAGTTCCAATAGTTCCTAAACCGTTCAGAGAGAGGTTAGGGCAACAAACGTTAACATTACCTTCTCTTTGGAAAATCTGGACGAGACATTTGCGGAGCACCGATTTTCATCCAGTTTTGCCTGGATATGATAGTAATATCGGAGCCGGAATCCAGCTGGAGATTGACTGAAACACCGTTGATTTCTGTCTCGACGTATCGCCTACTACGCTTCAAATCCTGCTTCAAGTTGATAAGACATTTGCACTCTTCGACGATCTTCTCAAGTGTCGCTTGTCTCATTCAGTCGTGTTGATAATGCTTTTGCTGATATATGCAGGATGATGTATTGTACTGATCTACAAACTGATGCTTCGCGATGTCGTCTCGTGTTGTTTCGTCTCGTTTTCGTCATGTTTTATAACTCTTATGTTTTACTTCAATGTTCCTTTCGTAACACTATCACTCATGTACATACAGAAAAAAAATGTGACGTTCTGTCCTTTTCTAAATTCCTTCTTTGTTCTATTAGCAAGTTGCTTCCCTTCCAAACAAGTTTCCCATCTTCTGTTCTGTTTCACACTATTCTCTTATGCGTTCAATTGCTATCAGTTCTTCCAAATTTCCACAAGTTCCACCAACATCACCGTAGTGACTGTTTTTCTCCATTACCCCTTTCAATTATCAACCGACACAAAAACGTCGTCGAGATTCTTCATCCACCCGCGGCTTCACCATTCCCAGAAACAAATAATTATTCTTTTGATTTACTTTCCCACTATATAAGCATACTACATAAGTAAAAACAAACCAACTATACAACACCGCAATAATCAGTGTAGCCTGGTCTGGCCGGCAATTGGTCCGTGTTTTTGGTAACTTTTTGGTTGCGTTTCGTCTCCTTCGTTCCTTCGGAGAGCTCTCTAGCGAACGACCAGTCTGTTCCCGGAGGTGGGTCGACTACCGAGTTGAAAGATACGCTGCTATGATTTTAAGAATGTCATTCAAAAATTCGTTCATCCGTCTGACGGATGTGACGGATCTTTGATTGTCAATGGGTCTTTCCTCGGTAGTCACCGACTGATGGTTCTCTATTCGTATAGTGGCTGTCTATTCTCTTTCCGAAGTTGTAAACAGAGCTTTACTTGACATCCAATCGGAAATAAGCAGGCGGTGCATTTTGATTTCAACCTAGGAACACTTGACCTCATAACGTGATTAGAAGGATTTTTTTTTGCGATCAGGGCAGGAACACATAGCTACAGCGTTACAGTTTGTTAATTGGGTCTTCATTGGTAATGGATGCGAAATATTATTTATTTTATTAATTTCTAATTTTGCCATCTGATTTTCAGTGCTAACCCAGTTTTTGATTTTTGCATAACACATACTGCTGCGAAGATTTGGGTTGGCTTTGCCCATAACATAATCAGTCTCTCCTGTGAATCTTTCTGCTATAAAACCCAAAGTCTGCTGATTGATCTCAATATCAAGCAATCCCGAACAGCATCCCACCCACATTAACCTTGTAATATTCCCACAAACACTCCGACACACACTTGGGTTCCTCGGTACAATTTGGTATTGGTTTCATTGTGTTTTCTCTTTATTTTCTTTCTCTTTCTATTTTCCATACCAATTATGTTGTTTTGATTAATGGTTCTTTTGTGTTTCTGCAAAATGTCTCTAATGGGTATTGTATAAAACCAATGTTGAAAATCAAACTGATGGTAACTGTTCAATTTTTTTTGTTCCGATTGATGTTCTAATAATTCGCTGTAACATTGTTTAATTACCTTTTTGTTCAACCTAACCTGAATGTATCTTTGTATTTGTGTGTGTGTTCGTGTTGTAACAATAAAAACAATGATTACCAGGCCTACCGCCATCTGTCAAGCTCAATACGGATCCCATCTTTGAATCGGCCACAAATGAACTACCGTTATATTCGATAGATTTTTCCCAAATTCCCAAATCACCCGAGAGCAACATCCTTGCTGATCGGGCCTACAATACGAACTCGGTTGCCGCCATCTGCGACGATCGGTCTCGGATGTCGATTGCAGCCACAAACGAGCGACCACTCTCCTGTCAGAGTTTGTTCATGCACGAGTCCTACTCGTGTGACTCCATCAGCGAGTTCACTCGCAACCTAGAAGATCAAGAGCTGTACGTCTCTTCGTTTTCCGATACAGACTCCGAGACGTCCCGATACTACAGTGCCTGTCATGATTTGGATCCCTTTCACTACCGATATCCCCTAAGTAGCCGAGCCTTGTCTTATACGTTTTCAAACGACCCGGAACGCGATAATCTATTGCTGCCGTTCAATGGCTATAGCTATAAGTCGATGTTCTACTCCTCGACGCCTCTCGTCAGCAAAAGCTTTGATGATTTGGATTACTTGACAGATGTCGATACGCCGGGTATCCTCGAGAATGGCTCCACAACCACCTTGCTGTTTAACGTGAAGCATTACAATAATGGTTCCAGTGTTCCAAGCCCTAAGTCTCAATCCCAAACGCTTGCGATCGTCTTGCCCAAACCGAATTTCTCTCCCGATCATCTGGCATTGTATCGTGTGGCGAGTGATCCGGGATTTCCGATCCGTAGTTCTGTGACCCCCACCAGGGATCAATCGCATTCGGGACCCTCAGAGCTGACTAACACTAACCCCAAACAGGACACAGTAACGTTCGTTTCTCTTACCTCACCCCCACCCGATGAAGGCACGTGTGAGCTAATAGCCCTAGATCGCGACTTCCAATCCCTACTCGATCAAATCTTTCCGGTGAAGTGTGCCCCTGTTGCTAGTAGCAGTAGTAGTGATAGTGTTCCCGCTACCACACTCACTTTTCCCACTACAACAACTACAACAACTAACATCAGTAGTAACAGTAACCTTGCTCCTAACCGTAAACCTCATTGTTCGAAATTCGTCAAATCGTACACCACAGACAGCAGCACGAATCCGTCCGGAGGCGGCAGTGTTGCCGTTGTCGGTGGTGGTGGTCCCGGTCCGTCCTCCCATGGTTCTTCCCATTCGTCCACCGGCGGCGGCGCAACCGTTAGACGTCAAAGACACAGCATTGCCGGCCAGATGAGCTACTTTAAAATGCTAGGGGGCTTCGGGAAAAAGATGGCAACCAGCACCAACAGCTTGTTCAGCACCGCGGTCATCAGTGGAAGCTCGTCGGCGCCGAATCTGCGGGATATGATCCCGAACACGGCCTCACCGTCAGGTAATTACTCTCTGTACACTGGATATTATTGTTGTTTTCCTTTTTTATTTGTTCCTTACCTTTTTATGCTGAGCTAAATTTTTGGTTTTGGAAGTTGAGGGCCGTTGAATCAAGGGATGGCTGCTGTTTTTTGGTAAGCCGTAGCTAACTGAAGTCATCATTGTCAAATGTCAAATGTCAAAATGGATCTCGTCGTTTACTTATTTTGTCAAGGAAAAGTCAACTTTAGAAAAGGGCTTTAAATAATAGTGTTCCATATATAGAGTAGAGCGGGGCTAGTTGATCAGTTTTTAACACCAAATTCAATATCTTTTTTCAGTAATATCCGAATGATGTGAATTCAAACGGTCCAAAATATGTTTCCAGTTTAACCGTTTAGTGTGCCCAACAACGTAAAAACACCTTTAAGATGCCGAAACCGATAATTTTTGCCCACGGAACCTGACCAAATTACCCGTACGACCAACTAGTTGCCTTCTATCATAATTCTACTAAATTCGCTCGTTGGGCTATTTTTAGGTGGGCTACGTTAAAGTCAGGTTTCCGGCCATTGAATTATAACTAGCGCTGTACATTTTCATGGCGGTTATTACACTATGACCAATATCTCTCATGATCATCATAACTCACGAACGATGGTCAAATACTATGTCTCTCAAAAACAGGTTAATATCATTTGGCCTTTTGTGACAAATGCCCAAATGACTGCCCGAGAAAATGATATGAAGCCCTTATAGAAGCACACTTTTTACAAACCAGTTGAGGTGACTGCTTTGCTACTCAATTAGAGTGACAATCAAGTTGGTGCAACCATTTTTTAAAGGTTTTGTGCTGCTTGGACGAGGGCAAGTAGACGAGGGCAATTACCGTGAAGTACCCTAATTCTGCGCAGCGCCTAATTATGCGCATTTTTCCAAAATTTTGCAGTTAATTGCAAGATTGTCAAACTTTATATTTTATCCAATACACAAGAGGACAACAAATGTAAATAGACATATAGGACTATATTGAAAGAATATTCAACTAAATGTTAGTTTGGAATGCAAAATTAGGACATTAGGTGCGCAGAGGGTTCTTTGTACCTATACTGGCCGAGTAACCGAACACTGCCCGAGTAGATTTTATTTGAAAAACATTGGCCAAGTTGAGAGTGATATCTGTTGTTCCTGTAACATGCTCTCATAAAAATAAGGAATATTACGAATGATGTAATCCTTTTTGCACGTATATACCTCGACACTCAAAGATAAACAGGACTCAATTGTGTGTTATATTTTATGTGTTTTTAATCCCTTATTTGAAACACACAATAGTAAATACTGACACACTCAAAACTACGTTCCGGATGCTACATTTATAACAGCTCCTTAGGTAACCTCAAATCTAAGTCCGTAAAAAAATGCCACTTGACTGAAAAGTGGAAAGTGCAAGCCTTAAATTTACATGATCCTTCTCTTCGGTTCTAAAACATCAGAACTATTGTCACACACTCGGTTTCGCGCGTCACGGTAAGCAGCAAGTTCAAATTCGTTCTCTTCCTTGATAGATTATAATGTGATTATTTCATGCAGCATGATATGCATAATAGATCGAATTTCATTGCTTGAAAATGTAAAGCTCAAAAATAAAAGTCTTGAAATAAGTAACATTTGAGGAAGAGAAAACAAACTAAATGTTTTCAAATTAAACTTTTTCAGTGATACATGGAGTACTGCACGGAGTTCATTCGCTTATATTATTGTATATCCTGAACATGGGGACAACTTCCAGCATCCTTAAAATATTTTTTGATGGAGACCAATGACCGGGAATGGCACAAATTGATTTTAAATTATCACAAGCATGTGGAGATTAAGGAACAAAATGAACCCTCCAAGATAAGATTTTGCTAATTTTTACCATTACAATCGGTGGTCTAGAAGAACCTATTTTTGATTATACTTCACAACCTCATCAAGATTTTTTCTGTCGGTAACTACACGCAAAAAAATGTAGTAAACCCAGGTTGCACAATATCGTAGGTGGTACAAGCTCTGAACTGTTGCTAAGAGGGAGACGCACCTTCATCGGTTGCTGTTATATAGTGATTTGGGAGCAATCTCTATCAGATAAACGGTGTGTCACCTTCCAACAGACCAGAGCTGTCCTGGCCACGTCCTTGCAACTAGTGAGAATAAGGAAGGAATGTTAGTCCGACACTTAATTAAGAGAAATGCGGAGAACTCCACGACCACTCATTACAGTGTCCCTGTAAATGTTAGTTGGGAGGGCAAGTTTCAGGATACGCTCAGCAAGCTGTACGGCAATCTAAATATTTGAATGTTTAAGAAATTAAGTTGGTGATTAGTTTATCCGCTGTTGATTGTCGCCGTCCGTTACCCAAGGATGGAAAAATTCAATCGCGTGCATGATTGCAGCCGATTCGGTATTTTGCTTCGACATTTCTTTTTCGATCAATCGCAGTCGCATGTAAATATTTCAAATGATCTCTGCTGATTGTTTATACCACTGAATCCACGAATCAGATAACCAGATAATAAATGATTCAATCAAAGCGACCGACGCAATCCACATCCATTTTGAATCATGTGAATCATGTATTAGCCTTCTAGAGAATCATCCGTGAATCAAAATTTCGATCAATATGAATGCAAGATTGCCATCATATGTGTTGAGTGTTATAGAAGTCAACTGAATTCTATTAGCGTTTTCCGCTTCACGGTTTGCTTAGTAATAAAAATCATGTCTTTTACATTTCTCAACCGATTTTTGACGCTAAAGTTCTGCTGGTCACAAAGTTTTTCTGGATTCAGATAAGGAAATTTTCCATCGCAAATTGTGGACCATAATGTATTCTCGGTGATAAATCATGTTATTTAAAAAACAAAACAATAA
The DNA here is from genome assembly GCA_034211315.2 of Aedes japonicus. Taxonomy (NCBI): domain Eukaryota; kingdom Metazoa; phylum Arthropoda; class Insecta; order Diptera; family Culicidae; genus Aedes; species Aedes japonicus. The sequence goes on along the minus strand of JASCZW010005423.1, from coordinate 130,858 downwards.
ATTAACATACCCTAGCAGATTTGGGACCGTCGTTGGATTCCCCGGTATCCTTCCGGATTCCGCGGTCCGGTTCCGAGGACCGCTTTTCGTTCCGACAAAACATGGACTTACGAAATATCATTTTATACTGATATTCAAAGTCGAATACGATGTAGTACCAGAGAACCTTCTCAACCACCGTAACAGTGATCAGTGACTCTGATCACTCGTGATCCGGTTCGGTAGATTCCTTTCCGTTCCAACAAAACATGGGTGTATCATTTTACATTAATATTCTATTTAATGATTTAAGATTGAACTTATTCGATGCGATTTTTTCCATCACTACAACTCGTCCGAACACAATTTTACAATGGAAATTGAAATAAAAAAGTTAGGGCAAAAACAATTTTTTTATGGTACACCCTAAGTTGATGAGGGAAAATAGTGCAATGCTTATTTTTACATCATTTTCTGAATCTAATCGTACAGAATTCGGCAAAAGCCAATAAGAATTTTCGATTGAGCAGTACAAATTCTAACACCTTGCAAACAAGCTTCCTAAACTGTCAAAAAAGTGAGATTAATACATTCGGTGCAATGATCTATGGACTCTGGATTTTTATAAGACAAATCTTATGAATTTAGATAGGTTTTTAACACCAGCGTATGGGAAAATCGAACCTTTTGTTCCCATCCTCCTTGCTCTTCGGCATGATGACATATAGAAACCATTGAAGGTGAAATTGGAGGGAGTCCTTTTACCATATGATTTATAGGTTATTATCACTTCACGATTTTTGTGACCAAAAATCACGAACAAAACAAAACCAACAACACTGAAATTGATGGGGATAGGTGATAGGGACTTGATCCCGTATGTCCTTAACGCTATCGAGACATTCAAGTAAAGCTAAAGTGAGATTAAACACCGTAGTATCTAAACCCTAAATTGATAATAACTTTCTAGCTATGTTTCTGTGTCCAAACTGTATGGAATTGGTCTATATCGTCATTACTGCCGATTTTCTTAACCAAAAAACCAAGGTGGTGGATTCGTTCCTGCCTTGACCTACTCCACATGGGGATGCTTGGCAAAAGATTGTGTGTTTGTTTCAAAATACTACCTCACAATGCCCTCCGCTCAATTTCAAAAACTATTTCTATTCAATTTGCACAGCCTGCTGTCGCTAACGGAACTATCAATACTTTCTCTTCACAAATTTGTTCAAGCAAAATAAAAATGCTGTCCACTCCTAGAGCCTCATGGTGATGAGAAATTATTTCCTTCTCAAACAACATCATCATAGATCGTTACTCCGCGTACACGGTGAGCTTCCTTTACTCAATAATGGGTACGATTTATTATTATTGTTATTCCTCCTGTGGCTTTTTTACGCATTTTACTGAAAAACGACGCCTACCCATTTAAATGGGTAGACGCCGTTTTACGGTAAAATGCGTATCCACAGGAGGAATAACAATAATAATAAATCGTACCCATTAATGGGTAAAGGAAGCTTACCGTGTATGGGAGAATACAATGTAAAAACCGAAAAACTCAAAAAAAAACAACTCGAAAAACCATTACTAAAGAGCGCCATTTATGACGTTTAACCTCACTTTTGCGTTGAGGTCGGTATCGTGTTCGAAAGAAATTTATTTTTCTATACCAAACCCCATGTTAAATTCCGTTTACTGAAACGAAAAATAACGAATCGAAAAGAAATTCCTGCAGCAGTATCCACCTGAAAAGAAAGAAAAATAAAATAGGAATTTGTAAGGTTTCCACACGAACTAATGGGAGCTGTCACTTTTACTTTCGGAAAAATGTTCCGCTCGATTATTCCGTAAGTGAAGGTAACATTTTGCTCCATTCAGATCAATTGTCAAAATTCCGCTTGCTAATATTGAACAAAATTCCGTAACCTCTTTACTTTTTAGGTCGATACTGGCCTTTACCTGGATTCTTCCATGGCGTAATTCAACAAACGATTTAGGGCTGATCTCTTCACCTTTACTTAAGGGGATCCTCCCCTGGATTTGGGCAAAAATAAGGCAAAGTATGTATTTTTTTTGTGGGAGATTGAAAAGGGGTACGAATTTTTGGGTTTAACGAATCAATTCGATTATTATTCAAAATTGCAAAGAGATAAAATTGAGAGAAAAAAATTGTCAAAATTCCAAATGGCGGCTACAAAATAACGATTTCCGTAAGCCTCTGCGCGCAAAACATGGGGCGGAAATCCAAGCCTGCAGCCTCTTGTAGTAGACAGAAATCAAATCTAGTTATCATTTCTGAAAGATAATAAAATTTTCTACGGCTTGAACTAAATTTCAGACTATTTAAACTTAAACACATTGCAAAGTGATCATTTGAACTGAAAATTTTAATTTTTCGCTACTTTTTTTCATTTTAACCGTGTCAAAAAATTATAAATAATTAATTAATAATGCTGATTTTTAGTTCAAGCCGTACAAAAAAATATAACCTTTCAAACAGTTATTTGATGGCGAGAATCCGATTAATAGTTCAAGCCCGGGTCCTGAAGTTAGATTGAAAAACATGGTTTCGAGAAACAACCATTTTGTAGCCGCCATATTGAATTTTCACAATATTATCACAATAATATCACAAATCTTATATATTATTCGAATTTAATCGTCAAAACCGGAAGTTCGTACGCCTTTTCATTCTCCCACAAAAAAAAATATAAACCTTGCTTTATTTTTGCCCAAATCCAGGGGAGGGTCCCCTTGAGCAGTAAGCCAAGGGCTATATGGGCCAACCTGAGGCCGTATTTTGGATCTCGAAACGAAGAACTTTTCTCACAAGCGTTCGTACAAAAAGTCGTTCGTTTCGAGATCCAAAATACGGCCCCTGGTTTAACATTTGAGCGAGGGTGAAGAATGTCAGCCCTTAGTGCAACAAGCGCACAGTATATTCATGACATACCGAATATTTAATGGCGATACATTCGCGAAAAAAGCCATTGTTTACTTTTGCGAGTTATGCGCATAAAAACAATCATTTTCGATTTGCTGGCTTACAAATATGATGGAATCACCCCACTTCGTTCAGCGAAAGAAGAAAGTTCGTTCGATCCAGCGCTCCGTTATTTGGAAGATTTATTCGAGTGCTAACCTTGGAAATAACTAGTTTTTTTTCTCAAAATATACTCACCTCAGTGAGTAGAGCAAAAGTGAGTCTTTTTTTCTAAGAAGGCAGTGTGATTTTCCAGTGAAATAGGAAAATCAAGCAGTGCTTGCTGGCGAATTATCTTCCCGCTTATTTTCGCTTCATCTCCGCGTGGTGACGCTAACCAGCGATACACCACTACACCGCCAACGGTCATCCGACAGCGTTGAGCGAGTGCACCGAAGGCGATCGTTTCAGCGCACCGCTCCCGCTCCCCGCATAGAAGTGCGACGTTCGCGCATACGGTGCGTCAGCAGCAGTAGCAGCAGCAGCAGCAGCAGCAGCAGCAAAAGATCAGTAATATTAGTTAAGTTTTTTTTTTTCCCCCGTCCCTCATTCCACTAGAGTTTAGCTTTAATTTGTGTGTTCCTTGTTTGTGTCTGTGTGTGATTTAAATTGTTGGCAAGTAAGGCAAATCGTGCATGTGGAAGAGGTTTCTTCGACATGGACGGTTTGTATGAAAAAGAGCCTTTGCCACCCGATGATGGGGTGGCACAAACAAATTTCCGACCGCGATCGTATCCAATTGACTCGGTCGGTCCATGGGTTGTCTACTTTCAGCCCAAAATGAAACCTTTGAACGTGTACCAAATCACTACTGATCTGACGAAGCGATTTTCAGCCGTGACAGAGATCACGAAAGTAAAATTTAATAAACTCCGTGTTGTCGTCTCTAACCTGAAACAGGCTAATGAGATTGCTGCTTCCCAGCATTTTACACTCGAATATCGAGTTTATATTCCAGCTCGTGATGTGGAGATTGTAGGAGTGGTCACAGAGGCGAGTCTGTGCCCTGAAATTTTGAAGAAGCGGGCGGTTGGCCGATTCAAGAACCCTCTGCTCCCCCAGTTCAGATACTGGAAGTGACAAAATTAGTTAAAATATCGCACAGCGAGGGTAAGAAGAAAATTACCCACACAGACTCGTTTCGGGTAACCTTTTCTGGCTCTGCCCTTCCTCACTTTTTAGAACTGGACAAACTTCGGCTACCTGTGCGGTTATTTGTACCCCGGGTAATGATTTGCCAAAACTGCCAGCAGATGGGGCATACGGCCTCCCATTGCGGCAATAAGACACGCTGCTCAACTTGCGGGGAGAAACATGAGGCTGGCCCCTGTGCAGATAACACACTAAAATGTGTTTTCTGCAAGGAACCCCTCCTCACGCTCTCGTCGTGCCCGGCGTATAAACAACGCGGGAAAAATTAGAACGTTCGCTAAAACAACGTTCGAAGCAATCTTTGCAGAAATGCTTAAGAAAGCTTCGCCACCCGATACCAATACAAATCCTTTCGCTCCTCTCTCAGATGACGAGTCTGATTCGGATTTGGTTGAGGAGGGGCATCTTTAGTTTTCCAGAAGGTGCTCCACGGAAGCGAAGACGCATCCGAGCTGTGAAAGCAGCTGAACAGAAGCCTCAAATAAACATGCCCAATTCAAAGAGCAGAGAAAGAAGGATATTCTGAATCCTCCTGGTTTTCGTAGTGCCAACTACACAGGATTTCCCATCTCTCCCGGGGACATCTAAATCCCCTGATGCCCCGATTTTAAGAACAGAAGCCCCCTTCATCTGGGCTGTTCTCGTTCGATGATATTGTGGAAGGTATTTTGAAATACCTCGAAATGTCTGACCCTCTTAAAAGCATTGTTATGGCAATGCTTCCCACTGTGAAAACTTTTTTGAAGAAATTAACATTAAAGTGGCCCATCCTTGCAGCTATCATTTCCTTCGATGGATAATTTGCCAAAAGAGGTCAGGGGATTTGATCACTGTTCTGCAGTGGAATTGTCGAAGTCTTATTCCTAAATTGGAATCATTCAAATTTTTAGCTCCACAATATCGGTTGTGATGCATTTGCTCTTTATGAAACATGGCTTTCAGCCGAAATCGATCTTCCGATTAACGATTTCAACATTATTCGGCTTGATCGTGAGGATTCACGTGGAGGAGGAGTACTTTTGGGGATCAAAAAGTGCTACTCCTTCTATAGAGTGAATTTTCCTCCAATTCCAGGTATTGAAGTTGTCGCATGTCAGGGCTGTTATTAAAAATAAAAGCCTTTGCATTGCTTCCGTGTACATTCCTCCTAGAGCACCAATTAACCGAAAACAACTTTCAGATATTTGTTCGGTTTCTGCCTGCTCCGCGGTTGGTCATGGGAGATTTTAACTCTCACGGTACAGGCTGGGGAGAACTGTACGATGACAACCGGTCTTCTTTGATATATGACCTCTGTGACAACTTCAATATGACAGTTCTCAACAATGGAGAAGTTACACGCTTGGCTGGTCCATCCTCGCTTGGTAGTAGGTTAGACCTCACACTTTGCTCGAATTCATTATCGTTGGACTGCACGTGGAATGTGATCCAGGATCCCCACGGTAGTGATCATTTGCCTATAAAAATTTCGGTTGCCACCGGGCTCACTCCACCGGCATCCATCAACGTCACGTATGATCTAACTCAGTAATATCGATTGGACAAGGTTCAAGACAGCAGTAGATGAAGCCTTATCAACGGTAGAAGGGCTTCCACCGCTGGAGGAATATAACTTCCTCTCAACCTGATTTTGGAAAGCGCGCTTCAAGCTCAAACTCGACCAGTTCCAGGGACGTCATTTCGCAGGAAACCTCCTTCCCCATGGTGGGATCAGCAATGCACCGAGGTTTACCGCAAAAAGTCTGACGCGTTCAAAGTTTTTCGTAGACGTGGAACACCTGAGCACTTTGAAAGGTACACGGCTCTCGAACGAGAATTTAAGAGCCTCATCAAGGCCAAGAAACGCGGTTACTGGCGATAATTCGTGGACGGATTATCGCGCGAAACGTCGATGAGTACCCTTTGGAATACGGCGCGAAGATTGCGTAACAGAATTACGAACAACGAGAACGAGGAGTACTCGGACCAATGGATCCTCAAGTTCGCGCGAAAAGTTTGTCCAGATTCTGTGCCAGCACAAATGTTTCCTCGCGAAACAACGAATTCGATAGATGAGATTAGCCAACCCTTTTCAATGGTAGAACTCTCTCTCGCACTCCTTTCGTGTGGCAATACGGCTCCGGGAGCTGACAGGATCAAGTTCAACTTGCTCAAGAACCTCCCAGACGTCGCGAAGAGGCGCATGTTGAACTTGTTTTAATCAGTGTCTGGAACTCAACATTGTACCGGATGATTGGAGACGGGTGAGAGTTATTGCCATTCAAAAACCTGGTAAGCCCGCGTCCGACCACAACTCCTATCGACCCATCGCGATGTTATCTTGCATTCGCAAGTTGTTGGAGAAAATGATCCTTTTCCGTCTGGACAAATGGGTTGAGACGAATAACCTGCTTTCAGATACTCAATATGGTTTCCGTAGGGGTAAGGGAACGAACGACTGTCTCGCGTTGCTTTCCACAGATATTCAGTTAGCTTTTGCTAAAAAAGAGCAAATGGCTTCTGTATTCTTGGATATCAAGGGGGCTTTTGATTCAGTATCTGTTGAAGTTCTTCAGATAAACTCCATGCTTGTGGTTTTTCACCATTAATGAACAATTTTTGTACAATTTGCTGTCAGAGAAACATATGAGCTTTTCTCATGGAAACTCTACAGCTTTTCGATTTAGCTTACATGGGTCTCCCCCAGGGATCATGTTTAAGCCCTCTTTTATATAATTTTTATGTCAAAGACATTGACGGTTGTCTAGGTGACAACTGTACGTTGAGACAACTTGCAGATGACGGCGTAGTGTCTGTCACGGGACCCAATGGGGTCGATCTACAAGGACCCTTGCAGGATACATGAGACAATTTGTCTACTTGGGCTCTAGAGCTAGGTATCGAAGTCTCTACAGGAGAAAACTGAGTTGGTAGTTTTTTCTAGGAAGCATAACCCTGCACAACCGAAACTTCAAATTTTGGGTACACCGATAACTCATTCCATGTCATTTAAATATCTTGGGGTCTGGTTCGATTCAAAGTGCACCTGGAGATCTCGCATTGAGTACCTGAAGCGAATATGCCAGCAAAGGGTCAATTTTTTTGCACAATTACCGGGACCTGGTGGGGAGCGCATCCGCAAGATCTTCTAACGTTGTACAGGACAACGGTTTTGTCGGTTATGGAATACGGTGGTTTTTGTTTTCAGTCAGCGGCTCGGTCGCACATCATTAAACTGGAACGTATTCAGTATCGGTGTCTTCGTATCGCGTTAGGTTGCATGCACTCGACTCACACCATGAGTCTTGAAGTGCTGGCCGGCATGTTGCCACTCTCAGATCGGTTTACAGAGTTATCTCTCCGGCTCCTCACCAGGTGTGAAGTTATGAACCCCCAGGTGATCGAAAATTTTGAGAAGCTCTAGAGTTGAATCCTCAAACCCGCTTCATGAGACTTGTATCATTTGTACATAACACAGGATGTCAGCCCTTCGCTTAATATTCCCAATTGTGTTTCCTTCTCCGACTTCGGAAATTCGGTTCATTTTGATTTATCCATGAAACAGGAGCTTCATGGAATCCCAGAGCATCATCGTCCTATGATTGCTCCGGTGATATTGCTGCAAAGTTTGGCCTAGTTGATTCCACCAAAACGTTTTTCACAGACGGGTCTTTGATAGAAGACTCCGCTGGCTTTGATGTATTCAATGAAAATTATAGCGTCGCTCGTAAACTTCAAGCACCTTGTTCTGTTTTTGTCGCGGAATTGGCAGCAATTTATTTTTCTTTAGAAACTGTTGCCTCTTTTACACCGGATCAATACTTCATTTTCACGGATAGTCTTAGTTCTATAGAGGCTATTCGCTCCTTGAAGCCGGTAAAGCACACCTCCTATTTTCTTATGAAAATACGAGGTCTTCTAAGTGCTTTATCTTCACGTTCTTTTATTATCACCTTTGTGTGGGTCCCTTCTCATTGTTCGATTCCTGACAATGAAAAGCGGACTCGCTTGCAAGGTGGGCGCTATGGAAGGCGATATTTATGATCGACAAATCGCCTTCAACGAATTTTTCCATATTTTTCGTCAGATATCACTCGATAGCTGGCAGTATAAATGGAGTAGAGGAGACTTGGGGCGATGGCTACATTCTATCACTCCAAAGGTGTCTAAGAAATGTTGGTTCAGGGGATTAGATGTGGGTCGAGACTTCATTCGTGCTGATGTCTCGCCTCATGTCCAATCATTATTCTTTAAACGCTCATTTGTTCCGTGTTGGGCTGGGAGACAGCAATCTCTGTGAATGCGGACAAGGTTACCAGGACGCAGATCACGTTATTTGGTTTTGTGCTGAACATCGTGGAGTCAGATCTGGGCTGTATGATTCCCTTCGGGCTCGAGGTAGACAACCCAATGTACCGATTCGAGATATTTTGGCTGCGCGCGATCTGGAGTTTATGAAACTCATTTATGTGTTTTTGACTAACATTAACCTTAGATTGTAGTTTGATTAACTAACATGTTTAGGTTAAATTTGTGAGAATGTGTGCGCCAGTGTGTGAGTGTGGTTGTGTGTGTGTGTGTGTGTGTGTGTGTGTGTGAGTGTGATTGTGTGTGTGTGAGTGAGTTATCCAATTAAAAAATGTAATTTGAAGTTCTAGATATAAGAAAACCATTTGTTCCTTATGCTTTTGCTCAAAATTTCCCACCCCAATTTTCCCATCCTTAAAATTGTTATTCTATTAACCTCGAGGCTGACCACGAGTAATCGGTTCTATCCCCTTAACCTTAGTTCTAAGATAACTGATGTATATAAACATGAAAACTTGGCTCTGTAAAGTTGATTCGATTGAGCCTGTACAAATAAATGAATTCGTAAAAAAAAAAAATATGATGGAATAAAATTTTCGAAAAAAGGCGGAATTCAGGACAGAGTCATTGACAACCATCTGTACAACCTGGTAAATTGTTAAATTTTTACACTCACCTGTTCTCCCTGAAGTTTTTAGGGATAGTCCTAGACATTGTAGAGCAACCAAACTGAACATAGATTCGATGGTCGCATTGCAAATCAAATATCATGCAACATTTCCACAGCAGGTAGGATGAAGTTCGCTAGAATAAAATAATGACCGATTTGCATCGCCGCTCTGAACTTTCATAGTTCCTTTAAAAAAATAGGGACGTGCAAATCGGCCATTTAACAATTCTAGCGACCATCCGAGAATAGCACGAATGTCTATCCAATGATGACCAGTTCAAGGCGTAGCACAATCCCATTCTACAGCCCTCTTCTGCAGTTTCTTCCTTGTTTTGTTTATTTTAACACCACCAACTTTCTCAGTTAACCATTATTGACAATGTTTTTGATTTCCTTTCTTGGTTCTGCCTTGCCCCTCAAATTCCAACCCGCTCCTGGATAAACACTTTTGCAAATAAAAATCACTAAATGCCATCCGCGCATCCCGTTTCATTACCAATTTGCAAAAAATATCCTATTAATAAAACAAATAAACCGTGCCAAAAAAAAAAAAAAAAACCAAAACACCGCCATCACCATCACACCATCTCTCCAACCTGTTCTGTTGTGTTCGGTTCAAGCACTTGAAGGATTCGGTGGGGTGCCTCCGATCCGCCCGTTGGAAACCCTGCACAATGCCCTGTCGCTGCGTCAGTTGGACAACTTCCTGGAGAAAATGACGACCGGGCCGCTGTTCAAAACGCCCGCCTCGTCCCCGCCCAAGTACCCGTCGACGCCGCTGCCAACTCCGGTGCCAAGCCCGGCCGCCGTCCCGGACTCTGCGGTCCTGCCGCAGGCGAGTAAGTTATCTTGAAACTGACAAACGCTTACAACTTAAAATCGATTTCCCTGTTCTGTTCAATTTTTTTTTGAGTATTTACCTATTAATGTTTCCATGTTCCTATTCGATTGTTTCGGAAATACTCAGAGGGCACTGAGGAATTAGTTTGCTTTTGTTCAGAACGACTGATAGAGGGTTCTAGCTGGTGCTCATTGTGATAGTGATGCATATTTTTGTTTATTTTGATCGACAACAAAAGCTTTAATCGACATTCTGTTTTACGTTTTATGGAGGCTTGTAATTTCTTTTTCAATTTGTAGTAGAAGCAATTAAATCAATTGATTTTTTCTAGAGGATCATGTGTTTTTATTATTTTTGCTGTTGAATTTGAAGATTGTCCCTGAAAAGTTCGTTTTAGTTTTGTAACAATTGTTGAAACTTTGTTCTTTGCATTTAGAACATCTGTTTTTAATTCGCTCATAGTAGTAAAATAAGGGTCGGTGCAAGGATTTTTCTTCGGATAAAGTATTCAACACCTCAGATTTCAGATTTTACTATTTGCTTAAACTGTGGTTATTCGTTATTCCCGCTGTTGTTATACACTTCATCGTTGCTTTCTCCTAATACGTACTTCACTTTTCACGAATCAACCGCAAAGGCTGGAGTGGTCATTCCAGTATGACCAGCAGCATCAGTGCCATGTCGAGTGGTGGCCCTTCTTCGCCCAACTACAGTGACATGTTTTCCCGAGGATGTCCTAGCAGCGATATGTCAGCTAGCATCACCAGCAATGACGGGTAAGAAAGGCTCAAAGCTTGCGCTCTTACGAGCTGTTGAAATTTTCTATATCTTAGAAGCATCGCACTGGCCGCGGGCGGAGGAAACCGTGATGAATTACCGCAAATCTTCCCCGTTATCGATAATGATTTGAACGTTCTGGGATCGCATTTCAACTACGATCAACTGGCCGCCAGCATCAATTTGGAAAGCCCGGCGAAGATACCGCCCATCAGCAAGGATGCTACTCTGGACATCAGTGGCGATCTTACTCCCATCAGTACCTGCTCGGATTGGGAGTTCAACACCAACGACGCCACGAAAGGGTCCACCAATACCAATAACGATCTGGTAGGTATCACTTATTCATCCCTCTGAAATGATATCGAATAACGATGCATCATGCTTGTTTATTTTCGCAGACCGTTGAGGAAGACGACGAAGACGCCACGATATCGACGGACACGTGCTTGAGCACCGGGGATCTGGCAATCGTTGGTACAAGTGAGGACCCGCTTGCAAACCCAAACCCAAACCTTGTGGCGGGCTGCACCAGCAGTGGCAAACACCTGCAAAAAGAGTTTCTTTTCGATATCAAAAACGTACGCTACGAACTGTCCAACTTGCGCACTGATTTGCCTCCTCCGCCAGCCTCGGCGCCCCCAATTGCCGCTACGGGTTCATGCTCCGGAGGAGCAACTCCCAAGATCGAAAACCGTTTTCGCACCAATCGCATCCAGAAACAGATCAGTTTGTATGAAAAGGATTCGCGAACGGAACCGAAAAACCTAGTGCACGAGGTGGAAAAATTCGGCGATCGGGCATCAATGGCGCTCAAGCGAGCAACATCCTGCAATAGCGGTGACCACCTATCGTCACCTGCCGGTCGCTTGCACATGTCGTTCGATGAACTGCAAAAAGACATTCCCAATTTGGAGAAGAACCTTGCCAGCAAACTAGAGCTGGAACAGGAAAAGTGTTCCAAAACCAGTAAAACCATGTCGGCACGTTTGAACAACAACGTGGCCACGCCGGGGGCACTAATGATACGGGAGGGCTTCATCGAACCGCCGCGAATCACCAGGGTAACGAAGAGCTTCCACGGCAAAACCGATTACCATCAGGTGCAAGTGAACGACATTGCCCGACGGGCCAGTGACATTGTGCGGCCCTCGTGCTCCGCGACCGAACCCATTACTCCGCCGGTTGTTTCTTCCTGTGGAAGAGATTCTGCCAATCGGTACAACAAAAATCAAATTAGGCAAAATATAAATGCTAATTCAATTGGTGCTAGGGAAGGGGTACCAGCTGCGGGGTCTGCTGGTTTAGGTAGATTTACGACGTTGATTGTACCGGAAACAGATAATGTATCCCAATCCGATAATGGTGTAGTTGCGGAGGCAGGTGGAGCTTCTAGGTCATCGGTGGTGCCTGGAAGGGAGTCAATTGTTGGTGCTTTAGAATTAGAGGAAGAGGGCAAGGATGGCCATCAAACATCGATGGATTCGCACTAGTAATAGTAATCGATGGTGTTGTTCGTATTAGGATTATTAGGAAAGATGAAGTGAGTATTAAAGAGTCATTATTTATTCTATTCTATGTTCCGCAGTTAAGAGTAGCACGAATAGTTATTGTATTGAGAAAGCCTTGTTGAGGTGGCCGGCATGCATTTGCACTCCATTAATTGGGGTGTCGTTAACTTCATGACACTGTGTCACATTGAACCTAACTGAAATCTCAATTCAGCTTTGCCAACTTTAGCTGTTTGTCGAACAGTGGAAGAAACTTAAATCTGAATAGAGGCGGCATAAGGCGGAACTGACATCGTCGATGCATTTAAAATGATGACAAGAAGCAGGTTTGGCACAATTTTATGCATCTCAGAACCAATGCTTTCCCTCCCACCCAAGCATTCCGAAGTTTTACATACTATAATTGTTATGTTTGGATTCTCCGTGCGTGGAGTAACGATTATGATTTAGAAGGAAATGTTCGCTCATCACCATGAGGCTCCAAGAGTGGACAGTAATGTTAGCTATGTTTACTATACACTCAGATTTTTCTACAGAAATCTGTAAAATTTTACCGAACTCTCAACAGCTGAACGTTTGGTAATTCTATTTTACGGATTTCGGTAAAATTTTACCGAATTCCGGTAATTTTTTTACAGATAACTGTAAAATTTCACAGAAAACGTGTAAATCGGATTACCGAACGTTCAGCTGTTGAGAATTCGGTAAAACTTTACAGATTTCTGTAAAATAATCTAAGTGTGTATGTTTGGCAAGTTGTTCCAAAATCTGCCGTGTAGTGATGGAACTATCAATACTTTCTCTTCATCATTCCTTGTTGAATGTTCGAGTGTGATAGTTTTGCTTATAGTTAGCTCCGCAATCGAGTAACGTTTTGGTTTTTGGTTTTTTTCCCCAAGATCGTGTTTTTTTGTCTGCACTATAAAGCTGGTGCAACAGCTGGTCAAAAAGTGCCACAGTGCGACGTTCGGACGAAGGAAGTGGCCTTTGCAGGCGAGCCTTGTGAAGGACCATTCAAGGACCCGTCATCGACACCGAAAGTGAGAAAAATACTGTTCTCCCCCACGACGGCATCATCATCATCATCATCGGTACCATCATCTCATCATCACCGCACCATTCCATCGCGTCGGTCGAGGCTTTATTCCCCACGCACCCGGAGGCTTTTCAATAGCCTGTGTACAGACCGGCAAGTAGCAGCCGCATCATACCAAATTGCTTCGGTTAACTGTTCGCCTCTATGTACCGACGGTCATGCACTGTGACAAGTGCCAGCAGTTGGGTCATACTGCACCTTTTTGCTGTAACAAAGCACGATGCGGCAAATGCGGTGAGCAACATGTGGAGGGTCCCTGCAGTACGGACCCCAAGTGTATATGCTGTGGGGAAGCTCCACATGATCTCTTTGTATGCCCGAAGTATGTAAAGCGGAAGAAACACCAAATTCGTTCGTTGCAGCAGCGGTCAAAGCGGTCTTATGCAGAGGTACTTAAAAAGATCCCACCGGCCGCTGTTCCACCAGCTCAACCAGACAACAATATATTTTCTTTCCTGCCCATAGATGATCAGGACTCAGACTTTGAGGATGCTGAGGAGTACTCTGTGGTTCAGACGGGAGCGAAGAGAAAGCGCCCTACAGCAAGACTTCAACGGCACCGTCAGCAAGCATCTCAAAACGCCCTGACTGTAGAACAGGCTCCCCACCCTCCTCTGAACAATTTAAGAAGTGGTGGCAATACAAAAAAAGTTTCTCCTCCAGGTTTTAAACTACTGGCTGGTGACTTTCCGCCACTTCCGGGAACATCTAAAACCCCAGTTGTTCCAGTTTTTTGCCCAGAACGCCAACTACCAAGAAATCCGAAATCTCGACCGTGTCAAGTCGAAGACTCCGAAAAAATGTCTCTTTCTGGGATTGTGGAATTCATCTTCACCATTTTCGCGGTCTCACTGATAACGAGAAACCTCATCAACATGATCCTTACATTTGTAAAACCTCTTCTAAAGAACCTGTCTTCAAAATGGCCTCTTCTTGATTCAATCATATCTTTCGATGGATAATTTATCCAATGAGGTCGGGGATATGATCGAAGCACTACAATGGAGCAGTAGAAGTATTCTAAAAAATTTGGACGCTTTTAAGTTTTTAGTTCACAAATCGCATTGTGACGTATTTGCTATCTGTAAAACATAGCTCTCTTCTGATGAAGATTTCTTTTTCTACGATTTCAACATTATTCGGTAGGATCGGGAAGAATCATATGGAGGGGTGCTTTTGGGGATTAATAAGCTCCACTCCTTTAATAGAATTGATCTCCTCTGGATGACAGGCCCTGAAGGAGTTGCATGCCAAATGACTATTCGAGGCAAAAGTTTTAGTATAGCCAGCATATACCTGCCGCCGAGCACGGCAATATCCCACAGGGATCTCTCGACTATTTGCCTCGCAGTGCCAGAGCCACGGTTGATCTTAGGAGATTTTAATTCTCACGGTACAGCCTGGTGGTCACCGTCCACCGACAACCGTTCTGCATTGATACTAGACCTCATGGAATACTTCAACTTGACTATTTTGAATACTGGGGAAGTAGCACGCGTGGCTCCACCTCCAAACCCTGGAAGCAAATTAGACCTCTCAATCTGTTCGAATTCACTATCATTGGATTGCACGTGGAAAGTGATTCCAGATCCCCATGGTAGTGATCACCTGCCTATCAAAATTTCAATTACCAATGGTTCGTGTCAATCTCGCTCGATCGACATTGCGTACGACCTCACGAAGTGCATCGACTGGGGTAAATTCGCTGAAGCGATCATCGATGGCGAGCAATCGGTAGAAGTCCTTTCTCCGTTGGAAGAGTATCGGTTTTTATCCGGGTTAATCCTCAAATGTGCGATCGACGCACAGCGCAGACCGGTACCAGGATTAACAATTCGCCGACGTTCGCCCACTCCGTGGTGGGACGACGAATGTACTGAAGTCTACCGTGAAAAATCCGTCGCGTTTAATGCATATCAGAAGCGCGGTTCGCGAGTTAACTACGAGCGGTACATTGCTCTTGAGCGTAAGTTAAAGAGCCTCGCCAAAGCCAAGAAACGCGGATATTGGCGTCACTTCGTTGAAGGGCTATCGCGTGAGACCGTCGATGAGAACTCTTTGGACCGTCGGGAGAAGAATGCGAAATGCGTCGTCGGTGAATAAAAACAAGAAAAGCTCTTCCCGGTGGGTCTACGCCAAGAAAATTTGCCCAGATTTGGTTCCGGTGCAACGAATTCCTCGCGATACTCAAATCAATCGTAACGAATGGATGCGCCCTTTTCAATGCTCGAATTCTCACTTGCTCTTCTTTCATGCAACAATTCTGTGCCCGGAATGGATGAAATAAAGTTTAACTTGTTGAAAAACCTCCCAGACGTCGTAAAGAGGCGCTTGCTGAACTTATTTAATCAGTTCCTGGAAAGCAATATTGTTCCGGATGAATGGAGGCAGGTTAATGTTATAGCTATACAACAACCCGGGAAAGCCGCGTCGGATTACAACTCTTATCGTCCAATTGCGTTGTTGTCGTGTATACGGAAGCTGCTAGAGAAGATGATTCTCCATCGGCTCGACAAGTGGATTGAATCTAATGGCTTTATATCTCATACTCAATTTGGTTTCCGCAGAGGCACAGGAACGAGCGATTGTTTTGCGCTGCTTTCAACAGAAATACAGCTGGCCTATGCCCGAAATGAGCAAATGGGTTCAGTTTTCATGGACATTAAGGGGGCTTTTGATTCAGTTTGTGCAGACGTCCTTTCAGACAAATTCCACGAGTGTGGCCTTTCACCATTACTAAACAACTATTTGTACAATTTGTTGTCTGAGAAACATATGAGCTTTTCTCATGGGTCTTCGACAACTTCACGAATTAGCTACAAGGGTCTCCCCCAGGGCTCTTGTTTAAGCCCCCTTTTTTATAATTTTTATGTCAGAGACATCGATAGCTGCCTCATGGAAAATTGCACGCTAAGACAGCTTGCGGATGACGCCGTTGTTTCAATTGTAGGACCAGGGGCGAACAACTTGCAGGGACCGTTGCAGGATACTCTAGACAATTTGTCTACCTGGGCTGTAAAGCTGGGTATCGAATTCTCTCCGGAGAAAACTGAGTTAGTTGTTTTTTTTTCTAGGAAGCGTGAACCAGCACAAATACCGCTTCAACTCATGGGTAAAACAATAACTCAAAGTTTGTCTTATAAATACCTAGGGGTCTGGTTCGATTCTAAATGCACCTGGGGAAAGCACGTTAAGTATCTGATTCAGAAATGCCAGCAGCGAATAAACTTCATGCGTACTATCACCGGAACATGGTGGGGAGCCCACCCGGAAGATCTGATAAAGCTGTATCGTACAACGATTCTGTCGATTCTCGAGTACGGTAGTTTCTGTTTTCAATCCGCCGCGAAAACTCATATTCTGAAGCTGCAGCGAATCCAGTACCGTTGTCTTCGTATCGCGTTAGGCTGCATGAACTCAACTCATACTATGAGTTTGGAGGTATTAGCAGGAGTTCTTCCTTTATCAGATCGTTTTGTGGAGTTATCGTTCCGGTTCCTCATCCGCTGTGAGGTGTTAAATCCATTGGTAATTGAAAATTTTGAAAAGCTAATCGAACGAAATCCTCAAACTAAGTTCATGACACTGTACTATTGGTACATGACTCTGGAGGTGAGCCCTTCTTCGAATGTTCCTAATCGTGATTACCCCCAAGACTTCTCTAGTTCTACTGTAGTTTCTCAATAAAATATAGTAAACAATAAGTTCTCGCATATTCTCAATAAAAATATTAACATTAATCCCACTGTTTCATTTTGTTTGAATAACATGCTTAGTAAAAGCTATTTTAGTATTTATGTGTAGCTAAATTTACACAGTTCAACAAAGAGATGATTAACAGTTTGTAAGTTCGTTTGAACATCGTTTATATAGCCTAACTAATAAAACCTGATATTGAATTGAATAATAGCTGAAATGTACATCACTATACAACTGATCCTATTATAAGCTGAAGAAAAATAATACAAAAGCTTTACACAGATGTCTTAATTGACTTTTATTCAACCAATGAACAATTAGTTGAAGTACAGTTTATGCCTCTTATGCAACGACTTTTAACTAGCTGTACCAATTAAACCTTATTTTTAGTTGAATAATAGCTGTGGTTTAAACCAATGGTTATCAAAATAAACTACAATTAAAATAAAAGTCGTTTAAATGGCGTAGTAAAGCGTCCAAAGTGTTTGTAATTTTGGTTGATGAATATTTTTTCTTCAACTTCAAGTTAAACTGGATTACTGATATAATGATATAAATAATAGAATGGCTATATTTTCGTTTATAAGTTGTTCATTTTTGGTGCCGGTGAAAAAGTATTGACCTGTTTTCAGGAGTTGAAATTATAGTCAACTGCTTGAAGCAAATAGCTCACAGGTTAATCTTAACATTGTCTATCCGAATAGAAAACAGCGCAGTGTTAATAAATAACAGCAGAAAACATTGTCATATCCTCTAATCGTCTCTTGTTCAACATGCCCTTGTCAGTAATGCACGTAGTAAAACTGAATATCCAATATCAAAGCTTGTGTACAGCTTGCTAATTCAGACGTTTAATAACAACATTTAGAAGGTTTAATTGAGCACTGATGTTGCTTATTTAGAGACAACGCTATAAATAGAATATCAATGTAGCTCAATTAAAGCATCACTTCTGCTACTATTCAAAATATAAAATTCTAGGATAGCGCAATGAGAGTGTCACGTAGTTGAGGATACGAAGGGTGATGGTTCAAATCTCGCTATTAAATGTTAATAATTAAATGTTACATAATGTTTCTGTTAATGTACATGTATAATAGTATCGAACTAAATATGCTTAGTATGAAATGTCTGTATCTCATGGAAAATCATACAAAAAAAAACCAAAGAAAGTTTTATGAGAATTCAAAAAAGTCGAACAAAAGTTCTATAAAATACAACACAGCTTTTTTAATAAGCTTAATGATGTTGAAGAAAAATTTCGGCATGACTTTTAATTAACAAGGAGAGAATATATTATCCTTTAAGAAAACTCGCTTAGCTGAACAAAGGTCACTTTGACTCTCGGAATCAGCCTCAAGTTGTGTGCAGCACTTAAACAGCAGTTATTCAATTATCAGCTGAACTCCATTGCTGCAAACTTGCTTCTTAAGCATATGCAATTGCCAGTGTCCAAAAGAACTTGGCGACAGCTTAATAACTTCTCCAAATTTGTGTGAATAATGCCTGAACAAAAGCAGTGATTGAAAATAGTTCAGAGATTATTCAACACACTGCTGAATTAAATCGCCAAAATGATGTTTATTTAATGAGTGATTGTTTGTTGGGAAGAAGCTCGCGGAATACCAGATCCACTCCGTTCGGAGTACATTCCATCAATTTTTGCAAGTAAGTTTGGCCATATCAGATGTGACAGGAAGTTTTACACCGACGGGTCAAAAACAAATGATTCCACTGGATTTGGTGTTTTTAACGAAATTCATAGCGCCTCCTTCAAACTACAAAATCCTTGCTCCGTATACGTCGCAGAGCTGGCGGCTATACACTATGCATTAGAGCGAATTGCCTCTCTTCCCTCTGATCAATTTTTCATTTTTACGGATAGTCTCAGCTCACTTCAGGCTATTCGTTCGATGAGGCCAGCAAAGCACTCACCGTATTGCGTTAGCGAAATACGATCTCTTTTGAGTGCTCTATCAAACAATTCCTACACCATCACCTTGGTTTGGGTCCCTTCTCATTGCTCCATTCCGGGTAATGAGAAAGCGGACTCACTTGCCAAGGTGGGCGCTATGGCAGGCGATATTTATGATCGACAAATCGCCTTCAACGAATTTTTTGCTATTTTCCGTCAACAGGCCTTGATCAGCTGGCAACAAAAATGGGATGCAGGGGATTTGGGCAGATGGTTACATTCTATTCTCCCACAGGTATCGAAAAAATCGTGGTTCAGAGGATTGGATATTAGCTGGGATTTGATCAAGGTAATGTGTCGTCTAATATCCAATCACTACTCGCTAGGCTCGCATTTCTATCGAATAGGGCTCTCAGACACCAATCAATGCGGTTGTGGTGCAGGTTATCAGGACATCAACCATGTTGTCTGGTATTGCCTCGATTTTGAAATTGCCAGATCTGATCTTTGCGCATCCCTACGGGCCCGAGGGGAACCAGAGAAGGAAGATATCAGAGATGTGCTGGGAAAGCTGGACTAGGACTATATGGGGTTAATTTACAAGTTCTTGATACAAATACATGTTTTCGTTTGATCCTCTCTTAGCTGTCGTTTTAACATGTCCACCTCGCCCCCTCCCCCGTAATACCGCTTCTGTTGTATCGTTACAGCTTAATGCAACGCAACATCTGCGCCAGACCAACAGCAACAATTTCGCATCGCCAACCTGCCGTTGAAAGCCAACGTTAAGATTCCTACTTCCCCATTCCTACCCGAATTATTGTAATCCCTAACCTCGACCAAGCCGCGAGTTTTTCGGCTTTCCAAAATTAACATAGTCAGTAAGTTATTGTCATTATAAAAATGAAAAAGAAGTCGGCTCCGTTATGCCTATGGCACTTGAGCCTCTCAAATAAACGAGTAAGTTAAAAAAAATAAAATAACATGCAGTGCAAAAGGTGTTTGAAAGTATTATTCTTTGATATTATGATGCAACATAGAGACTGATATGCTTTTATGGTAAGTTATTTCAGTTGTAATTTTTTTTGGTGAGATCCTTCCATATTTTTATTGCTCACAACTATTTTATTAGGAACAGTAGAAATTTGCAAAATATCAGCACATTTACTAGTACAAATAAAAACAAAAATAAATGTGTTAACTGAATCTAAGGTTCAGTATAGCCATAAAATTTTCTTTTTTGTCTTAACATTTTTTATAAATCATTTATACTAAAAATCTGCACTGTCACTATAACAACTATATAACGGGGATTGGCTGGAAAAGGGTTCGTGGAGTCGCCAGTCTCTTGTCATGCGAAGACACGCGGCCTTCTGGCCGTAGTCTTTCGAAGGTCCTCACTGAGATCGACTGACCCTGCTACAAGCCATCACCTAGGCTATTCCCTCGGAACCACCCGATGGAAATAGTCCTGCAGCCATAGGGAATCCTGGCACTGATGGTGGGTTCTTATCACATCAAATCAATGTAGGTTGCTCACGTAAACCGACGATTATCAGTGTTAATCTGTGATAACGAAAAAAACTAACCTAACATCTGTTATCTTCAGTACATTGTTTTTAATCAAAACGACTTTATTCCGTTGTTGTAATGCAGGGTCTTTCTTGTTTACCATGCTGCGTGACCTTACAATTAAAAGATTTAAAACGCCTTAGATTGTTGAAGTACTCTTATCCATTAAATTATATTTACTTTATAGCTATATGTACTGTCGAGGGAGACGGCGTCATCTATTAACAGCATCAAATTAAGCAAACTATGAACTCGGAACGGAAAAGATAGGACACTTGAACGGAAGCTTTAGGACACAATTTTTCATGAGATTGTATTTGCAACGAAAAGCCACAAAGCAAATTAAAGATATTCAGCACCTGCGGCACCGCGGATACTGATGCCATTTTTTTTTTGACTATTTTACTGGGTGTCTGTATTTTTCGTGTAGATATGGGAGCCAGTGTTCGTTCATCTCTGTGTGCTGTGTGCGGGATTAATTGGGAAGGACTAAATTGTCTAGTGGTCTCTTCTGAACAGAACCGTATGTAGAGCATCGATATCAATCTCAACATGGGATTTCTTTGGCCCAGACGACGAGAGTGAGGTGGGCTTGAGGGATCTTGACGAGCTGTTGGCGATGGAAAGAGAAAATATCGAATTTGCGTGTCATTTATTGGTTGGCTTGATGGAGGCGTACATCGAGATTAATTAGTCACCTCGAGTAGCTGATGGCCGGTGCGGTTGGTTTATTCGAGGCCCGTGGTTTCACCAGCAAGCATTTCATCGGTTGACCGTCTAGCTGTCGGTTGTGGTAGGTATCGACGGCTTCTTCGGCATCCTTGTGAGTCCGGTAGATGACTTCGGCCACTCCTGGACGTACGAGGCGCGACTCAAGCAGATCGCCAATGTCTTCAAACAGTTCCTGAAAGAAGGATAAACATATAATGCTTACAGGGTTCAATAACTGGACACACAAACCTTGATGTCATTCTGCGTCACACTGGAATGTAAGTTGCTGACTACAATCCTATATCCGGTAATCGGTGGCGACGGGGATGGAGACAAAGGTTGTTGATGATGGTGGTGGTGGTGATGGCGACTGCTACTGCTGCTGCTGCTATGATGATGATCTTCTGGTGGCATCTTGGCGAAAATTCCCATCGATTCATTAGGATTGGGGGCACGCTCCAATCTAGCTCGCATAGTGGACGAAAGGTGTGGCCGATCTTCAGCATACATTGGATGAGGTGGTGGTGAACGAGCACGGGCCATTCCTCGCCTCGGCGGAACATCGTCGTACCGCGGAACCGGTGCCGGTGGAGGGGGTGCTTTCGACATGGCCGGTCTTGTAGGGTGCACTTCGTAGCAATCGAACGGATCACTATTCCATGACGAGGAGTTTGGAGGTGGTGAATTGCGAACATTGCGGCTGAATGTTGGCAACGGTGGCATTGTACTGGGCACGGTGAACATTTCGTTCCGAACCGTTCGCTTCAGCGGTCCAATCGGACGACGAATCTCAACTTCCATATCGTAATCGACATCCATCTCGTCCACGTAAGATTTACTACCTACAACAAAACAAACCCAGTAACTAACCTGAACCTATCTGTCACATAAGGGTAAAAACAACTACTCACCACTGGTAACAGGTGCACCGCCGCCGCGCTTTTTAAGAATTCCATTCCCCGGTGGAACCTTTCCCTTGCGCTTGAGCAGCCTCAAACGGGCATCTCCACTGTTTCTTGCAATTTCCACCAGCTTATCGCGAGCATCCCGTATTTGTGCCCGCTTTTTCTGGATAATTTTCATCCGAGCATCAACAATCATCCTTGGCTGCTTAGCGATGCCCATCCGTGACTTGATACCTCCTCCTACTACCGTTGCTGGCACTTCCTTGCGACGCCCATTCGGACTACCCATTAGCTTCTTACCCGGTCGCGGACGATCACCACCGACACTTGAACCATTCCTGCCCGCTTTGGCCACTTTTTTTCCAGCACCGCCGCTCGGTTTTGGCCGCTTACCAATGGATTTCTTTTTAATAATGTCATCCAGGCTGAGGCTCATCGCATCCATCTTGTTTGCGAAAATATCTCCGAAGCCAACAGACCAATTTTTTTCTGCGGACGGACTATTGCCACTTACCACCACTGGGAATCCTTTGTGCCTCAGAAATGATAATAATCGCAGAACTCGTAGTATCTTCGGTCCGAAGTGAGAAAGTCGCGCTACCACTACGGTTTTGTTTTTCGATTCGGAGTTTACCGTGCGCTGCTGGATGATGATGGCTGCTGCTGCTGCTGATGCTGTTTTAATTTTTACGACGGTTTTGGCGTTTGTTGACAGCTGCGGTTGTACACTTGAAAATTAAATTACGTGAATTATGATAATAATTTTAGAATCCAACTACTGATGTGCGCAGATTTCAGACAGAGCCGTACACAGGTTAATACCCGTTCATAGCGTTCATACTCTGAGAAAAATTCTATCGTTATACCGACAATTAAATCATGGTCAAGGTGACAATTGCATATAATGGTTACAATAACCATGAAAATAGACGAATTCACCACGTTTATGGCATTCTTGACTATGATCATGGTAACGAGGACTATTCCGACATTATGGCAAATGTTGGATCAACTATTTTTAATGGTATTTTTTACCATGATCATAGTCGGTTCAAAATCACTATGCTGCAATAGTCATCCTTACCCCCAATAATGGTAAAATTGACCATCAAATTCCTCTCTGTATATCACAACCTGCACACTCTCGCGTCACTTTACTCAATTTTTGAGTATAATTGTATGCTATCTCTTTTTCTCTCACGGAAATATTACTCAATTTTCGTAAAAAGAAGATCTACTCAAAAATTTAGTTGATCCACTTTTTAACGAAAATTGAGTAACATTTCAGTGAGAGAAAAAGAGATAGCATACAAGTGTACTCAAAAATTGAGTAAACTGGCGCGAGAGTGCACGGAACTGAAAAACTACACTCTCGCGCCACTTTAGTCAATTTTGAGTACAATGTAGTGTTATCTCTTTTTCTCCCGAAATGTACTCAACTTTCGTTAGAAAAGTGGATCAACTCAATTTTTGAGTAGATCCACTTTTTACGAAAATTGAGTAATATTTCCGTGAGAGAAAAAGAGATAGCATACAATTGTACTCAAAAATTGAGTAAAGTGACGCGAGAGTGTACCTAAAAGTAGCTTCTTTTGACGCAACCGTAAACTCTCGGGTTATTTTTCATTAGGGCGATATAAATTTAGGTGAACTTAGATTTACTTAAATTTAGGTTAGTGGGGGTAAACTATCAAGTATGAAAATTGAAACAATCCTCGAAAAGTCCCCGGTGGGTAAAACTAACTTGGTAGGTGGTAAAAAAATTCTACATGAACCAGACCATAAAAAGCGCAAATTGGGCATATTTATTGTTGCTCCGATCAGATAAATCAAAATAGATAATTCTACATGGAGTTTTCATAAGGGCCAATGTCGCAAAAGTAAACAATGGCTTCCTCCGCAAATTTCTCGAAAATGAAGCGGATTTTTTTCTAAAGTACTAACATTAACTGGTCGGGTGCACCAAAAGTAAAAGTGACTGCTCCCATTAGTTTGCGTGGAAACCTTACAACTTCCAATTTTGTTTCTAGTTCTTTTCAGGTGGATACTGCTGTAGAAATTTTTTTCGATTCTTAATTATTTTGTTTCAGTAAACGGAATTTATCATTGGTTTAGGCGAGTGTTTGGGATGGAAAAAGAAATTTATTTTGAACACGATACCGACCTAAAGGAAAGACACGCAAGCAACAATTTTATTAAACTAAAGCTTTATGCTTTGTCACTTCCAAGATTGCTATTTTCTGCAACAAGAAAACACAAGCCACAAGCCAGTTTACACCCTGAGTAGATCAATTTTTTGACAGTGTACACGGTAAAAATCGAAGAGATTTTTGAGATTCATCAATTTTTTGACAGTGTACACGGTAAAAATCAAAAAACCCAATTATAGGTAAAATTTTACCCATTTCATCAAAAAGACAGTCAACCCAATAAATGGGTAAACTCGACTTATCCGTTTATGAGTACATGCCATAAACGTCAAGAAATGGTTTTTTTTCCTCTTATTTGAAAATGTTTGTAAATTTTGTAAAAAATACCCAATTTCTGACATTTGTGCGATTTACTTGGTAATGGATGAATCGAGATTACTAATTTGATAGCTAGACTCCTTCTTTTATTAAATTAGTATAATTTTACCCGTTAAGGGCCTGTTCATAAACCACGTAGACTAATTTTTGAAAATCTCAGACCCCCCTCCCCCATCGTAGGCTTTTCTCCATACAATTTTTTGAAATTTTGAATGGAGCGTAGACTTTGGTAAACCCGCCCCCCTCCCCCCATAAATGTCTACGTGGTTTATGAATAGCCCCAAATGAGATTGTGATTTCTGCCATATGAGTAAAAAAACGCAAGCAACAATTTTATTACAATTATGCTTTATTTCTCATGAAGACCTCGATAAAAACATCATACTTAGCTTGATGCTTCGTCACTTCCAAAATTGCTGCCACAAGAATTTAGCCACAAGCCAGTTTACACCCTGAGCTAATATTTATTACCATCCACCTGATGGTGAGGCTCCACATTCTGCTGCAAATCTAGAGCAACGTATTTTGTTAGTTGCTCTGCGAGTTTTGTTGTATCATCCAGCAAATAGAAAATAGGTGGCCAAAACCTACTAACATTTAAAAAAACACAGAAACTTACCGAAATCGTACATGTCGAGAGCTAAGATGGATGATGGAGGGCAAGAGCAAACAGAAGTAAAATTGAAATATTTTTAGTACCAATGGGTAATAATAGTGCACTTATGGGTAAAAATATACCCATATATTATTCAATGACAGATTATTTCAATGGGTAATATTCCACCCAATTTCGTGTTTTTTATTTACCCAATTTTTGACAGCAGCATACAGGTTTGAAAAGTGGGTGAAATTTTACCCATTCATGGGTTAAATTTTACCCATTTCATAGAAAAGAGAGTATTTACAAAATGAGTAAACTAGACTTACCCATTATTCAGATTATCGGACAAACATCAGAAAATTGGTATTTTTTAATCATTTTCGACAAAATTTTATTTCTAAAGATGGGTAATAATACCCTTGTCTTTACGTTTATGCAATATACTCATAAATGGGTAAGTCGAGTTAACCCATTTAATGGGTTGACTGCCTTTTTGAGAAAATGGCTGAAATTTGAAATCATCCAAAATATCAAAGAAATACGGACTGACGTTGCGCGGATGTGAAGTCGTTATGATTGGTGGAAAAACAACTTGTGCGGTTAAACTGATGGTTAAACTCAAGTTAATTCCATTGTAAATGCTTGGCGCGCCCCTAACACAAACACAACGTGATGGAACAACAGAATAATGAATTGGGAAGTCAAAAAACGATTCAGTTAAATAAAAGGCCTTATTCTAAATTACTATTGTTTTAATTTTTTACTTAAAATCGAAGAAAACATTTTGGAAATTGTAATTTAGCTTGATCTAATTAGAGAGTAAAGACTATCTGGTAGATAGTATAGTCACTAGATTCATAGTCTGGCGGATACAACGACGGGAGCCAATTTGAACTGTCAGTTGGCGGAGCCAATCGAGCATATCTCGAGTAATTCATGTTAAGGGCCTAAAAGCCTTCACGCTAAGCTCAGTTTACCCATAATCGCAAAAAAGTGCACGTACTCATTTATGGGTAAATTTGACTTTACCCGTATTTGAGTAATTTTGTATTAAAAGAACTCAAATATGGGTAAGTAGTACATTCCGCATCGAACGCTGAAGAGCTTCGGTTCAGTTTTGTTTTTGCACTCCGCACCACCTTTTTTTCTTCAGTTTTATCAACCCGCTATCAACCACGCGGTGATTGAAATTAGTGCACTATTGAACCATATTATCCAGCCGAGCGTTCCTTTAGGGAAGCAGACATTCCCGGCCGAGTCCGACGGATGATCTGTCCAGCTAGTACCGTCGTCAAACACCCGAGGGGAAAAAGTGTAACCCCATAGAGCATCATCGCAGCAGAGAAGGTCATCGCTCCATCCACTGCGAGCCAGCAAGCGGTGCTTTGTTTGCGAGCAACAGCAGAAAGTGCCACACCGGCAAAGGCGCAGCGTAAGGGCAAGTAAATAGCACATTTTTGTTATTGTTCCTCATCTGTTGGTGTCTTTGTGTATCTCTCCCATATAGTGAATCATTCTGCATAGGGTGGTTCAAAAAAGATCGTTTTGCATAGGGTGGTTCAAAAAAAACATCTGATTTTTATTTTATTTTTTATTTAATTTTTTTGTGTGCATGAATTCCTTTTTTCATGGACGATTCTACGGGGGGCGTTGTGCCTCCCAAAGATGTTTTTAGGGCGCGCTGTTATCAGCCGTCTTCTGCCTCTCCTTGGGTTGTCTACTTTCGGCAGAAAGTGAAAGCCCTAGACTTTTTGGGCATTAAACGAAATTTGACGCGTCGTTATCCGGGGACCGAATTTCATCAGGTCAACCGAAACAAACTGCGTGTAACTGCACCTACGTATAAAATTGCAAATGATTGCTATTTGCAGTGCTAGTGACGTAGGTTACAATGCCGAGTACTACGTCTACATCCCATCTCGAGATGTGGAGATAGATGGTGTGGTTTCTGCAGCGAGCCTGACGTGTGAAGACGTTATGGAAGGTATGGGGCGACTTCCTGATTCTGTTTCGTCTACCATTGAAATTTTAGAATGTAAACAATTGCATGCAGCATCAATGGTAGATGGAAGAAAGACTTATTCACCATCGGACTCGTTTCAAGTGACCTTCGCCGGATCAATTCTCCCAAAATTTATTGAAATTGATAATGTTTTTTTTTCCAGTGCGCCTTTTTGTACCAAGGGTATTTAATTGTACCAAGTGCAAACAGTTGGGTCATACGGCTACT
The DNA here is from genome assembly GCA_034211315.2 of Aedes japonicus. Taxonomy (NCBI): domain Eukaryota; kingdom Metazoa; phylum Arthropoda; class Insecta; order Diptera; family Culicidae; genus Aedes; species Aedes japonicus. Next base: position 103,398 of record JASCZW010005423.1, on the reverse strand, counting down.
TTTTGCGACAACAAGCCCCGTTGTGGCAGATGCGGCCAAAGGCATCTAGAGGATGCTTGCCAACAGGAAGCAACAAAGTGTGCTTACTGTGGCAAAGAGCCTCTCCATGATTTGCAGAATTACCCTGAGTACAAGAAGCGCACTGGTAATGTGAGACGTTTCATTCAAGAACGCTCCAAGCAGACGTATGCAGAAATGTTAAAGTCGCAAAACGGAGCGTCTGCATCGTCTGCATCAGCCCCCAAAAATGAAAATCCCTTTATAATTTTGTCTTCCGATGAATTGACTCTGACGAAGCCGATGAGAGTGGATTTCCGGAGGTACACGCCCCCGGTAAAAGGAAGCCCGTTAATTCCCCGGGTGTGCGCCGGAAACAGCTTAAACCTACTCTCAAAAGCTTGCAAAAATTGGAGGTAGCGGGGTTTAATTAAAAACCGAACAAACCGGTAATAGCTGAGGCATCCGTTCCTAGCTGTAGCTATTCCATCCCCGCCGCTACCTAATAACAGTAACCGCAAGAGGTTGCCAAAAACGCTAAAAACTAGTACTACGTCTTCGCAATTCTAAGAATATCCCGTCCAAGCGAGGTAAGATTAATTTTAGGGACATTGTGGATAACATTTTAAATGCTCTTGGTCTTTCGGATGCTTCACTGCCCGAGGGATTATTGACCTGCTTATTCCTATAGTTGGAAACTACTTCAAGCAATTGACTGTATCATGGCCCCTCATTGGTGAATTCATATCTTTCGATGAATAATTCGTCGAGTGAGGTTCAAGATATGATCACCGTATTACAGTGGAAACTGTCGTAGTCTAATACCTAAATTAGACTCGTTCAAGTATTTGATTCACAATTCTGATTGTGATATATTTGCTCTCTGTGAAACATGGCTTTCGTCTGAAGACGACTTAAACTTCCACGATTTTAACATTATTCGCCTGACCGAGATGATTCATATGGTGGCGTACTTTTGGGGATCAAAAAGTGCTACCCCTTCTATAAAATCTCACTCCCAATAATCTCAGGCATTGAAATCGTCGCTTGCCAAATAAATGTAAAGAATAAAGATCTTTGCATAGCTTCTGTCTATGTCCCTCCGAGGACATCAATAAACCGCCGTCAACTTTGGAGTTCAGTTAATTTACTTCCATCTCCAGTTCTGATTCTGGGAGATCTGAACTCCCACGGTACTGCTTGGGGCGAACAATACGATGACAATAGAGCGGGTATTTTTACGACTTATGCGACGATTTCAACTTGACCATCTTGAACACTGGGGAAGCGACACGAATAGCAAAACCTCCTGCCAGGAGAGTCGACTTGACATATCTTTGTGCTCTAATTCACTATCATTAGATTGTCTGTGGAAGGTAATCAATGATCCCCATGGTAGTGATCACTTACCAATTATTATCTCAATCACAAATAGTTTTCAAAAACAGACCAGTCAATCCATGTTGCTTATGACCTTACGAAGCATATTGATTGGCAACATTTTACATCGGCGGTAACCCTTGGTATTGATTCTACCGATCCTCTTCCACCATTAGAAGAGTATCGTTTCCTTTCCGAACTGATGTACAAAAGTGCATTAGAATCTCAGAAACGACGTGTTCCAAGTGCATCCTTCAAAAGAAGACCCGCCACTCCTGGTTGGGATGACGAATGCACTAAGTTGTACCTTGAGAAATCCGATGCGTTTAAAGATTATCGTAGACATGAAACATGTGAGCTTTTTGATAAGTACCTAAAGCTTGAAAAAAGCTTAAAAACTTACCTCAAAGCAAAGAAACGCAATTATTGGCGTTCGTTTGTTGAGGGACTATCTAGAGAAACCTCGATGACAACGCTTTGGAGAAAGGCTCGTTACATGCGAAACCGCTCATCCTCCAATGAGAGTGAAGAATACTCCATGCAGTGGATATTCGACTTCGCTAAAAAGGTTTGTCCAGACTCTGTTCCAACAAAACCGAACTTACGGGATACCACCCGAAGTAACGGTTTTCTGGACGAACCATTCACAATGTTGGAATTTTCAATGGCTCTTCTTTCATCCAATAATTCTGCTCCGGGAAGCGATATGATTAAATTCAACCTTCTGAAAAATCTCCCGATATCGCTAAAGACGATTACTTAACCTGTACAACACTCTCTTGGAATTAAACATAGTTCCATCTGAATGGAGACAGGTTAAAGTAATAGCTATTCAAAAACCTGGGAAACCAGCGTCTGATTACAATTCTTACCGTCCGATCTCTATGCTATCATGTTTAAGGAAATTGTTAGAAAAATGATCCTATCACGACTTGACCGTTGGGTTGAATCAAACAACCTGCTATCAAATAAGCAATTTGGTTTCCGAAAGAGCAAAGGAACAAACGATTGTTTAGCGTTGCTTTCGTCTGATATACAACTGGCTATTGCACACAAGGAGCAATGGGATTTAGTATTTCTGGATATTATGGGCGCATTTGATTCAGTTTCCATAATATACTGGCAGATAATCTGCACAGCAATGGTTTACCAGGAATTTTAAATATTTTTTGTATAATTTACTGTCAGAAAAACAAATGACCTTCAATATTCCAGCCCAACTGACAACTTCCATAATTAGCTTCATGGGCTTACCCCAAGGCTCATGTTTAAGTCCCTTACTTTATAATTTTTATGTTAAAGATATTGATAACTGCTTGGAAAATAGATGCACGCTAAGACAACTTGCAGACGATGCTGTGATCTCCTTAAGAGGTCCGCGTGCGGAAGTCTTGCAAAGACCATTGCAAAATTCCTAAATAATCTGTCCATCTGGGCCAGAAATTTGGGGATCGAGTTTTCACCGCAAAAACCGAATTGGTAGTGTTTACTAGAAAGCGGTTCCCAGCCCAACTGCGTCTCAAGCTGTTGGATAGAGACATTACCCAATCTTTGACCTTCAAATACCTTGGAGTCATGTTTGATTCAAAATGCACTTGGAGTACTCACATTGCGTATTTAAAACAGAAATGTCAACCAAGGATCAATTTCCTAAGATCAATTTCCGGAACATTGTGGGGTGCTCACCCGGAAGACCTTATTAAACTCTACAAAACAACTATTCTTTCAGTTCTCGAATATGGCTCTTTTTGCTTCCTCTCGGCAAGAAACAGCCACCTCATTAAATTGGAACGCGTTCAATATCGTTGTTTACGTATTGCCCTTGGCTGTATGCATTCAACGCATAATATGAGCCTGGAGGTTCTGGCAGGAGTAAACCCTTACAGAACCGCTTCTGGGAGCTCTCATCTAGAATACTGATCAAGTGTGGTATCAGTAACAACCTTGTGATTGAAAACTTCGAAGAAATGCTCGAATTGAGTTCCCAGTCTAGATTTTTGCGAATCTATATTAACTATATGTCATCCATTATTAGTCTTCCATGCTATAGTTCTCCTAGTGTACGCTTCCCTTATCACAGTTCCTCCATTGATTATGATCTCTCCATGAAACAGGCCATTCAAGGAGTTCCAGATCAACTTCGGCCTATTTTAATTCCCCATATTTTTGTTCAGAAGTACCAACATGTCAATTGCAATAGTAGATTTTTCACTGATGGGTCGCGCATTGATGGATCCACTGGTTTCGGTGTTCACAATGAATACTCCTCTGCCTTCCGGAAACTTCAGGAACCTTGTTCCGTATATGTTGCTGAGCTGGCAGCAATCAATTTCGCATTGGGGATAATTTCCGGTATGCCCATAGACCATTATTTCATCTTCTCAGATAGTCTCAGTTCTATTGAGGCCCTGCAGTCGATGAAAACAGTGAGGCACTCATCTTACTTCCTTGCACAAATAAGGGAGCAGATGTGTGTGTTGGTCGAAAGATCATTTAAGATTACCTTTGTATGGGTCCCCTCACATTGCTCAATTCCAGGCAATGAGATGGCGGACTCTCTAGCAAAGGTGGGCGCACAAGAAGGCGAGATTTTTGAAAGAAGAATTTCACATGATGAATTTTTCCCATTAGTACGTCAGAGTTCTCTTCAAAGTTGGCAAAACGATTGGACAAGTAATTCTCTTGGGCGGTGGTTACATTCCATTATTCCAAATGTTTCGTCGAGATCGTGGTTCAAAGGTCTGGATGTAAGTCGCGGTTTCATTCGTGTGATGTCAAGACTTATGTCCAACCACTACTCGCTAGACGCACATCTCTACAGAATTAACCTCGTCGATAGCAATTTATGTAGGTGCGGAACCGGTTATGATGACATCGCTCACGCAGTTTGGCATTGCCCGGATAATGATGCCTCCAGAGCACGACTATTGGATACCCTAGTGGCCCGAGGTAGACAACCCTTCCGCGAGATAAGAGATGTTTTGGGAATGCGTGATCTTCCCTACATGCAAGCGATTTACGAATTCCTTTGTTTGTCTGATCTAAGAGTGTAACGTCATCACCCTCCGTCCTTCCACTCTAGTAAAATCCCTACCATTGTGTCCCAGTTATACTATCCTTTTGTTTCCGTGCTACTTATACCTGCCCAGCATACTGTGGTCACCCATCTGCGGCTTAGTTCCTGAAAGGGACTACAGGGATCGAGGATTTGGTAGATGTCGCAACCAAAAGCAGCAAATAATGGCTTAAATAAGTTACCTACCTAGCCCTTTCCAAACGATTATGTGACCCATTAACCTCGAGCTAGCCACGAGTAATTGGCATCCCTCTTTTACTAATAACAAAAAGTAAAATGTTTTGTACAACAATATTGAAAATCGGCTCCGTAAAGTGTTACACACGCCTGAGCCTAACAAATAAACGAACTGATAAAAAAAAAAAATGGGTAAGTAGTAACGTACCCATAAATGGGTATGTGCACTTTTCGTGATTATGGGTATTCTTCACCCATATTTGAACTGATCTTAGCGTGTTGTAAGATTGTCGTACGATTGAAGAAGTGAAGTACGCTATCCTACTTCAATTGTAATTACCCTCCTACTAAAACGTACTAAAAATGCACTTCCAGTGTTACAACCGGTTGAATGGAAATGTCAAACTTGCGACCGATTCAATTCACTTCGTTCGGTTCAAGAACCGGAATTCCGTAAGCGACAAGTTCGGCTTCTGCGCCCATTTCGTTAGACGTCAGCGCTGAGTATTTTCTTTAGAAATTTCTCCCAGTTTCGAAAAGGACAGCCTTATGGGGTTGTATCTAGGATTGTACGCAAAGGTGACAAAGGACTATGTAGCTATATATATCGACCAGCCTGGGGGCCACTCTCAAAGACTACCATTTAATTGATTTACCTGATTTTGATGGACCTTAAAAGAGCCTTTTTCACCATCTCACTTCGTCATATAAGCTGGCTTACTTAGTCACGGCTTTGCCTCGCTCGGACACAGAGTGGTTAGGCAAGAAGGAAATGGATACAGTTTTTGGTCCAAAAAGTTCCAGCACATCAGTCCCAAGCTTATCGAATCACCTCTAAAAACATAACTCACAACGAATAACCCTTCAAATATTCTGTCAAAATATTTAAATATTTAAACTTGCTGCTGGACCCTAAATATCGAAACCATATACTTTTTTGTCTCAGAGAATCCCAAATGTGCCGATTGGAATTGATACCAGAACCACCGAGAGGCATACACATTTACCACGTTTACCACCAGTGCTGTCGCAATTGTTAACCTAATATTTTCAATGGATTAATGGTCAGCTCAGTGAATTCCATGAACCCGTTTGCCTGATGAATTTCGGAATCGTTGCTTAAAATGAGCTCACACCGCATGGATTTTTTATACTAAACCATTGCTTTATTCTATAAACAATTTGGCACATTGAATTCAACGATGGAATGCTAAAACATTCATAAAAACACCATAAAAAGCTAAAAGCTAAAACAAATGCAGGCTTTGTTGTTCTTTTGCAATCAACTGATAAATGGAATTCAACGAAACGGAAAATGTCAAAAATGATGAATTGCAAAACAATGACTTTCCGAGTTCTAAAGCTCCTCCAGTTCAAGATCGAATTCACTCCCAAAATCACACGCATCGTCTACGTAGGAAACGGCTGCAGCGGACCCATTCATAGCAGTTCTATCGCCATAGAGTTGCTCCAGATAATCGTAGAACTCGCTGTACATTTTGAACAGATACCGGATAAGTCAGATCAGAAGAACGACAAACACCGATACGAAGGCTATCGCTGGTATGATTCCAAGCTTTGGTGCTGCACTTCCCCATCCACATTCTAGGTCTTTTTTCAGCACCTCCAGCAAACTTTCGTCCTTCTTGTTGCTACACGTGGCTTCCCGAAGATTGTCGGCTGAATCCTCGCAATCGTCACTAGCGTGCGCCATCAGCGCACTCATTTGATGCTTGTAGTAGCTGTTGAAGCTGCTGTTCTCCGTCCATGGCTGTGCAGGGCACATGTACTGACGGCGCTTTCGTTGCCAGAATTCAATCCAACTGAAATATTTTAGATTCATTAGAAAAAGGCAGATTGGTAGATGGTAGACAAGGTTACCCTATTTCACAGTCACATGACAGCGAGTTTCCGGAGATTCGTAGATCGGTTAGAAACACGTGCTCTGGCAGGTGTAAATAATGAGCGGAGTTTGGATTTGGAATAGCTTTTAGCAGGTTGTTGCTATATTCTAAATCTAGAGAAATGTTGCGAACTCTTTTGCCGATATTTTTGAAGAAGTTGTTTGGCAAGTCAGCGATGGATGTATTGTACAAGGATACATGTAGACTAGCTGTTTGAATTCCCTTGAGAACGTTGTCCGCTAAACGATTGAATCCGGAGCCACTGAAGGTGATACTTTTCAATTTAGGTGGTAAAATGCCTTCCATTTCTCTGCGCATATCGCTGGTCGGAAATGACACTGGTTTTGGAGGTTTTGCAGCAGCAGCGGATGAACCAGCTCGGTCATGCGATGGTGGTTTTGCAGCTTCGATCCAAAGTTCTCGTAGATTGTGTGTATTCTCCAGAATTCGGGGAATGTTAAAATGTTGAACGTTCGGGTAGGTTGATATCCGCAGGGTTCTCAAAAAGTGTAATTTGTTAATAATGCCATTCTGAAACGAAGATGGAGATTAGTTTTACGTTCATGGCATGCGGAATACTACTACCTCAATTCCGTTCAGGTTCAGATTGGCTATGTCGAGATATTCCAGGGTGTCAGCAGCTCCGAGGAGACTGGTGTTCGTCATAGTAGTAATGGGGTTTCCAGCCAAAGATAGCGATCTGAAATATCCAGTTGTTAAAAAAAAGATTTTAACTGATACATAGGCTGTAAAATTAGGTTTCGTACTTCAAATTAGGCAAAGAATGAGTGATCAATGGGACGTGGGTCAGATCATTCTCGGATAGATCAAGCTCTCGCAGAGATGACATATTGGCTGCAAGCTCCGGTGGGATGGACGGCAAATCATTGTGCGATATTTTAAGAACCCGAAGTGATGGATTGGATAGCTCTGGGACAGCACTTAGCGAAACGTTATTTAGGCGAAGCTCGATGAGACTGTTTTCCAGACCTATGAAGGCTCTTCCCATTACTTCAAGTTCATCGTTGTGAGATAGATCGAGCAATGACAGGCGTGGTAGGGTAGCAAAAGCAGCATCCTCTAAACGAACCAATCGATTATTGGACAAGTCCAGAACGGAAAGAGACTGAAATGGTAGAAGATTATTCAGTATGCTTTCTTGACTATAATTAGTGACACAAATTACCCTGAATTTATTGGATAAATCAATACTGTGAATAGCTCCAATATGATTGTGGCTCAGATCTAGCTCGCATAGTGCCAGTGCAGCCAAGTTGGACAAAGAAGTCACCGGAATCTTCGTAAACTGGTTATGTGACAGATCCAATTTCTCCAACCCTTCTTCCAAAATCAAACCATCGGGCAGATATTTCAAGTTATTATACGCCATTTCAAGCACCCGAAGGCCATGAACGTTGCGAAACAGTTCCGTAGGAATATCAGTGATCATGTTTTTGGACAATTTCAATACCTGCAACTTTTTCGTGTTCTTAAACGTATCATAATCGACATCATTGATCATGTTGCTCTCCAAATTCAACCACTGCAAATGTTGCATATTTCCAAACACTTCTCGGCTGACATTGGTAATCCGATTACTGGCCAGCGAAAGTTTCATCAACGAAAGCTCCACAGGCTTGAAATAACCTCCGACGATTCTGCTAACATTGTTGTTCGACAAATCCAACGTTTTGATGTTACTATGAGAGACCACGTGCTCTCGGCCGTTGTTGACATGCGCCGACTGCATTGGAGAGGATTCGTTGGCGTGTTGATCAACCGATTCACCGAGCGCGTTAATGCGATTATGGCTGACGTCCACCTCCAGCGATGTCAACGAACCGACCTGAAAGGAAATGTTATAATTAAATGTGAGCTGATTGCCCCTTGAGGGGAGATATCTGGTTATGCAAGTCTTTTGCGATAGTACCTGGTCAAAATAGTCAAAGTCGAAGGAAAGCAGAGAGTTGTAAGCCAAATCAAGTTTTTCCAGCTCTGGGAGGTTCTAGAATGAGAATAAATGGAATAAAATTATATTTGATAAACGATTTTCTACGAAAGTGCATTTTGGAAGGTTCTTACTTGGAGACGAACCAGCCACCGGCTGAAAGTCTCTCAAATAAAGACAAAGCAAAGGTTCTTATTTGCATTATGAACTACAAGTAATCATAGCGGATGCAGGGCTGATGTAATTGTAGTGACTTTAGTGATTAAAATGTCGAAAATAATGACCAAATAGTGCCTTAGAGGCAATAGAAAAGTGACTCTAGGATAGCTAAAGGTTCGCCATATTATTGAGGCGCGAGTTTTCTTCCATAAACAATCTAAATTATAATTAATCGGGCATTATCATTAACACATTTATTAGATCGTACTTTTCAGCAGTTCGTCCTTTCTCAACCTCCTTTTTTTTAAAGTATCTTCAAATCCTCTTCTTTTTTTTCAATCAACGATTTCAAGTTATTCATTTGTTGCTTATTTTGCTCTGCTTCTTCCTACCTTGCTAGTTCTTTCCGTTTTTCTTCACTATCATCGCCCTTTTTCCGTTACGGATGTTCCAAATGTTGCTTACAACTAGCGTATGCTTTGTTAGCCATCATGAGCAGTTCTTTGGGGATGGGAGCTAGATGCCGCTCATTTCCGAATGACATCAATGTGGATTTGGTCATCATCAATGAATTTAATGTTCTCTCATACATTGATGATCAATCGTCGGTGAGAATCCTTGTCGAAATCGAAAGTCCTCCCTCGGCATTAGCATCTCCAAAGGAGCAAGCATTTGTTGAAAATATTATGAAGTCTTTAAGTATTTAAGATTTGTGTTCAGCAAAACTCGAAGTGAGAGGTACTTGGTCGTGTATGTTCTTAAGTACCGACTCCAATAGTCCTCAATTCTCTCTTTTACACTGCCCTGCATATCTATTCCACTTTTGAGCAGGTCGTATCCATTAGCAAGTTCTGTAGAGTGTCGTTCGAAGTACGACTAGATTTTTGATTCGATGGACCTATGCATCAACAATGCGAATCGCATTCCTCATATATTCAATAGTTGCGTACATGAAGCGATGTAAGCAACTACTGAATATAAGAGGAATGCGATTAGCATTGTTGATGCATCAGTCCATCGAATCAAAAAAAAACAAAGTACATCATGAAACGATAACAACATACATGAAAAGAAGAGGCTTACGAGAAGACAATGTTAGCCTCCTACCACGAGTACAGATTTACGGATATGAAATCAAGGTAGTAGACGAATTCGTGTATCTGGGGTCATTGGTGACCACCGACAACGACATTAGCAGAGAGATAGAAAGGCGCATTATGAACAAAATTCCGTAACCTCTTTACTTTTTAGGTCGATACTGGACTGAACATGATACTGACCTTTAAAATGAAAATGGAACAAACTGGTATTTTATGGCTTCGTCCACTAACGGTATAATGGTTTTAAGTAATTTCGCTTTTCTTTCCTCATCAGTTTCTTCTGGTTGAGTTTTGCATTTAAAATACTCTTCAAGAGAGGATTCATCCGAGCAAACTGCTTCCCTAGTTACACTGTCATAATTTTACAACTTTTTTGATTTTGTCCATCCACAGAGCTGCTGTGTAATTTATAGGGTCCTTTTTTAACATCAACATGTCTTATCTTGTCGATATATGGTCGAGGGAAAATGTATGAATGACGCTTTCGAAAATACTGAAAAATGATACCGACTTCGTCTTTCAACAGTTACTCAGTTAACTCTCTCGCGTATGAAACATTTCTGGCCGGCCGCATCCAGGTCCCAAAAGAATTTATTCATGTCAATTCTGTCATCTTTGGATACCAGAAATCCCCAATGAAACACCGCAGATTTTTAATGTTTCCACTTCACCACATGAAAACCGTCCGAGATAATCTTAATTAGAACTATCATCCCAGGCTCAAGAAACCTGGATCATGTGTAACGAGGACACATTGATGGGACTGGGATTCCCTTTGTACATGGGACAGTCCTATGATTTTTTCTCAATAGGGCGAAGCTAACAATGAGAGATTCTCTCCTCTCTCGCTCTCTTTCATTTATTACAGCGCCATTATAAATTTTTTGAGGGACTGTTTAGAACAGATATAAAGACGACAGTGCTGGCTAGCATACACTACAAATAGTAGAATGAAACACGTAAAGCTGAATGGGATATGAATGAATGAGAGTCTCCCGAATAAACAAGTATTTTAAAGGTATTATACCGTTTATCGTTTCAGAACTATTCAAGTTATCTTCCAACAATTATAAACTGAAGACAAAGTGTATGATATCAATTATAGATGTTATGGTAAATCAAGATTTTACCATAACACTAATAGGTTGCCATTACGATATACGTTAACATTATTTAACAATAAATACGAAATAAAAAGATAATAGTAACAAGTAAACAAGTAAATAAAACACCTTTGATGTTGACATTTGTTATATTAAAAGCTTTTCGATGTGAAAAATGTATCGAAATTGAGGGAATATCCGAGGGGCAAATCATTACATACATAACTAAATCGAAAATGTGTAGAAATTTGGGAAAAATGCGTTGAAAAGTACACCAGCGCATTCAATGCACTAAAAAAAATGCACGAATAAATCAAATGCGCTCAAAAATGTGCAATGAATGCGTACTAAAGTGCGTCAATGCGTTGAAAAATGTTCGAAAAATGCTCCAATGCACTTTTCAATACGTGAGAATGAATCGAAAATGCACGAGTGATTTGCCCCTCGGGAATATCATTAAAAAAACAGCAAAAGTAAATCCAAACCTAAGCAAAGGTAATCCAACAAAAAACACCTTGATTTATGGTACTTTAAGTAAACAAGGATAGCCAGAAATACTATAGAAAGAGATCAGCGGACTCAAAAACCTTAAAAATGGCACTCGGATCCATCGGAAATTTTAACCATTTCATGTTCAATGTAGTCTTTCATACTAAATCCAATGTAAAATATAAAAAAAGAGCTCATAATGATTGTTATTTTTCTATAATCGAAAATGAGTATACAAAAATTGGACAAATTCAAGAGATTTTGAAAGCTTTCAATGGCACATACTTTTTATTCAATCCAATACTTGCAACAAGAACATTAAATGATTAGTTTGAGGTTGCATCAATCGACAATCAAAGGTATATTATTAAAGTTAATAATACTGTTCGCAAATGGATTAAAATTCAGTTGGAAAGTAAAATCTACTTTTAAATTGCAACATATCCTTCACGTAGACTGATTAAGCCGCTCCCTTACAAATACATATTATAATGATCAGTATTACAACATGAGTCATAAATTATGTGATAATAACTAAAAATGACGTATTGTTAAAACAGTTTCCTGTTTGTTTGTTTATGGTGACCATAATTCATATCTTTCCTTCGTTATATCATACAATGAATGAGCAAGGAATATACCATACGGCACTGTAAATTTCTTTTTTATGTAATCATTATCATATATAAAATACGCTTTTTATGGTTGTTTAAAGTTTGAATGGTTTCTTACATTAGACAAGCATTATACACGGATGATACGTACAATGGTGATTACAACATGAATGGAAATGTGTAATAATGATCATACAGCTAATGGTAATTTTCTATTCAGGCTCTCAATTTCAGATTCACCCTAATTGAAAAAAACACTAGAGTTATTCTTATAACGGCAGTAGCCAAGAGAGAAAACAATTATTAAGTTGGAAGCGGAACGGCAGAGACAAATCCCTAGTGGGATTTTTCGCTGGTCTTCTAAGTGTTTTATATGCACTTTATCAGGAGCATGTGAAAAATATGACAGTGACAATTACAGGTTACAATACCAAATCGGGTATGATTAAAGCATCATTGAGCAACAGCAAGCAACAACTATCATGCAACCATTTAAAATGCTACAATTATAATAAAGTTCTTGTATTCTAATGCTCCCTTGAAAAAATATTGGGACTAATACGCGATTATTTTACAATGAGGCATACAGAATAATCGCATATCAGTGCTCCTGTTTCGCCGGAAATGTTTTAAATTTTTTGTCTCTTTAGACAAAAGTATTGAAAACTCCATAATTCACAATACAAGTTGGAAAAATTAGCATAAACCATGCGAAACTTAGTGCATCACGAAGAACATAATCACAACTTTCATTGCTGTTTCCTCTGACTGATATGCTTTTCACGACAGTATATGCGTGGCCACACATACTTTTCATTTGTCACATGAATTTCATTGTTCATGTTGATGTGTGAACACAGCAGTATTATGTAAAATTTTTCATTCATGTTTGCCAATAAATATGTGCGCATTGTTTCCCGTTTACGTAATTTGCAAAGCATATAGAAACGTCTACTGATTGCCTCGCCGTCCGAAGAAACCTTACAAGTGCACCTCTATTCGATGTCCGTGCGCATAGAGCTGTGCGCCACCGCTATTTTTCTTCTCTGAACGGTTTGCTCACCCCTGGTTCGCTTCGCGCTTTTGACAAACAGCACATTTTCAAAACAAACGAGCTCCAAAGCACATGTGTTTACTAGTGCTGCACCGGTTTGTCTAAAAACGTTCGAATCTTTTGCAATAAACTAGTGTTTTGTCCCATACTACCCGTCGAATAAACGCTACACAATGAAGGATTTCGATGTCCGAAGTGAGGATTCAGACTCCAGCTACGTATCTTACGACGAGGATGATGAAGTAGGTAAACCAACCATCGAAAGTGATTCAACTTATTTACATTCTTTTATTTCGTTTGCAGTTACGGAATGCCTTGGCCAAGGGACTGCTCAAACCCGGTCTCAACGTCATAGCAAAGGATAGGAAGGAACCGGTAAATAACCCCGCCAAATTGAAAGGGGCCTTAGAGGCGATGATCCTGAAGGCACCGTGGGTTGAACGTTTGGATCTGGTGAACGATTTGGCTCCCATCACCCCGGAGCTGGCCATTCAAATAGAAAAGCACGAACAGAAACGGGAAAACCAATTTAAGGGAAACAAGAAGATTCCCTACGTTGCTCCGGAGCAGGATCCGGTTCTCAACGATTTCAAGCGGGAAATTCTGTTCCACCGACAGGCCCAGGCTGCCACGGTGGAGGGAATGAAGCGGCTGCACGACATGGGAATCGTAACGAAACGACCGGATGATTACTTTGCAGAGATGGCCAAGACCGACGAACACATGCAGCGCATACGGAAGGTGTTGATAGCCAAGCAGGAGGGTATGGCCAAATCCGAACGAGCACGGCAACTGCGCGAACAGAGACGTATCGGTAAATTGATCCAACGGCAGGCGACGGAGAAGCGCGACGAAGAACGCCGAAAGATGTTAGACGATATCAAAAAGTTCCGTAAGGGCAAGCTGTCCAACTTGGACTTCTTGGATGACGACGAAGAAGGCGGCAAGAAGAATAAAAAGAAGGGTACGAGCCGAGGAGCTTCCGGCAAAAAGCAAGTCAATCCTAAGCGAGCGGCCAAGAATTCCAAGTTCGGTTTCGGTGGACGGAAGAAGGGATCGAAACGAAACGACAAGAAGTCGTTCTTCGGTGACGGGCCTAAGAAGAAGGCTGGTGGCGGAGGAGGCGCCGCCTCAGGTAAAAAGCGGATGGGTAAGAGCAGACGTGCGCAAGTAAAAAATAGAGGTAAGTAAACAGGATGATTTAATTTGATTAAATACATTTTTCTTTTGTCTAAGACTAAGCATGATATTGAATTTCACGATTTGAGAACTCACCTGGAATGCCTCGTCCGCAATCTTGTTCAGTTTGTTGCCCCTCAGATTCAGCAGCTTCAGGTTGTCTAGGTTCATGAACGCTCTCTTTTCGATCGTTTCGATCCGGTTATCGTCCAAATAGATGGCGTTAAGTTCTTCCAGATCGACAAAGGAATGAGTCTGCATCTGCTTCAGATTGTTGTATCGCAGCGAAACCATCGTTAACTTGGTGTGGATGTCGGATTGGAAAGTACCCTTCTGTAGGCTATCGATTTGGTTGTCATGCAGTTCTAAGCTGATGAGATTCTTCATAAAGTGAAAACTGTTATCGTTGAGCGTTTTCAGCTTATTGTTGCTCAGGTCTAGCGTTTCCAGGGCCGTCAGTTGGCGGAATGATTCGTGTGGAATTTGGAACATTTGCATGCCCAAACCGTGTGAAATGCGAAGCGACACCAGACCGTGGCCGATTTCGTTGAAGGCGTTTGCTTCGATGCTGTCGATTCGGTTTTCGCTGAGGTCCAGCCGCTTCATGCCACGGAGGTTGGTGAAGGCTTGGTTTTTTATGGATTTAAGTCCGGCACGGGTGATCTTGAGCTCCTGCAGTTCGGGACTGAAGTCGGTGAAGTCTTCGGCGCTTAGTGACAGGGAATTGTGGTGCGACGTAGCGAGAGAGCGAAGGTTCTTCATGGTGGCTAGTTCCTTGAAGGTGAAGGGTTGATTTTGGTTACCGGTCGTGTCCAGCTTGTAGAGGTTGAGACCGGCAAAGGGCGAGGTGTGACGCTGATCGATCAGCTTGATTGCATTGTCCTTGAGGTTCAGAAACCTGGGCAGGGGAGAAGGATAGAAATTTAATGATACATATTTGAGTAACATGACCCATGTTAGAGCGCAATCAAGAAGAAATCTAAGAAATTTGTATTCCTGGGAAACGATCGCTAAATAGCGGTATACCATGGAGGAATAACAAATAACTGAAACTTTGTAAGAGAAGCCGAAAGATTCTTAACTGGTCAAAACCGACTCAAGAGTCAACACTGGGGTTCATACAAGAAATCCCTCACCGACAATAATCAAATTCGGAGGTCGAAGAGTATTAGTACGTGTGAATACATTGTGTGCTATCATATTATGTAAGTAGGCTATGATAAGAAAATGAATAATACATCAGATTATTGTGTGTAGCCAAAGAGTACGGAAGTATTTACTACAAGGTGTCACATCTGGCGACGAGGATAAATCCTATCTGGAATTTCTAGCTGCTTCCCTGGATAGTGGATCTGAAATTGGGTGATCAGCAAGAATACGCTACACAAAGAAAGAAACTGGTAAGCATAATTAGTCCCAAAGGGAATCGGTCAGTAACTTGATTAAGAATATACTGCTGATAGCAGGACACACTGCTGATAGCAGGACACTCCGCTGCTAAAAGCAGGGAAAGGCGTAAAAGCCTCTGACGTAAAAAATAATAATAAATCGATCCACTGCCATAGGTAGGACACTCCGCTGCTAGAAGCAGGGAAAGGCGTAAAGCCTTTATGGTAGGTAAAAAGATAAAATTGAAATAGATCCACTGCTACAGGCAGGAAACTCCGCTACTAAGGCAGCAAATAAGGAAAATCAGAAAGCAAAAGTAAAAAAAACAAAAAATTAAAACTGTTTGAAAAATAACAGATGTTGCTAACATGGCAACCGTTTCTATACAACCATTCCTACACTCAAAAAATAAGGTCCCTTAAATTCATGTGTGGTTGCACATACATTACCACAATGTTTGTTTTCATCAAATTCATGTGCCGCATATGCTTACCATAACCGTGCCAAATATTTTGAATTAATGTAACTCATGAACGCCATTTGACATCATATGAAAAGTATGTGTCACCGCATATACAACTATTTGCAACGCACTAAACGCTTTGCTGTTCAAAAACAAACAAAACAAATAAGGAGGAAGATGGAAAAAGTTACGCGAGTTCGTGCTGAAGAAGTTTAAGTTAAATGGTGATATCTTGGCAACTTTTGATACCCTGGCAACTTTTGAACGTAAGTTAAGTAAATATAATTCTTCATCGACCATCTCGTGACCAAATTTATTGACTTCTCCTATAGGAATCATCCCGTTATCAAGAACGTCGAAGGAGAATGAATGAAGTTTCACTCCAAATGTGTTGGTTCATTTCCCAAATGAAACAGTTGCTAGACAGCAGATACTCTCTCTAGCAGTCACTGGGCCCCGATTGAGAGCAAGTCAACGTGAACTGGTGGATATTATTACGGTGTATCACTGTGTATCTAGAATAAAAGCTGCGGAAGCTATGATACGAGAATATGCAAATTTATAACCGTTGTCTTCAAGCTTGAAACCCAGGTATTTCTCAGTACAGTTCATTGCCGTATTATTGTATAACGGACGAGAAAAACGTTTTTTTAATCAAATTCGTTTAAATAAATCTTATTTCACAAAGCAATTTTGTTCATTTTATGAAAATAAATACCATAAACCTAATTGAAACCATTAATTAACTTCCCTCACATGATATGCATGACCAATGCATTCTATATATGGAATTCATAGAAAGTATGTGTCCAATTTATGGATTGTATTACAGTTCCTCATGCATTTAATGAAAATATTCATTGACGATAATTCATTAATTTCGCACATACTTTTCATGTGCTAACCCCAATTGCAAAAATCCATGTGTTATGCACATGAATCTTATGAGGATTTTATTTTAGGTGTATGTATAATTTGTACTTTTCAGAAAAATGGAAGGATGGAACATAAGTCCGTTTAAATTCAATCACCTTCCCGAGACGCAAACCCGAAGGGAATGGATGCGATGGAAGCGGAACTTTGAAGTAATTGTAGCGGCTAGCGAGGAGAAGAATTCCACTAAGATTAAAAACGTTCTTTTTGCGAAAGGGGGTTTGGAGCTTCAAGACTTATTTTATTCTATTGACGGAGCAGATGTCACCGAAGATCTAGAAAAAGGAATTGATCCGTATAAGGTAGCTATAATCAAACTCGATGGCCATTTCGCACCGAAGCAGCACGACTCTTTTGAGCGGAGTGAATTTTACAAACTATCACCATCGATCACCCACGAAGGAAAACGCGAGTCGCTAGGAAAATTTTTGATGCGCTGTACTGCCGTTCTACGCATAACTGTCCCATGTTGCTTTTGGTCAAATTGCAGCTTTTTCAATATATGCTTAGTTTTTTAACTATACTATTGGATACAAACAAAACATTATATACTTTGTTCTGAGTTTGTATCAAAAAACATCAAGTTAGATTGTCCCATGTTGAAATTCTAGGCATAAAAGTCCCACTACGACATTTCTTAAGAGATCTTCGAAAACAAAATTGATTTAAGTTCACAACATTCTTTGTAGGAACTACTCGACGCTAAGGATTGATAAGGGGTTTATATGTAAACTTAAACAATGACTTTGACATGAAAACATTGACATTAAATTGTCTATATAAGCCACCATTTGCATTTGATAGAACTGTGTTTTTAATGATGAAATGGTGATAAAAAATAATCAGAATCATGGTAAGAGCATAAACAATAATGCACATGGCATGTGTATTTGAAAAAGTAAATTCTATCGCCAACGATCCATCAATACAACATGCAGTGGGACTGATATGCCTAGAATTTTCTGCTGCAAGGCAAAATTCTACGCATATCAGTCCCACTGAATATTTTACCCCGTATTTTACATACAAAAATAATCTTATTATTTGTAATACCACAGATTACATCAAAACTTAGCCACATCTTCAAATGCCACTCATAAATTTGTGGGTTTTACCACGAATCTTACCAGCCCTATACAATAGTGACGCAAAACTTAAAACGCTTTTTTCTCAACTGCAACTTTTGCAACATGGGACAGTTATGCGTAGAACGGCAGTGTACAGGTCAAGCGAAAAGATGCAATTTCGGAAAGACGGAGGCCGAAAGTTGCGATTTGCGTATAATCGACAAGGTAATTTACCATGCTCCCACTGAATTGAGAGAGAAATTATTGCAACAAGAAAAACTGAATTTGGCACAGCTAACACGCATGGTGAATTCGTTTGAATCGGTCAAACAACAGGCAAAAGTGATAGAAAACACAGAACCAGGAGATGCGCCAACGGCTACAGTTCCCGATCAGACTGCACGAAAAACAGACTAAACAATACCGTCAAACGTTTTGGCAACACGTGTTCCCGCTGTGGTCAGCAGAGTCATTATGGAACCAACCGTGAATGCCCGGCACGTGGAAGGAAATGCGAGAAATGCCACAAAATAGGACATTATGCAAAAGTGTGCAGATCGGTATCAACATTCAAGCGGCGACACGAAGGACCATCCTCAAATTATCCAGAAAAACGAAGAAAATTTGGTAACGTTCGTGCGGTTGAAGCAAAAGAGAATCTTGAGCAAGATGAACCAGAAAGCTTCATTTTCAAAATTGGTGATGGAGACGAATATCTGTGGACAAAGGTCGGAGGAGTACTGATACAGGTCCTGATCGATTCGGGAAGCTCGAAGAACTTTTTTGATGATACAACTTGGCAATACATGAGGCAGCATGGTGTAAAGTGTTGTGTTCCATCTTATGTTCCTAACACCGTCTTGAGAGGGTATGGTCCTGACACTCAACCACTGGAAATCGTTCATGTGTTCGAAGCATCCGTAGAAGTGAAGACCTCGGAGAGTAAGCTCGAAACAACTGCTATGTTTTATGTCATCAAAGGTGGACAACAATCGCTGTTGGGTAAAGAAACAGCTAAATGTCTTGGTGTACTAAGAATCGGACTTCCAAATCCAATCAATGCCTTGACGTCTGTGAAGAAACGCACATTCCCAAAAATGAAGAATGTTCAGGTGAGGATCCCTGTAAATCGGAATGTTACTCCGGTCGCTCAACGAGTTCGTCGACCGCCGATTGCACTACTGGGCAGAATTGAAGAAAAATTGGATCAGCTTTTGGCTATGGAAATCATCGAGCCAGTATCTGACCCAGCTGAATGGGTATCACCACTAGTTACCATAGTGAAGGATAATGGTGATTTGCGTCTATGTGTGGACATGCGTCGTCCAAATCAAGCGATCCAGAGAGAACATCATATGATGCCTACATTTGAAGATTTTTTGCCACGCTTTAAGTCGACCCGGTTCTTCAGTCGGTTAGACATTAAGGATGCCTTTCACCAGGTAAATTAAATATCTGAAAAAGAAATTCTGTTTGAATAATTGTTTAAAGATTTAATATTGTATATTGTTACTACTTGATTTGATTACATAGATTGAATTAGAGGAATCGTCTAGATATATAACCACATTCATATGTCATAAGGGATTGTTCCGATACAAACGCTTGATGTTTGGCATTTCTTGTGCTCCGGAAATGTTCCAAAAGGTCATGGAGCATATTCTGGCGCAATGTGAAAATGTTGTAAATTACATCGATGATATAATGGTTACCGGTGAAACAGAAGAGGAACATGATGAAGCATTAAGGAAAGTTCTCAGAGTATTGAAAAGTCGCAATATCTTGCTGAATCAGGACAAATGTATTTTCAAAGTCAGGCAGATCGAATTTCTTGGACATTTGATGTCACCAGAAGGTATCCGTCCAATGGTTAGTAAGGTTGAAGCGTTGCAAAAATTTCGAGAACCAAAACCGGCAGAAGAAGTCAGGAGCTTCCTGGGCCTCGTTACGTATGTTGGGAAATTCATTCCTGATCTAGCTACAATCACGGAACATCTAAGGCTGTTGATATGCAAAGCTAACAAATTCACTTGGGCGCAAGAGCATCAGAAAAGCTTTAATCATTTGAAAACCCTCATTTCCAATCCACAGACGTTGTCGTTCTTCGATAATTCATTAAGAACCAGAGTAATTGCGGATGCTTCGCCGGTTGCTTTAGGAGCAGTGCTTGTCCAATTCGAAGGAAATACAGATTTCGATCCTCGTATTATCAGTTTTGCAAGCAAAAGCTTAACTGTGACTGAAAAAAGATATTGCCAAACAGAAAAGGAAGCCTTAGCGTTGGTATGGTAATTCTCCACGTACCTAATTGGTCGGGAGTTTGAGTTGGAAACAGACCATAAGCCACTAGAGATTATTTTCTCTCCTACATCTACACCATGCGCTAGAATTGAACGGTGGGTGCTGCGACTCCAGTCGTTCAAGTTCACTGTAAAATATCGGAAAGGTTCAGAAAACATTGCTGATTCTTTATCACGGTTGGTTATTGAAAATAATCCTGTGGAATTTGAAACAGACAACCATTTCTTAGTACTTGCTGTTCAAGAATCTGCTGCGATTGATGTGAGTGAAATTGAAGCTGTCAGCAAAACGGACCCTGAACTCAAATCTGTGAAAGATAGTCTAGAATCAGGTAATTGGAGTGATCCAGTGGTAAAACCATTCGAACCATTCAGAAACGAGCTCGGTATGATTGAAGATACAGTCGTACGATGAAATAAATTGGTTGTACCTCGAGGGTTGCGATTCAGAATGCTTCAACTTGCGCATGAGGGCCACCCTGGAGAATCAACCATGAAGAAGCGACTGAGAGATCGAGCTTGGTGGCCAGCAATGGACCGTGAAGCTAAAGAACTTGTAGCAAAATGTGAAGGATGCCAATTGATAGGACTACCAAGTAAGCCGCTTCCTATGAATAGACGAGAACTGCCTTCAAAGCCATGGATCGATGTGGCCATAGACTTTATGGGACCACTGCCTTCCGGAGAACACTTGTTGATTATAGTTGAATATTTCAGCAGGTATAAAGAGGTTGAAATAATGTCAAAAATCGGATCACGCGAAACCGCCAATAGACTTGACAGGATATTCACCCGGTTGGGATACCCAAGGACGATTACACTGGACAATGCGAAACAGTTTATTGGAAAGGATTTTGACGAATACTGCAAAATACATGGTTTTCATCTCAACCATTCAGCTCCATATTGGCCGCAAGAAAATGGGTTGGTAGAAAGACAGAACAGTTCGCTTTTGAAGAGGCTACAGATTAGTAATGCATTAAAGAGAGATTGGAAGAAGGATTTGAATGATTATTTACTAATGTACTATACGACCCCTCATTCGACTACTGGAAAAACTCCTACAGAATTGTGCTATGGGCGCACAATTAGGTCAAAGATTCCATCAATTGAGGACATTGAAATTATCCCGGAATCTTCGGATTATCGTGATCAAGACAGAATGAATAAACAAAAAGGAAAAGAAAGGGAGGATAAAAGAAGACATGCTCAAGAATCGGATATTCGTAGCGGGGATACTGTATTAATGCAAAACCTTTTACCGGGAAATAAACTGGAAACAACGTTCGGTAAAACCAAATACAAGGTTGTGAATCGCACAGGTCACCGAGCTGCAATAGAGAACCAGGACTCTGGAGCAATATACGAACGAAACATAGCGCACTTAAAGAAGATTACTTCCCCAGCAGTGGCCACCCCTTTACCTGATCGTACAAATGGAACGGAATCCAACTCTGAAGTAATCAGTGCACCGATGATTGAAGATACCGATACGAAAATTTCTGATGAAGATGAACCGGTGTTCAAAGGTTTTGAAGACATCGAAGATAGGTTCGCAGGAATTTGATAAGGTTAGCTAGTAAAGATCTATTACAACTTTAATATTAGAATCCAGCATAGAAGATTAGAAGTAATAACATAATTAATAAATGAAAGCATATAAAATATCGAATCCGGGGAGATTTGCATTTAAAATTTATAAAAAAAAGGAGATGTGCTATCATATTATGTAAGTAGGCTATGATAAGAAAATGAATAATAAATCAGATTATTGTGTGTAGCCAAAGAGTACGGAAGTATTTACTACAAGGTGTCACACATTGGAAATACTTAAGCGTCTACTAGATTGCAGAAAATAATCGCTGAAGATTATTTTATTTCCTCTGCAAATGAATCGTTAGAATTGATGATGAAAACACATTTTCCGTGTTGGATTATCAATTCGAGTGAAGAATAAAGTATTATTATTCCAAAACCGATCAAGATACCAGGACGGATGTTCATATGATAATGAATCAAAAGATCGAGTTAGATAGAGGCAGAGATAATGAGTAATTCAGCATGTTCCCGAATAGCGCAGTTTTGACATTCCGAATCATGTAGGTAGTTACGAGATGTTACATATTTCAAACATATTATGCTTTGTTCAGTTATAACATGATGCACGGCTGTGATAAAATGCATCAACTAGAATGATAAGGTTTACTTAAAAGTACTTTATTGTCACTCTCTCAAATTGTCAGCCTGTCTTAAACAATACTTTTCTTGAAATATGCATTGCACCAAATTTGTTCTAAAGCTCATATATATATATATATATATATATATAGTATATATATATATATATATATATATATATATATATATATATATATATATATATATACCATATATATATGATCATATATATGTATAAACATACAAGAGGAAGCCCAACATGTAGCTCAAAGGCGTTGACAAAAAAGTCAACTGTACAGAACTTTAACGTGAGATGTGGACTGAGTACATTCAAAGCCCAGAAAAAAACCTCGTCGAGATGATAAAGGGTTTGAAACAGCGAAAACTCGAGCCCGAGTGCTATATTATTCATTGTAAACCAAACATACAGGTTGCATCGTACAGGACGATGAAACATACGTGAAGGCTGACTTTTCACAAATCCCTGGTAATCCCCGGTAATCCCCGAGAACGTCAAAGAAACAGAAAAAGAAGATTGTAAAATTTTCGCAAAAAATATCTGTACGTACGGTAAAATCAGCCGACCATTCATCCCAACCGGGAATAACGTTTGCATTTAAAAAATGGACTAAAATTTCCGATTTTTCATGGGTTTAACTTCACCCGCACTAACGAAATTACCCATGGAGCATCAATCATAACCCAGCTCTATTAGTCGAACTCTAACCTTGATGTCAAAAACAGTGAAGCAACTCCGTTCAGAAATGAGCGCTTTCAAAGAACGGCACCCCGCCGTGTCGAAAACGGACATCTTGCGGCAGTTTGTGGACGCCGGATATGCCCGTTCCTGCATCTACAGCATCTTGATACTATTAGACAACAATCAGAGCATCGAAAGAAAGGCCTGTTCCGGACGGCCGACGACCCTGAGCGACAAGAAGCTCCAAAGGAAGTGGCTACATCTCTGCGTGCGCTTGGCCGGGAGGTCGGTTCAACCGGCCAATCAGTAAAAAAGTACCTGGCAAACATGAACATTCATGTCAGGAAGCGGTGGTTCCGGAGCTCGATTTTCTCGGCGAATCGCGACGTGGCGGTGGTGATGGACGATGAGACCTATCTCACCCTGGATGGCAACGACTGGCAGGGCACTTCGTATTTTACTTCCCCACGAAGGAAGTGAGTTCCGAGGTGAAGTTCATTTCACACACCAAGTTCCCCAAGAAGGTGCTGCTGTGGCTGACAATCAGCGAGAAGGGGATGTCAAAGCCGATCTTCTTTCGCTTCGGACTGGCCGTGAACGGGGTAATTTATAGTACGAAATGCCTGCCGGAAGCTGCGTCGTTCATCAAGAAATATCATAAGGGCGAAGACGCGGTGTTCTGGCCGAATCTGGCGTCAGCCCACTATTCGAAGCGGTCGTTGGAGGAGATGGAGCGGCTGAATATCGATGGGGTACTCAAGTCGGCAAACCCGCTCAACGTCCCCCAGCTGCGTACCATCGAAAATTTCTAGGCCAACCTGCGGCGTAAGATCTACTCCAACAATTTTGTCGCGAAAACTTAGGAGGAATTGATAAATAAAACGAAGAAATAACTCAAAAACATGCCTACACGCATGTTTTCATCCACCATGGCGAATGTTCCGGTTAACTGCCATAAGGTCGCTCGCAAGGGAGTAGAATTGTTTTGAAAGTAAGCTCAAATAATTACCTTCCATGGGAAAGCACTTATCTGTCTTAGCTTTTTTTATCACCATCCGAAAAAAACAGGTACATAATCTTTTCGAAATACTACCTTACAATGCCCTCCACTCAATTTCAAACTACTTCTATTCATTTTTCACAGCCTGCCGTGCGCTAACGGAACTATCAATACTTTCTCTTAACAACTTTGTTCTAGCAAAAAAAGTGCTGTCTACTCCTAGAGCCCCATGGTTATGAGAAATTATTTCCTTCTCAAAACAACATCATCAATATTTTTTTGTTGTAGAAGGAGATGTTCGCTCATCACCATGAGGCACCAAGAGTGAACAACAATGTTTTTGGCTAGAATGAAAGATATGAAGAGAAAGTTTTGATAGTTCCGCTAGTGTGCGGCAGGCTTGGAAATATAACAGATGTTTTAGGGAAAATTGAGCGAAAAGGGCATGTGTACAGTGGTACTCGAACCAACGACATTTTTGCCTAACATCCCACTGCGGGGTAGGTCGAAGCACGGACTAAGTCCGCCACTTCAACAGGCAAAAATGTCCGGTTGGAAGACGCTCAGGTGCCTCATGGTGATGAGCGAACATCTCCTTCTACATCATAATCGTTGCTCCTCGCACGGAGAATATATAACATAACAATCATGTATGTAAAACCACTAAATGGTGATAACTCATTAATTATACTGGTGATGAGACCAGTATCGCATCGCGTCGGTGCTTTCTCTCGAGAGGTCTCTACGTTGGAGACGACGAGAAAAACTTTAGTGATGATCAGTCGGTGCGAATCAAGCGACAACCCAAAAGGAGAGAGTTCTTCTCCAGGCGTGCATCAGTAGATCGCCAGAATAACTATAAGCCACAGTGTACATGAGCGTCTTCCAACCGGACATTTTTGCCTGTTGAAGTGGCGGACTTAGTCCGTGCTTCGACCTACCCCGCAGTGGATGCTAGGCAAAAATGTCGTTGGGTTCGAGTACCACTGTACACATGCCCTTTTCGCTCAATTTTCCCTAAAACATCTGTTATATTTCCAAGCCTGCCGCACACTAGCGGAACTATCAAAACTTTCTCTTCATATCTTTCATTCTAGCCAAAAACATTGTTGTTCACTCTTGGTGCATCATGGTGATGAGCGAACATCTCCTTCTACATCATAATCGTTACTACTCTCACGGAGAATATATAACATAACAATTAATGTATGAATATTTTTTTGTTGAATGTTCCAGGATGTTATTTGATCAAACAAACTGGTTTGTTGATATTGTGCATGTTTTTTCATGTGCATACAAAATAAAACACGGTGTACCTAAGTCTTGACCTGAGTGATATATCAACGTATAAAATGGCTGAGTCAGAGCAAAGCGATACGAAATCCCTATATTCGAAGAAGTTCTTGAAAAGGAATTTCAGCAGCTGGATCTTGACGACGTAGTTTTGGCTAACTTACTCAAGCAATTTGGCATCTTCTTAGAGCTCACAAGAGCATTCTTCGGTAAGTATTATCAACAATCAATATGCAACTAGCGATTTGAAATTGGTTCACTGTTGTAGAACCCCTTGGTCCGAAATACACCTTGAAGTCAGCACCTTGCTGTACATAATTGCGCCTTTGTTTTGATTTGCTGTGTTATTTTGACAGAATATTTGAGAGTGTGTTCATGTGAGTTCATTATTGGGGGCGCATTATTGAGCTTGGGACCGAGCTAGGGACCGATGTGCTAGTACTGACTGAGCCAAGAAAAAAATCGTATTTGTATGGGACCTACCGGTCTTAGAGTTAGTCTATGGTATTATTGGCATAATCATGAAAACGGTAATTCTTTTTAATTTTCAGTAAATCAATACGCGATGCCGACGCTTCGTATTATCGAACGTAAAGTAATAGAGGAGCTGATACCTATACCACAGAGAACAGACATCCAAGCTGGAGTGCCCACCGTGTGTAAATTTCTGTAACTGCCATTTGAAAATTACAGCTCGCTTCCGTTAGTTTTGGTTGATCGAATGTTGATGGCGCCACTTGCTCACCTTGAGATTTGATAGCTTGTCAATTTTCGTTTGGTGAAACCTAGACTAGGCGGCCTTGTTTTTCCAACGGTTTGCTTTTAAAAGTTTACACAGTAAATGGTGGAAAAAATGTTCGAGCCTGGATGTCTGTTCTCTGTGCCTATACCATACTTAGTGGACGAACTCAATTTATCCATCGATTGAACCAGTGGCGCTATAGTCAGGTTATTTTTCAGATAAAATTTGAATGTGATTTATGATTGATGAATAAAACTTAATATTTATTTAAAAAAGAATGTATTTTTGAATATAAAAAATGAAAAAAAAAAAATCAAAATACAATCTGAACATTTTTATCAGATTAACAAACATGTTTGTTAAAACAACTAACATGGCATTGTCATTTAAAAAAAGCAGGTGATTGAATCGACAAATAAAACTGTTGATTCAGCCAAAACAATTGTAGATAGGACCAACATGTTGAGATGTTATCATAATTGTAGAATCAACAAACATATTGGGTAGAATTCAACAAAAATGTTTGTTAGCCCTCAGACTGACAAACATTTTTGTTAAATTTAACCCAATATTTTGTCAAATGCCTGGGACAGACATACACTCCGCGCCACTTTACTCAATTTTTGAGTACAATTGTATGCTATCTCTTTTTCTCTCACGGAAATGTTACTCAATTTTCGTTAAAAAGTGGATCAACTCAATTTTTGAGTAGATCCACTTTTTACGAAAAATTGAAATCGGTATTCGTGAAGAAAAAGGATAACATACAGTTCTACTCAAAAATTGAGTAAAGTGCCGCGAGAGTGTAAACTGTACAGCGTTGTAACTTTTTAGTCTAGTACGTGTTTTTTGGTACTGGATTATAGTATTTGACAGTTCGTAAAACGGTCAGCGTTGTATGTCTGTCATATTTTATCCTTAGAGGTTAATATTGTGAATGCAAATGGGTTATTTCATTGCCGAGACCTAATACGGAGTAAGTACAAAGTACAACATGTAGCGCCTGTAAGTCTATCCCGGGCATTATAGATCACATTTTCTGATTAAAGTTTACCAAACAATTATTGCGACACCGAAAATTTCATGCCAATTTTCTTATAATGTTTAGAATCAAACCAAAATTTTAGGGTAGTTTTATACATATATTTACTTCAAAAATCAAAAGAAAAGTTAATCGATGGAGCCTTGAGTGTAAAATTGAACGCATTTTCGCTTGATGCCCTCCATCAAAGTCTTTACACTGTCATCCGGTACTAGTTTCTCAGTTTTTTTTCCATTTTCTTAACATGTCCTTCTCGTCTTTGACTGTCTTCTTGCTCTTCCGAAGTTCCCGCTTCATCATTGCCCAGTACTGCTCAACCGGGCGCAGCTCCGGACAGTTTGGCGGATTCATGTCCTTTGGAACAAAATGGACAGAAATGGCCTCATACCACTCCAGGACACTTTTAGAATAGTGGCATGATGCCAAATCTAGCCAAAATAGCGGAGCTTCGTCGTGCTGCTGCAAGAACGGCAAAAGGCGCTTCTCGAGGCACTCAGATTTGTAGATCTCGCCATTTACTGTGCCGTTTGTCACGAAAGGCTCACTCCTCAGTCCGCAAGAGCAGATGGCCTGCCAAATGAGATATTTGGAGGCGACCTTCGACATTTTCTTCTTCTTAAATTTGTCGTCCACATAGAACATGCTCTTGCCGGTGAAAAACTCCAACCCCGGAATTTGCTTAAAATCGGCTTTTATATACGTTTCGTCGTCCATCACACAGCAGCCATATTTTGTCAGCATCTTCTCGTAGAGCTTCCGTGCCCGAGGTTTAGCCGTCGATTGTTGCCGCTCATCGCGGTTTGGGAAGTTCTGTACCTTGTATGTATGTAGTCCAGCTCTCTTTTTTGCATTCTGGACGTAGCTCTGCGACATGCCGATCTTTTTAGCCAAATCACGGCTTGAGACGTTGGGATTTGCTTTAATCATCCGCTTCACCTTTCCCTCCGTCTTTTTGTTCTCCGGTCCCGGTTTTGTTCCAGCTCCTTTGCCGTGGTCCAACGTCAACCGCTCCTGGAACCGCTTCAACACTCTGGAGACGGTTGAATGGTGAATGTTCAACATTTTTCCCAACTGCCGGTGCGACAGGTCAGGAAATTCCAGGTGTTTGGAAAGAATTTGTTCTCTTGACACGCGTTGGTTCACCTCCATTTTCGTTGAATCGAAAAACACGACTTCGAGTTTGACAGCATGTAAACAATACACATCAATGAGAAAGTGTGCAAAATTTGGTTGATTTTTACCCAATGGTAAAAAAGCTATGCCCTGTTGAATGTGTCGTAATAATTTCGTGTTCGCCCTTTAGGTATCTATTACGGGCCAGGTGTGAAGTGTACTAGTTTTTTTTATTATTATGGTAAATGTGTTTGAGGACGCACGATCAAGTCCCCATCACTTCGAAGTTTTCAAAGCACAAACCTCAAATACCGTTAGGACTTCTGGCGTGAAATTGTCAGGAATCCACTGGAGCATCCATTGGTTAGTAATTTAAGCGTTCTATAATTCTCGAGTAATTCATGATTAGGGCCTAAAAGCCATTTGTGAACAATGACTATAAAAACTATTCTCACACGAATCGCGAAAATCCTACTATATGCTTGGGACAGACATACTTCGTACAGCGTTGTACTCCTTTAGTCTAGTACGTGTTTTTCGGTACTGGATTAAAGTATTTGACAGTTCGTACAACGCTGTACGTTGTATGTCTGTCCCAGGCAATATACAGCCACACTATATGGTAGAACTAACATTTTTCTACCAGATGCTGCTTTTATTTCACGAGAGTGATTTAAGATTCAAGGGAAATCGACATTTGAAGTCATTGTTTACAAATGGCTTTTAGGCCCTTAACATGAACTACTCGAGAATTGTAATGTTTGTACTCTCCGTACGAAGAGTAACGATTATGATGTAGAAGGAGATGTTCGCTCATCACCATGAGGCCCCAAGAGTGGACAGTAACGTTTGCTAGAGATGAAAGATATGAAGAGAAAGTGTTGATAGTTTCGTGAGTGTCCGGCAGGCTGTGAAAATTGAATAGAAGTATTAAAAAATGAACGAAGGGCTCGGATATAGCAGTACCAGTTTGCCTGTCAAGGTTGCGCATTCGTCGTGCTTGATCTAGGGGTAAATCAGTACATATATAACTGAATTGAAAATGTGTAGGATTTTGGATAAAATGCGTGGAAAAGTAGACCAGTGCATTCAATGCGCTAAAAAATGCACAGATAAATCAAATGTGCGCTGAAAAATGTGCATTGAATGCTTACTTAATGCGTGAAGCTGAATCGAAAATGCATAAGTGATTCGCTTCTAGGCCTTGAACTTCCCCGCAGTGGGATGTAGGCAAAGAAATGCGTCGTTGGTTCGAGTACTGCTAAGATTGCTGACAGCTCGCTTACCATCATAAACATAGCCGACGGCCGGTTTGTGATCATTCCAAAACTATAAAATCAAATAAATCAAACAAAGCTGATGTCTCTAACCGTCGAAACAATAATCACGCTCAAAACTCCACTCTTTCTTTCGTATTACTATCCCTTTTTTCACACGGAAAAGTTACTCAATTTTCGTAAAAAGTGGATCTAGTCAAAAATTGAGTAGATCCACTTTTTACGAAAATTGAGTAACTTTTCCGTGTAAAAAAAAGGGATAGTAATACGAAAGAAAGAGAGGGAGTTTTGAGCGTGATAATAACAAACAGACACCGAGTAAACGACAGGCCGACCAGAAAAAATATGGCATCCTTGATTTTTGCACTTTTTGCACTGGGTGCAGCAACCTCTATTGATTTTTGGGAATACTGTCAACTTAGTTCACGTAAAATTTAATTTTCTCTGGAGCAACAATATACAAGGGCCGAAAGGCAAATGGAACATCTGAATTGAACTAGTGATCACTCGAAAGTCTTGATTTCAATCCGAATGCTTAAAAAATAACGTTCAAATTCGACTAAAAGTCATCATTCCTGACAATTTTAAACGAACGTCCTTCTGGGTAAGCGTAGCATATATAAGGCATGTGTCGAAAATAAGCTATCTACACACTTAGATTTTTGTACAGTATACTGTAATTTTTTACCGAATATGAAACAGCTGAACATTCGGTAATCGATTCGGTAGTTTTTAAGTTTTACAGTACGTTCAGTTAATTTAACTTCGCTACTGAGCTGTCAAAATTTACCGAAACGTTCTGTAAATATTGACGAGCGATTGGTAACGAGCGCTGTCACATTTTTACCGAAAATAAGGTTAAAAATACACAGTTGCTCATCAAAATTTACAGATTCGTTTGTAAACTTTTTTTTTCTTGCTTTCATTATTAAGGATAATCAGGATAAATGAATATATTTTTTGGCATATATTTGCGATTCATTGTTGATTATGAGGATTATTCTTTTAAAATGTACATTTCATTCAATGATTTTTGGTCCATTGAGGCTTGTCAAAAAAATTTCCCTCGTTTTTAGTTTTTAGGTTTTCCACACCTCGAAAAACCGCGGAAATAAATAAGAAAATCTGCTTGTCCTCAGGTTTGCAATTAACATTAAAAACAGCGAAGCAGTCACACAGTACGCTGAAACAAAATTCTACGTCTTTTTTATGTATATTGTCCAATAGTTCCATGCAATGCATCCCTCCGAAGCATCCTCCATTAAATTCCCTTTCAAGAACAAAATCGGTACTTCACACTTTGATTTAGAGTTGAAGTCATTCTGAAAACAAAATTCATTAAAATTCAAGTCATTAAAATCAAGGACTCCAATTTTGTCCAATATTTGCTCAATTTTAGGCACTTACTCTTGGCTACACCGTCAAACAACAGAACTGACGAACATTCGAACTTTAAAATGGCAGCAAAGGTCGAGTTTGACAGTGTTGGGAACATGAACAACCCTAGCGATCAACCGATCGCTGCAAACGGCAACACAGCTGTGCTCACTGGTAGCAGTCAGCTGTTACCATGTCGATGCGCGAAACAGCATAACAACAACAAACGACAACACAACAGTAGACCGTCATCTTGTTTCGTGTGCGCTTCCCGTGAATAACAATCAGTTTTAATTTGTTCAATATATGTAGTTTATTTTATGTTTAATTACGTTCGCGTGTGTTTTTATTTGTACATGATGTACACGACCACCCCGTTTGCGCGATCGTAACAGTGGCGACGAGGATGGGATAGTGAAAAAAAAAGTTGAGAACATTCCGCGCGAGTGAGTGAAAAGTGTTTCGTTCACGGAAAAGGAGAAGAGTTGCGAACGACAGCATGTTTTCACCGGAGAGTGACCCGCAGCCACAATCAGTGCCGGGAAATGGACTGCAGCAGAATCCAGCAGTGCCAAACATTCAGCCGGGAGTGAATATGCAGCAGCAGCCGCAATTAAATTCAATTCTCCGCCCGCCGATGTTCCAGCAACCACAACCTCACCACCCACAGCAGCAGCAGCAGCAGCAATCACAACAAAACATTCCGTCGATCGACCCTGCGACGTTGCAGTTTCTGCAACAAATACAACAGCAGATGCAGCAACAAATGCAACAGCAGATGCAGCAACAAATGCAAATGCAGATGCAGCAGCAGCAGGCGTTTTTAAAGCAGCAGGAGCAAATGTTCATGACGGCGATGTCGGCGATCAATGTTCATGTGCCGACAAACCCGGAGCAAATTCTCGATTCGTTGGCGAGTAATACTCAACGACGCTCTGCAGCCTCATCAGTACCCACTTCCTCTGCCGCAGGATATCTTCGCCAAGCTGGCGAACTGCAAGGTCTTCAGTCAAATCGATCTATCAGATGCATTCTTGCAGGTGGAGGTGGACGAAAGCTGTAGGGAGTTACTCACCATCAATACGCATCGAGGTCTATATCGCTACAATCGGCTTCCACCAGGAGTGAAGGCGGCACCCGGAGCGTTTCAGCAGCTCGTGGACACGATGCTCGCTGGACTCAGCTGTACTTCGGGATATCTCGACGATGTTCTTGTAGGCGGAGTCGACGAAGCGGGCCATTGGCGCAACCTTCAAGCAGTCCTTCGTCGAATTAGTGAGTTCGGATTCACCATCAAAGCGGAAAAGTGTTCGTTCGGCCAGCGTCAGATCAAATACCTGGGACATCTCATCGACGAGCAAGGTTTGCGTCCGGATCCAGCGAAAGTCGAAGCCATCTGCAACATGCCGGCACCGACAGACGTCTCCGGAGTTCGATCGTTTCTGGGAGCGATCAATTACTACGGAAAGTTCGTTCCAAGTATGCGTACGCTGCGGTATCCGCTGGATGAGCTTCTCAAAGCCGACAAGAAGTTCGTCTGGTCAGCGGAATGCGACAAAGCCTTCTCCACATTCAAGAAAATCCTCACCTCCGATTTGCTTTTGACGCACTACAACCCACAACGCGAGATCGTGGTAGCAGCGGATGCGTCATCGATTGGAGTTGGCGCAACTATCAGCCACAAGTTCCCAGACGGATCAATCATGGTCGTGCAGCACGCATCCAGAGCTCTAACGTCCGCTGAACAAGCCTACAGTCAGCCAGATCGTGAGGGACTTGCGATCATCTTCGCTGTGACCAAGTTCCACAAGATGCTGTTTGGTCGGAGCTTCACCCTACAAACGGATCATGCTCCACTTCTACGGATCTTTGGATCGAAAAACGACATCCCAGTTTACACGGCAAACCGGCTTCAACGTTGGGCTTTACAGTTACTGCTCTACGACTTCAACATCGTCTACGTGAACACTACGAAATTCGGGAACGCCGATATCCTGTCTCGGCTGATTAATCAGTACGTCAAACCAGAGGAAGACTTCGTCGTAGCCAGCATCATCACGGAGAACGATGTAAGATCTATTGCATTAGATGCAGTTAACGCACTTCCTCTCACTTTCAGGGCAATACAGCACGCAACCCGTTCCGACTGTGTACTCAACAAGGTCTTTCGCTACATTCAACACGGGTGGCCTCAGTCAAAAACGGCCATTCCGGACCGTGAGATTCAGCAATTCTTCGACCGAAGTGATTCGCTCTCTACGGTTAAAGGGTGCGTGATGTTTGCCGAACGTCTTGTAATTCCGACCGATTTCCGGATGCGTTGCCTACACCATCTCCATCGTGGCCATCCGGGAATCCAGCGTATGAAGGCGATTGCGCGTAGCTTCGTCTACTGGCCGTCGATCGACTCGGACATCGCTGCGCATGTCAAAGCATGCCGTCATTGTGCAGCTGTAGCCAAGAGTCCACCCAAAGCACCGCCGCTGTCGTGGCCCAAGTCAAAGCATCCATGGCAGCGCGTTCACATCGACTACGCTGGACCAATCGAAGGAGAGTACTTCCTTCTCAGCGTCGATTCGTACTCGAAGTGGGTGGAAATCGTCAGGACCAAGTCGATCACAGCTACTGCAACCATCGGAATCCTACGGAGTCTCTTCGCTCGCCTCGGTATGCCAGAAACGCTAGTCAGCGACAACGGTACGCAGTTCACCAGTGCCTTGTTCGCACAGTTTTGCCTCGAGAACGGTATCGACCACGTGACAACCGCACCGTTCCATCCGCAGTCCAACGGGCAAGCCGAGCGTTTCGTGGACACCTTCAAGCGAGCGGTGAAGAAGATTCGAGAGGGGAAAGGCGCAATTCAGGAAGCACTGGACATCTTTCTGTTGAGCTACCGAACAACACCGAATGCGTCGGCACCAGAAGGCAAATCTCCGTCCGATATTATGTTTGGGCGCACAATCCGAACCAGTCTGGACTTGCTACGTCCACCAGCCGTTCGGGAACCAACCAATCCAGAAGGTTCGAGATCCTTCGAAAAAAGTGACGCAGTGTTTGCCAAGGTGCACTCCAACAATTCATGGAGATGGGTATCTGGAGTAGTTCTGGAGAGGATTGGACGCGTGATGTTCAACGTGTGGGTTGAAGACAAGCGCATGATTCGTTCGCACATCAACCAACTACGAAGCCGAACGAACTGCGATACCAGGCCAAAGTCTAGCTCGGTTTCAACCAAGGCGAAACCACAACAGTTGCCTCTAGACATTCTGCTTCAAGCCTGGGACCTGCACAAGCCAAGTCAACAACAAGAAACAGTTCCATCACCACCAGCCGCGCCAGCCGCACAAACACCAGTAACTCCGACTGAGCACTCGACACCAGCAGGAGCCATGTCATCAACGCCGGATTCTCCGAATCTAGTGTGGGTTACTCCCGAATCGACAACAGATGTTCGCGAGTCATCATCGAGTTCGTCCGTTGTCCCATTGTCTTCTGCAACACATGTACCAGCTAGAACTGAAGAAACAAAAACAGCTGTCCAGGTACCTCGCCGCTCTTCACGTCTCCGAAGACCGCCGATTAGGTTCGACCCGTACCAGCTGTATTAAGAGGGGAGATGTTGGGAACATGAACAACCCTAGCGATCAACCGATCGCTGCAAACGGCAACACAGCTGTGCTCACTGGTAGCAGTCAGCTGTTACCATGTCGATGCGCGAAACAGCATAACAACAACAAACGACAACACAACAGTAGACCGTCATCTTGTTTCGTGTGCGCTTCCCGTGAATAACAATCAGTTTTAATTTGTTCAATATATGTAGTTTATTTTATGTTTAATTACGTTCGCGTGTGTTTTTATTTGTACATGATGTACACGACCACCCCGTTTGCGCGATCGTAACAGACAGCATAAAATAAATTTACAATTTGTTCGGTACCCGTTTTTCACAGTTTACTTTGCAAAAGAAAAAATTATAGTACATTTGTAATTTTTTTACAGAGTTGAGGAACTGCAATGATTTACAGTTTTGATCGGTATTTTTATTTAACAAATTTTCGGTAGTTTTATGTAAATTACAGAAATTCAGTATTTTTGACTGCTGGAATTTAGTAAAACGTCATATTTTACAAAATGTTCGGTGAAATTTGTGTTCT
The DNA here is from genome assembly GCA_034211315.2 of Aedes japonicus. Classification (NCBI taxonomy): domain Eukaryota; kingdom Metazoa; phylum Arthropoda; class Insecta; order Diptera; family Culicidae; genus Aedes; species Aedes japonicus. The sequence goes on along the minus strand of JASCZW010005423.1, from coordinate 68,187 downwards.
ACAGAACGAATTCAGCAAAAAAATTACCGAATAAGATTTTGGAAATTTGGTGTGTACGTACATTTGCGTTGTACTTTAATGTGTTTTAATGTGTAAACCATAGCATGTTGTGCTTTTGACTGTAATCTTTCGCTTGTTTACATGATTGCACGGTTTAAATTCTTCGTTTTCAAAATGGCGCGCATTGAAGAAGGCGTAAAAATAAATGTTGTGAACACACGGCTACGTGAAAAGAGAGTAACTATGCGACAATTGGCAAAGCGCTTTGGAATTCATCACGTGAATTCAAAATCCATCATTGGGGAACACTGTTTTTGGATAAAATTCTAGGAAGAGGCAGAGAACCAGGATCTTTCAACCCTAAACTGGATCAGAAATGGTTAGTTCTAATTTGAAAGAACAAATCCATGACGATACGGGATTAGGCCAATATAGCGGGAATCAGCGACACGCACGACTTCCATCGGCATCGCGTCCCAAATTCGTTTGATAACGGTTTTGAATTAATTCATACTAGACGCCCTGTGGTGAACTGGGAGGCCATTAATTCTTGTCCAAAACGGCGGTCAAATTTTCTCGGCACCAGCCCTGAACGAGTTTTGCAGTATGCGATGGCGCTCCGTCCTGCTGAAATACGGCATTCACTTTAACGCCTTTTTCGATGAAAACCAGTGGTAATTTGCCTCGCTTGCAAATTCCTCCCCAAACCATCACTGACGCAGCACTTTGGAACCGTGGAATATTCCTATCACTCTCTGGAACAGTTCTCGAAGAGAGAGCCCACAATCTGTCGTTCTGGACATTGGGGGATTGTTGCAAGACGAATAACTTTTCGTCGAAAAAGCAAAAGGAGACTTGTTCTTTCGAGTCGTTTCTGCTTGGAAGGTTCCCGAACTCCGTGAACCTTATGTTTCTCGATAGTTTGGAATAAGAGGGCATTTTGCAGTATATTGTGCATTGATGATCTCGAAACAATCAGATCTGCGGCCATTTTACGTACAGAGCGCTGTGATCCGTCTAATCCGTTCCCTGACCACTTTAACAACTCGTGCAGTCCGCACCGTACGAGTACGACCAGATCTCTTCTGGTCATCCAACGAGCAGGTGTCACGGTACCTTCGGATGGTTTGGTACACAAAATCCCGCTTTACTCCGAGGTTTTTCAAATTTCTGAAAATAGCGCCCGGGCGCTCACTTTCCAAAAACTTTTTTTATCACCACAGCACGAAACTCCTTCATCGCTGGTAAAAGATAAACACCGAATGAAAACAATCGGACATAACCTAAAAGCGTTTGTGTAAACTTAGTGCAAAACTACACCAACACATCCGTGAAGCATGTTGAGTAGTGGCACGACACCAATGCAAGGAAAAAAGTGTATGAGAATATATTGGACACGGTGTAAATAGCTAATTAATAACTTCCCTAAACCAAACTGTTTTGCCCAGGAATTTTATAACTTTCTCTAAATAAACTATTTCGATAAGGAAGTTTACAAGATTTTGATCCGCGTTCGCCTAGATACTAATATCTGCATGTAAATCTTCTTTTTTTTTAATGCACAATAGTTATTTTAATAGCAATGAACGTGCTTTATAAGAAATTCATTAGATATGATGAACCATTAGGGGTTAAAACAAGCGGTCCCACCAACGAGATCTTTTCATCACCTACCTTAGATAAACGAAATCGTGGAACAGATCATCAGCCAGGTGGGTCAGGTTGTTTCCGGAAAGGTCCAGCACCTGAAGGGACGATTCCAACCCGGCAAACGCTTCCGGCGAAATGAAGTCCAACCCGCAGTGGCGGATGTAAAGCTCCCGGATCTTGGCCTGCCGGAAGGCGTTGTCCTCGATGTGGTTGATCGGATTGCCGTCCAGGAAGGTCGAGTTGATGGTATCGAAGAAGCTGAACGATTCGGACGGTATTTCCTCGATTGAGTTGTACTGTAGCTGTAGGACGTCCAGGGTTAGTTTATAGTTCACTTTTGCGTCGTCTTCGTCGGGGCTGAGTGTCCGAATCAAATTGTGGGACAGATCCAGAACACGGAGTAACCGTAGTGGCTGAAGGGCACCGTACGGGATGTCAGTTAGGAGATTGTTACTCAGGAAGACTTTGGAAAGTTTGCCAAGGCCGTCTTTGAATGCGGCTGGGTCTACGTGAGCCAAGTTGTTCCCACTGAGGTCGATGCTATCCAAGTTGGGTAGACCGCTAACACTGCCCGGTAGGAACTGTGAAATGGAATTGTCAGCCAGTATCAACGTCTGAAGGGATTTCTCCAGGCCTCGAAAAGCTCCGGACTCGACGGTGGAAATGTCGTTGCCTCGTAAATCCAACAGGCGTAATTTCTTCATGTCTCGAATAGCTCGCGATGGCACTTCTATGAGCTCATTATTTTCAAGGACCAGCTCCCAGAGGGATCGTTCCAAGCCGTAGAACGCTTCATCGGGTATTTCCGTGATCGGATTGTTCGACACGTCCAATTTGTACAGACCAGTGGCTTGGAAGAAGTAGGGTTCCAACTCGCGTAGTCCCGTGTCGTCCATGTGCAGCATGAACAGCTTGGAACTATTGATGATCTTGGGTATCGCAGGGAAGTGCACATGGCGACAGTCCACGACGCCCAGATCCGGAGCGCTTTTGGAGCACGTGCACAGTGCGTTGAACGAGCAGGGTGGATGTTGTGAAATGTCTATCTCTCGTGCCCTGGCTAGCGAAGCCCAGATCATGAGTGCCACTGTCACGAACACCAAGGTGTACCCAAGCTTGATCAGGTATTCGAGGCCTCCGTTACTCTGAAAGTAGATGGAATGAAAAGGAGAATTTAGATATTTGTTGAATTGAAGAAATTTCAGATCACCGTCGACGACCAGTTCTTAGCCGAATTAGTTTCTTATCCTGTCGCCACTCCGGTAAAATTAGTCCCCGTCTTATCGCTGTCATTTTTGCTATCACTATTTCGATTCGAACGTTGGGCTTAATTTAATTATATTGGCTCGGTGGAAGAGGGGACAGAAGGATTCGATGGCATATTTTTCTTCGCAGCAGGATAAGGTGTAGCCAATTAAGGCACCAATGATGGGGGCGGTCTATTTGGGAAGTAGGAAAAGCTAGCTGCTGGCTCGGTATCCGCTCGAGAGACCGGAATGGGGGAAAGGGGAAGTTTGTTTTATGTCATCGCACGATCAAATTAGTTTTGCTCATCGTTTTATCCGCGTGGGGTCTATCTATCGATTGGTTCGAGGACACGCCTTGGTCCGGAGAACGAGCATTCGCGCCATGGGAGCAGAGCCAGGATATGATAGTGGCAATTTATCGCTTTGTAATTCCGTTTTGATGAACTGAAAAGACTTCTATCTTTGCACAAGCGCCAACACAGGGAAAGTTAAATGAGCGAATCGAGGGTCATTCGATATCAATACTGAATGGATTCTAATTAAGTCACCGATCATCCATCATTGCTGGAAGCTTCAAACCGCAATTTGTTTATTTTTAAACAACCACCTTCCGATGAATGGAACTATCGCAATCGACTGCCATGCTTATGAGAACCTATAAAGTAACATATTTCAAATTGCACTCGTTTGGCTATTCACCTTTTCCACTTAAACGTCCATCTGCCAACCCACCTCCTAAAAAGTCATTCTTAAACCAGTAATGGCCACCATGAAACATTACGGTGTAGAATTTTTATTAGTTCGTTGAATTCCGTGCATTAGTCAATTTTACGATGAGGTAATGGTCGCCGAGAATGCACTGAATAAGGTGATAAATTAGCTGCTTTGTCAGATAATGATGAGGGTGGTGCATTCGGGCGTACAAAGCCCTGCCGGTGAGTTGAGTAATTACAAATATTTATCGAATGATCATTTTAGCAAAAACTGCAATACTTTTCACTGGAACCAGAGAGACGAATGGGTTTTTCTAAAGTGTACAACAAAATATCGAATTTGCAGAGCGGAAAGTGTTCAAATGGGTAAATTATACGCCGGACGCGAGTCAACGTGGCGGTGTAAGGCATCCTGTCCCACTTTTGCCACCCGTCGCGAAAGATGGGCAGACGAAAGGGGGAGTGCTTCACTTTGTTCACCCGTTAAAGGCTGGTCACGATAAAATTGAGTAAAATTTATATATGCCAGATATTGAAATTCGTTTTATGGTAAATATTTGTCGACACTGGGAATACTTTGACTATTCTAAATGTTCTGAAGAAATTGCAAAATCTACACACTTATATTTTTTTACAGAATTCTGTAAAATTTTACCGAATTCTCAACAGCTGAACGTTCAGTAATCCGATTTAACAGATTCCGATGAAATATCACAGTAATCCGTAAAAATTTTACCGGATTTCGGTAAAACTTTACCGAATCCGTAAAATTGGTTTACCGAACGTTCAGCTGTTGAGAATTCGGTAAACTTTTACAAATTTCTGTAAAAGAATCTAAGTGTGTAATTGCAGCAGATTTTCTTAATTTCCTGATGTCCAATCGCATTAAAATATTGTTAGATTTCTTCGTTTTTATTTTTTGTAGCCGCGATCGTTCTCGATTTAAGAATCTTAATAATGTCCGATGACTTAAACGGAAAAAAAATTATGTGTGGAATATTACATGGGTAGGGAACGGTTTAATCAGGGGTGACTGTTTTAATCAGTTGTTAGGAATAAGGTCAAAGACTCCTACATTTTCCAAGTATTTCACTTTTAATTAAACGAACATAAGCTCTTGCTATCGGGCTAATCATTCGATGTTTAAATCATAATCAAATACCAATTTAATACTATAATTTTGAAGATTTGAAAAACCATCAGTGACTGCTACCTACCTACCTGCTGAAGAAGTTCGCTCAAATTTTGCCTTTGTGTATATTGCATTTGGTCGTGTGTACCGGAGAGAACGTCTTCATCAGGTCCTTCTTACATCCAGGCTTGTTGGCAGATCGGATGTTGAACATTAAGATTAAGATTAAGATTAAGAACAGTAAGATTTATTTCATATTTAGATGATCTGAAATCACTATTTATTTCTTGTTCTTCCATGCATTTGAGGTTGATTTATGCTAATGATTATATTGTCCATCATCTGGCACTATCGTATGCAATAAAAAAATATGTTTCGAAGCCCAATAGTACTTAACAATAAATTTCCTCGAGAGTAAACGAAATAAGTAATACACATTGCCAATCTAAAGATCAATTGCAAACTAAAAGTTTGGATGTGTACAGCTGTCTCATAACCTGATTTTGAACGAACTGATCATAGCAATCGAATTTTTATGGTTGACTTTTTCGTTAGCGGGTGGGTGAAACGAAGGGGTTGGTTGAGGAAACTGACGTTTGCAGCCAATCGTGAACTGGCCTATTCATTTCGCCTTCGCACACATGCACGGAATCGCACTCATACAATATTGTTAGTTTATGTACAGATTGCGAAGCGGAGCTGAAGAAAACAATTTCATGATCGGAAAGCAATCCGCATGCTTTCAATAAGTCCCTGCAATTGGGAACTCTTTTCCTTGGATATTATATTGTCTGAGTCTAATACCCGTTTCTGAAGGTATGTTCCGATAGATCAGAAGTAGGCAGAGCGATAAATGTCTAAATATTGGCAGTTCTAATTATAGATTACACACAGCTTCATCAAATGTCCCAGGTGCTGAATGAACTGCTTAACATCCGTCCCGTATCTTAGTATCATAAATAGATGGAGTCCAAATTATTAAAGATATTGAGTCACTGAAACGTGTACATTGAGAATGGCTGGTTACTCCCAACCCCATTCAGTTGAATCATTGTGTAATGTCACCATTGATACGTGCAGCCAGTCAAGCCACGATAAACTAATCTAAGCTAAAAAAGCTACTTCAAAGTTGAGCTAGGAGGCACCATGAAAACATGTGGCACTCTTTTGTGAAGCATTTGAATCAAACCGTGCCTTATTTCAATTTAAATATGAAAGTATTCAATTTCGAAGTGCTGCTCAATTGTGTAGAATGATTTCGTTTTTTTCAAAGTGGCATCACTGCTAAAAGTGGATGGCGACACCCGGCTACAGCAATTTCACCCATCGGGATGTGTAAACGTTTAACATTCATGTGATTTTCACCTTATGAATGCATGGTGCCTTTAGGAAATTTATTGGGAAATGCAAGGCATATCTCGAGATCCTAGCCAAATAGAAAGTTATTTTCTTGAGCCAAGTTGACCGTAGGTCAAGTCCTTTCGGTTGATGGACAATAGTCTAGAATAAGCGGCGCTATTGTACACATGGGTATCTTTTACAAGCTGTATTTTAAGATCCTGGCCATTTAGGAAGATGCCAGGTAAATCTGGAGGCCGTAAATCGATGGCTAAAGCCATTTTGGAGTCCAAGGTGGTGGCTTCTGCATATTGAAAAACTGGGAATAACTGCCAAAAAACTTTGCAAAATGCTACACCAAAATGGATATTTTGGATCGGGATCGGCGGAAAATCGATGTCTGACGCCATTATGGACTACAAGATGGTGGTTTAAAAAATAGGAAATACCGTCAAATACCATGCTATATCGATATTTTTAGATCAGAAACGGGGTAGGGTGGCTGAAAACCGAATCCAAAATGCTGAAAATCGAGTAAGCTCCGTAAAAAGTGAGAAAAACTGTCAAAAAGCATGTAATATAAATACGTTTGGATCAAAAACGGCTTATAGAGACTTTTCACCTTTTTTTTCTTTTCCGTCGGCCTATTTCCTCACCGACGCCAGGAAGACGACTCCCCCTCTGGACCTTTCCTACCGACTCATGAATATGAGCCGCGACCAACGGCTTTACTTCCCTTCCGAAAGAAGACTTGACCAGATTTTTTCACCTCAGAAAAACCACCGACGTCGACTGGGATTGAACCCAGACCCACTGGGGTGCCAAGTAGCAGTTACGCTTACCACTACACCACCGACGTCGGCGAGAGATTGTATATAAATGTTTGACATAATTTTGTAATCTCAAATGGCGGCTTCTGTTTCGGAAAAATGGAAAATACCAACAATCAATATGAAGCTAGCGATTTGCGATTGGTTCACTGATGTACAACCCCTTGGACCGAAGTGCACCTTGCAGTCTGTACCTTGTAGTATACTCTTGCGCTGTTCAGTACCGAGCTTGGGACCGGTGTGCTAGTACTTCCTGAGCCAAAAAATATTTTCATTTTCTTCACGACTATCCAGCCGTACTGTCAAATACCCTGTAATATGGGTGTTTAAGTAACGCAGACGGTGTCTTGATGCAGGAAATCGATGTCCAATTGCATTTAGGTATCTGAAACGGTAGCGACTGTACATTGATGTTTGCCACCATTTTGTAATCTAAAATGGCGGCTTATGTATAGTTTTATATACGCCATTCCCGATTCAAAAATATGCATATTGCAGGATTTTTGACAGTTTTCCAGTTTCTTTGCTACAGACTCTGCCATTTGAGATTACTAATTGGTGTTAAACATCAATTTACATTCTTTATACGTCGTCTATGATCCAACAGTACTCATACTGCAGGGTTTTTGACAGTATTTCGAACTTTTTGCTGAACAGAAGCCGCCGTTTTGGATTCCTAAATGCAATCGGACAGCGTCTACGTTTCAAAAATATCCATATTACAGGGTATTTGACAGTACTTACCATTTTTGTAACATCCATATAACAGAGCATTCGACAGTATTTCCCATTTGTCTCGAAATCAGAAGGCTTCAAACATCGATTTCCAGCCATTCTACACCGTTTCCGATCTTAAAATATCGATAATGCAGGGTATTTGACAGTACTTCTCACTTTTTTCAAAATAGAATCCGCCATCTTAGATTCAAAGATTACGTTGGACGTCGATTTCCAGCATAAATGGGCAGTTGCAGTATTTCTCACTTGTTACGCTACATAAACCGCCATCTTGAATTACACTGTAACGGCGTGAGACATCGATTTTCCGGCTTGCTACGCTACTTCAAACCCAAAAATATCCAATTTGCAAAGTTTTTGACAGTTTTTCCCAGTTTTTCTATAACCGATAGCCACCGTCTTGAATTCCGAAATGGCGTCAGACATCGACTTACGGCCACCTGTACAACTTTGTCAAAGACGGCATCTTCCTAGGACACCGGCAGAGGTGGTAAATGTACATTTTTTTGCAAACCATTTACCCGCTGAAAAATTTGAGGCCCGCACAGCACCAACAGTTTGTGTCTACATTTCATGCGAACGCGGGGATAGAAAATAAAAACAGAAAAATTTCTCCCTATTTCTGCCGACAGTTTCAAACAGTTTAGAAATGATTTGTGACTGTTTTTGATAGCTTATTAAAACTCACTTATTAGTTTATATTCGATTATGAGTTATTCGTATCCATTCTTATGATTTGATTCCATTTAATAAACATCATATGTATGCAGTAATAATTCAACAATCAACGAAAATCTGAGTGACATAAATCTATGTCGCAACATTTTTTAAATCATCGGCTGGAGCCAACAAAAATGTTTCGTCGCCTGGAGAAAACGGTACAGAAATGTCATATGAGATTCCTCGCACGAAGGTTCAAATATCAAAATACAGTACATTTACCACCACGTACAGCGTTGTACTATAGAATAACTCTAAGACCAGTAGGTCCCGATCAAATACGATTCATTTCTTGGCTCAGTCAGTACTAGCACATTGGTCCCAAGCTCGGTCCCAAGCTTAATGATTCGCCCCTAATAATGAATTCACACGAACACACTCTCAAATATTATGTCAAAATAACATAGCAAATCAAAACAAAGGCGCAAATATGTACATCAAGGTGCTAGGTGCTGTGGAAGTGCGATATCTTTTCACATATCTGTGGTGCGGCGAGAGGCGAAAAGAGAAAAAGTGCATACCTTTGAATATAATACATTTGTCTTTTCATTCCCAAGTTAACGTTCGCAAATACAAGTTATAAAGTGTATTAGCTCGTTTTACAATTTTTTTATAGACACGCGTCCGAAAAGTCTCTCGGTTGATTCCTCCGCTTGTTCCGTCGAGATTGTGTCTGCTGGGTAGCCTGTGCATGGTCGATGGTTCTGCCCATTTCGTCCAATAGGATATGGGCCCAGATCGATGGTGAAAGTCGAGACAACTGTTTTGTAGCCGTTTGGTTCGAGTGAAATTTTCAAGAGGAGCCATTTTGTCTTCGGTGGCTGATTGCTGCGTAGCAGCTGCGGTGCCTCGAATAGTGCTTAGACGGCTACCAGTGTATTAGTTTGACAGTAGCGAACAGTGTTCATCTTCAGCATCGTGCAGCTCGGCACGCTAGTTTGTGAATATAAACCATTCGGTGCACATACATAAGTGAATAGGAACAGGACCATGAGTGAGAAATTCCTATTTCCCAAATTGAATAATCAAAATTATTCAATTTGGAAAACTCGAATGGAGATGCTGCTGAAGAGAGAAGATCGGTGGTACGTTGTTGCCGATGCAAAACCGGAACCGGTAACCAGTGCTTGGACGAAAGACGATATGAAGTGTCATGCGGTGATTGTTTTGTATCTGGAAGACAACCAACTCAACTTGGTTAAAGACGCGGGTTCGTCCAAGGACGTGTGGAACCTTTTGAAGCAGTATCATGAAAAAACAACCGTAACGTCGCGTGTGTCTTTACTTAAGAAAATTTGTAGCTCCAATTACATTGATGGTGAAGATTTGGAGAAGCATTTGTACGACTTGGAGGAGTTTTTCATTCGTCTGGCGTGCGCGGGCCAAGCGCTCGAAGAATCGTTGCAAATTGCAATGATACTTCGGAGTCTACCGGAGTAATACAGCGGTCTGGTGACGGCGTTGGAGAGCCGGCCGGAAGCAGATATGACAATCTCGCTCGTAAAGCAAAAGTTGCTAGACGAGTATCAGCGACGAAAGGAGCGTGGTTCAGTGTCGAATGAAAAGGCAATGAAGATGGAATCTAGGGAGCAGAAGAAACGGCTGTGTTTCCACTGCCAGAAGCCTGGCCATTACCGTAAGGATTGCCGTCTCTGGTTGCAGCTTCAGCAGAAGAGAAGTGGAGCAGAATCGGGAAGTGGTAGTGCAGGTAGTGCGGGAAAATCGAAGGCAAAGAAAAACGACGCGAAGGCCAAATTGACGGCCGAAAAGGATGTTCCGATGTGTTTTACAGTCGGAAATCGCCGACAAAAGGGTTGTTGGTACATTGACAGTGGCTGCTCGTGCCATATGACCAACGATCGGTCTTTCTTCATCCGGTTGGATGAAAGCAAGCAGGCGCAAGTGGTACTCGCTGACGGTTCTACCTCAAAATCATCTGGTATCGGTGAAGGGTTCGTAAAATGCGTGAACAAAGAAGGAAATGTGCTTGAAGTGATGTTGACGGAAGTGCTCTTTATACCGGCGCTAGACAGTGGATTGATATCGGTTCGAAAGCTGACGAAGAAAGGTTTTGTAGTGAACTTTGTTGGGTCAGCATGTTCTATAGTGAGCGAAGCCGGTAAAACAGTTGCGTTGGGAGAGCTTAACGGGAATTTGTTTGTGTTGAAGACCGTGGAATACGCGAAGCTGAGTGGGGAGTTGCAGCATCTGCCAAACTGCCAGCACATTTGGCATCGACGGTTTGGCCACCGTGATCCTGCGGTCCTGCAACAGCTGAAGGCAGGAAATCTCGGAGTAGGATTCAAGATGCAGGATTGCGGATTACGGCAGGTTTGTGAGGACTGTCTCAAAGGTAAGCTTCCACGTACTTCATTCCCTACAGCTTCTGATAGTAGAGCCGCCAGAATACTCGACCTGGTGCATACCGACGTATGTGGACCCATGGCGAATGAGACCCCGGGGGGATGTCGGTACCTGATGACGCTCATCGATGACTTTAGCCGCTATACCGTTGTATGTTTGTTGCGGCAGAAGTCAGATGTAGCTGGTTGCATAAAACGGTACGTTGCTCACGTCAAAACGCGTTTCGGAAGGACACCATGCGTGATTAGGTCGGATGGAGGAGGCGAATACGTCAACAACGAGTTGCAGACATTCTTTGAGGAGGAGGGGATTCAAGCGCAGTACACCGCTGCATACAGCCCGCAGCAGAACGGTGTGGCTGAACGCAAAAACCGTACGTTACAGGAGATGGCAACTTGTATGTTGCTTGATGCAAACCTCCATAAGAAATATTGGGGTGAGGCGATTATGACTGCCGCCTACATCCAGAATCGCCTCCCTTCTCGTGTCGTTGATAAGACACCGTTCGAGAAATGGTTTGGAAGCAAACCTGTGTTGAACCAGCTTCGGGTGTTCGGATGTCCGGCGTATGTGCATATTCCGGAAGCACAGAAGCTTGTCTTTGTCGGATACTGTGAGGATCGCAAGGCATTCAGGTTCTTAGATCCCAAAACCAACCGCATCACGATCAGTCGCGATGCGCGCTTCATCGAGCAACGGAACGGTTCTCACATGACGGAACCGGAAGCGATTACCTCGGACAAAACCGGGGACGATTACGAGTGGCCAGAAGCGCTAGGCGACGAAGGTGCAGTTCAGAACGAAGCAGGTACTCAAAAGAAGCAGTCGCAGGAAGAGGATTCACTTCAGGAAGACCATTCACATCAAGGGGGATCTGATCACGATTCCGATGAAGAGTTCTACGGCTGGGATGACCAAGAATTGGACGACGGCCGCGCTGTACCATCAGCGTCTGGTAGACAAAAGCGTTCAACCAGAGGCGTTCTACCGAAGAGACTTCAGGATTACGTTGTAGACGTGGCAATGGTTGTGGAAGATGATCCGGGAATCTACGAAGAAGCAGTTCAAAGCTCGGAGAAGGATTTGTGGGAAGCGGCGATGCAGGAGGAGTATGACTCACTGATGCACAATCAAACGTGGACGTTGGTCGAATTGCCAGTTGGCCGAAAAGCAATCGGCAGTAAGTGGGTCTATAAGAAAAAGGAGGACAGCGCTGGTAACGTCATCAAGTACAAGGCCCGCTTGGTTGCGCAGGGCTTCTCGCAACAGTACGGCGTCGATTACGACTCTGTTTTCGCACCGGTGGCTACTAAAACAACGCTAAGGATCCTGTTGACTATTGCCGGTCAAAAACAAATGAACGTACGCCACTTGGATGTGAAGAGTGCATACTTGCACGGGCAGCTGAAGGAGGAGCTGTATTTGCGGAAACCCAAGGGTTTCGAGAAGCCAGGTCAGGAGAATCTTGTATGTAGACTTCACCGCAGCCTCTACGGGCTGAAACAAGGAGCGCGAGTGTGGAACGAAACTATTCGTGATATACTAGCGGCGATTGGGTTCAAGCAAGCAACAGCGGATCCATGCTTGTTTACTAAACGGGCTCCCGGAGGACTGATATATCTTTTGATTTATGTGGACGATATCATTGTTGCATGTATGTCTGAAGAAGAAATCGATAAACTGGAGTACGCGTTGAAGAAGAAGCTAAAGTTGTCATCCCTTGGAGAAGTCAGTTACTTCCTGGGGATTCAAGTCTGCAAAGATAGTGAAGGTTACTATTTGTTGAACCAACAAGGATACATAATGAAGATTGCTAGTCGGTTCCACCTCGAACGCGCTAAGGGTTCAAGGATTCCTCTCGATACAGGATACTTCCGGAGCCGTGAAGGAAGCAAGGCGTTACCTGATAACAAACAATACCAGTGTTTAGTCGGAGCGTTACTCTACGTAGCTGTTAATACGCGACCTGATGTGTCGGCAAGTGTGTCGATTCTTGGTCGTAGTGTGAGTGCACCTTCGGAAGCGGATTGGGTGGAGCTGAAAAGAGTGGTGAGATATCTCGTTAAAACCAGTGACTATAAGCTCAAGCTAGCGTGTATCAGCAGTGAACCACCACAGTTAGTTGGTTATAGCGATGCAGACTGGAGCGGCGACACGAAAGACCGCAAATCGAACACTGGATATTTATTCCAATTCGGGCTAGCAACTATCTGTTGGGCCAGCCGCAAACAAACCAACGTATCACTCTCGAGTATGGAAGCGGAATACGTTGCCTTGTCAGAGGCTTGCAGGGAGCTACTGTAGCTTCGTAAGCTGCTCGAAGACTTCGAGGAAAAGCAGAATGGTCCGACTACTGTTTTCGAAGACAATATCAGCTGTATCGACTTTGTATCGGTCGATCGCTCTTCTAGACGTTCGAAACACATCGATACACGTATGTATTTTGCTAAAGACATGTCGGATAAAGGTGTGGTAGTTGTTCAGTACTGTCCGTCAGAATCAATGATTGCTGATATTCTTACCAAACCACTGGGTTGTTTGAAGCAGAAGCAGTTCTCGACGATGATGGGATTGACCGAGTCCAGTAGCCACTAAAGACATCGAGGAGGAGTGTGGAAGTGCGATATCTTTTCACATATCTGTGGTGCGGCGAGAGGCGAAAAGAGAAAAAGTGCATACCTTTGAATATAATACATTTGTCTTTTCATTCCCAAGTTAACGTTCGCAAATACAAGTTATAAAGTGTATTAGCTCGTTTTACCATTTTTTTATAGACACGCGTCCGAAAAGTCTCTCGGTTGATTCCTCCGCTTGTTCCGTCGAGATTGTGTCTGCTGGGTAGCCTGTGCATGATCGATGGTTCTGCCCATTTCGTCCAATAGGTGCTTCGAACCAAGGGGTTCTACAACAGTGAACCAATTTCAAATCGCTAGTTGCATATTGATTGCTGGTTGTACTCTTTTAGTCTAGTACCTGTTTTTAAGTACTGGATTAAAGTATTTAACACTTCGTACAACGCAGTACGTTGTATGTCTTTCCCAGGCATTACGGCCACCACGATACTCTCGAAACCATAATACTTATCCAACTTTTCTTTTGTTTCCTTCGCCGTTTTGCATCTCAAAAATTCTATGGGAGAACGAAAATCGTTTTTCTCCATATTCTATATGATGCCAAACACATCAACAACAATCAGTTGTCAAAACAAAACTAAGGGCAGTATCGCTCTGAAATTTGGCGTGTTCAAGGTGGACTTCAAGGCACTATAACCTTTTATGCAGTTGCATCGTAGCATCACATTTTGACGGTCAAAGAGGTCACCTATCACCCCATCTATTATATATCACTTTTTACGCAACATAAGCTGCTATCTTGAATACCAAATTGGCATCAGACATCGATCTTCCGGCTTGATACGCTATCTATTAAAAATATCAATTTTTTGAACAGTTATTCCCAGTTTTTCTATAATCGGAAGCCATCATCTTGAGTTACTAAATGGTGTCAGACATAGACATACGGTCTTTAGGTGGCCACCTCGGTGATTCATAAACCTTGGAACCGAGCTTGGGGAACGATGTGCCAAAAACTATACCCATTTTCTTCTGGACTATCGAGTCCTTGGTAGTACTATTGTGATTTTTTCAGAAAAGACAAGGGTCTTATTTTCCGTCACTCTTGTCTACATGTTTCACCATTTATAGTTCTTGTAATGAAGGGATTCTCATTTTACTGCAACCGTAAATCACCTGCCAGATTAGGAGTTTCTTAACAAATTTTGACATTTTCTACTTTCGAACATCCGTTGGAATATCAAGCTTGAATTTGACGATGAGATATTCCTGTTTGGGTATTTGGCGGAACACGTACACAGCTCAAAAAAGTAGTGAAAGTTTCATTTCAATATCATGCACATAAATGGAGCGTCACAAAACTTATAAATTCAGAGATATCTTTATTATTGAGCTTTTCAGCCTCGGCTGGTTCAGCTGGTACTTATAAATTCAAATTATAAATCGTCTAAAGTTCTAAGATATTCTATTCATTTTCGATAATGTTGTATGCAAAAGCTCGTCTTTATTACAACTCTTTCATGCAAGTTGCTGCTTTGGGCGGAATGAACTATAAATTTACATGCTCTGATATTTACATAACAATGAAATTTCAGATTTTTCAGATTTACGGATTGCCTTGGTCTTGGATCAACAGTTTTTACACAATGTAGATGTATGTTGGTCCCAGTTATTATCTGTTCGTTCTCTGTGCATGTACACACACATACACTACCAAAATATTATGTAAATTTTGATGCCCTGAGACTGACACATGTAAGATTCCTTTAGATCATGAGAATAAGTGAAAAAAGACGAGAAAATAAATTCAATCACACACACTTTTCATCGAGTTGCGTATGTTTTGGTTTCGGGAGGCATTTACCTTAAATCGTTGTCTCGTGTAATATTCATAATTTCTAAGTGTGCAGCTGATTTGGTAATAACGGAGTAGCAACCTCCGGCGGTCAATAAAGCTCATGCTCGCCTGTAACTAATAAGTATAAACCATGTAATTCTAGGCAAAACAGTGAAAAGGTCGAAAGTAACATTCGTAAACAATGGCGTCTAGCATATTTTTCTGGGATCTGCTTGCTCCCACAAACAAAATAGCACCAGAAACAGATACAGAGAGTTATAACCTTCCCGTCGGTAGATCGGATATAGATGTTAGCAACCTGGCATTTCCAGGACCTTTACGTTCGAAGTCATTGTTTACAATTGTTACTTTCGACCTCTTGACGATTTTGCCTTGAATTCATAATTCGACCGGAGTGATTTTTTGTTGTGCGCAGCCTGTATACACGTGTTATACACTCAAAAGATCTCGGGTGGGGCAAGGAAATCCGGGGGGAAAACCCGTATATCTACCCTATTGGTATAGAGGGATCAAAGCGTGGAAGTGAAAAATAAATGTCATCCTGTTATTACTGGACGGTTGATTTTATGCGAATGTTTGTATGCTTGACGGGTGTCATCATTATCGCCGTTTCGCTGCCGCCACCACCCAGCCTTGGCTTTCTTCTTATGTTCCGTTTCGTCGGGAGGAGTGCGATTGCTGATTGTTGAATAATAATGTTTACATCGATAATAATGTGGGTACAGGAGTATGTTTATCTGAGTTATGCATTAGAACAGCGTGACTGAAACATTGTTAAATTTAAAGATAAATATGTCATCAACAAACCAGGATTGTTGATGTTGATTTCAGTCTCCCTAGTCGAAGCCTACTTGAAACCTACTCTACTGTCACACGGAGGGAAATTGATCCAATATACTGTAATTTCGAGAGAATTTCCTAAGGATATCATTGTCAATAAAGTGACGGTACACGAAATCTTACATTGAAAAACTTGATGTCTTCTAAAGGTTGTTGACCTGACGACATTCCTCAGGCATTTTTGAGGAACATGGCAAAAGAACTTATTTTGGCTCTTTAAAATATCGCTTAAAACTGGGATCTTCCCCAAAATATGGAAAAGTTCTTTTCTGGTGCCTATTGTTAAATCTGGCAAAAATTTCCATACCAAGCCATTACCGACTAAGCATTCTATTCTGAAACTGAAACTGTTGGTTGTTCAAATTAATCATACGATGGCATCATATGAAGTTGTTACAGTTTTATCACGTCATAAAACCTCACCAAGGCGAATTGAACATTCTCCCATCTACAAAATAATACTCACCAGAACGCAATCCTTGCTACCCAGAAATAAAAAAAAATCTGAGAACGCCGAAACACACCTTGTTAAACTATCAAATGTCCCGTGACAAGTTTGGCTTTTAGCACCCTCATTCGCATCCACGCTACATTACACGTGACATTTGAGTAAGGGTGCTGGTGTGCATCCCGGAAACCGACAAATGTCAAATTGCCTATA
Source organism: Aedes japonicus (assembly GCA_034211315.2). Lineage (NCBI taxonomy): Eukaryota > Metazoa > Arthropoda > Insecta > Diptera > Culicidae > Aedes > Aedes japonicus. The sequence continues at coordinate 51,523 of JASCZW010005423.1, read as the reverse complement.
AAATATAATAAGAAAGGATTCGCGCTCTAATGAGGAGCGGCGTCATTCAATTGAGGAAACATGGCCTGGAGGATTGAATTACCGTATCACTCAACTCGGTGATACCCGCCTATTTTCTGGTCAAAAACCCTATTTTGTTGCGATGGCATCGTTTTACACCTTGTAATGTTTTCCGATATGGAAATATTTATCTTGCTGAAATCGATAGATCTAGTAGATAGTCGTTTGGTATTCGAAAATGGGGATGGGTCTAGGATGAATGTGTACAACTCTGTAAACACATTACGATGATAAACGAGAAGCGAAAGAGCAATCAATTTTCTTCGTCTATAAAGCATATATAGCTATTACTGTAATCAAGAATCAAATTCCCATTATCATACGCGGTCGGAGAAGGGTTATTGGGTACTATACCGGATTAACTAATAGAAAGAACATTTTACTTTTCGCCTAAATTTATACATTTATCACCACCAGTACCAACAATCAAGCCCACCTGGCAACAGGTATCAATTTGGGGCAATAAATTACGTTACCATTATTTTGCAACCTTATGTCCATCGTTACGGGGTCCGGGGGTAAACTAATTAAATTAATTGCGCTATGTTGGTTCTCTAAACTACTTTGGATGCGTGGTGGTCAGTGGCGGTTTCGAGCCCATACTGCTCGGGGAGTTCTTCTCCAAATTGACAAAGTATAGTGTGTCATCGGGTGATATCCTTGTCGAGCGCGCGGTTGTTCGCCGTCGCACCCCAGCCGGAATCGCGTGTTCTAATCATTTTAGCAAGGGTTTCCATTTTCCTATCCACCCCATCCGGAGGAAGAACTTCTAACGGGGGTTGATGGGTCCGGATACCGGGTACCCATAAAATGCCACTCCCTTCTAGTCTGCCTCTAGGGTAGTTGACTGGAAACTTTCCTCTTTTGGTTTCGCGACTCGGTACCTGTTACATTTTTGTATTCCAGGAATAGATACGTAAACGTGGCATGTATTGTTACTGAAATAATAAAACCATTAATGAATAAGAACACTGAAACTTAACACCACCCTGCGGGCCAAGTTTGTACATTAAACTAGCTACAAATTGATTGGGATGCCCTGCCCAGCTTTGCCGAGCCATTAGCAAATTCTAAGGTGTGGCGAATGCGTCGTACGGTCCCATGTAGGGTATCCATTGGTGGTATGAGCATTGTGAATTGGAAGCCCGCTGGGTGAGGATGGCCACTGGGGAGACGAACCAAGCTCGACTGAAGGCACGTGGCTCCATCGTCAAAATGTCGGTTGGATGATGTACGCTTATTTTCTTTCCTTAGTAATGTATAGTTTTGAATCGAAACTTGAAAAATCGAGCTTCTCGTATTCATTATTCGATTTTTAATCGATCCCAAACGAATCAATAATCGAAACTAGCAACATAGTGATAGTTATGGGTTACCAACAATGGATGCATTGCGTTTGTTTTTTCGTGAATTCGACATTTTCTCCTACGCAGAGAAACCAAACTTCCCAAAATTAGGTCATTTTCACTCATCATGACAGCAAAGACGAATTTCACGCCAACGCTCCTTCGTGATTGACAGCAACCTCTCAGAATCCAATGAATCTAATCCAGAATCCAATCCTTTGTGGTTGGGTGGACTATTTCTTTTCAAGCAACTATGTCTATTCAAGCAAAAGTATGCAACTTTGTTTTTTTTTCAAAATTTATCTAGACTACCATTTGAAGAGGGTTTAAGTTTTTTTGATCGTTTTTTTTAAATCAACATACATAACTCAAAAAGTTTTATACCGGTGACTTTTAGAAAATCGTCCTAACTTCTATGAAAAAAATTGTAAAAAATTGTAAAATCGATTCTTACACGCTAAAACAAAATATTTTACAATTTAAAGTCAATTTCCAAAAAAGGCTATCTTAGAATGGGACAAATTTTTGTTTAAATAATGGCAATATAATTGTCTAAAAGTTCGCTATACATTGTAAGATGTGCACTTTTAGGGAAAAAAAGTTTTTCTCACAAAAAATTTTTCCTGTCCAATTTATACCGTGTATCGCGCCAACTCGTCATATAATGTGGTCCTAAAACCTCACAGAAGCCAATTAAATTTAATTATAATAACAATTTGGATTTTTAAAGAGTCTTTAAGTGTTTGAAAAATCAAGGCTTCTATTTTTGAATAATTATTTTTTAAACTTTAGAGATAATACAATTAAATCAGGTGGTTACCAAATCTTTGAAGTATATTACAAGAAGAACATTATATTAGAAAACAAAAGCATAATCGTAATGTCTGAAGTATTGACCCAGGACTCAATAGCAGTTCAGTTGTTAATATAAAAATTGCTTGATTTCATTAAACAAAATTCAATATATTGCTCAAAAATTATTTTCATGTCAGATGCAGCAGCGGTCCATTATAAGAACAATAAGAATTTGGCCAGCGTGTGCAATTTCAAGTCCATGTATGGATTGGAACGTCTCATGGGAAAGGTCCATTTAATGCTATTGGTGGTAATCTCAAGCGAATGGCAAAGGGAGCAAGCCTTGCTCAAGATTATGGATACACAATCAAAACTATATGCACTGGGCAGTTGAATAGTCATATAAAAGTATTACAAAACTGAATTTCTGCTTCATATCAGCTGAACAGTATGCAAAAATGTCAGAAGAACTTGAGGAGTTCTATAGCAACGTGAAGATTGCTCATTGCTTTGTATCCTTTTCAGACAATCAAATTTAAGCTAAAAGGTTTTCTGATTCAAAGGAGAATCCAAAGAAATTTACTTTGTATATGAAAGATTTATAAATTAAATATATGAAGCTGTGTTAATTACTAATACGTGAAGATGTACATATAAAAAATAAATAAAATAATACCCTTACCAAGCAAAAACCAATGAGTTTTCATTAACATAAACAGTATTTCAAAAATTCATACAACGTCATATTTGAATCGTCTTTAAATGGATATGCATCAAGCCTTATCAAATTAGAATTTTCTTCCTTCAAATTATATTGCCTTTATTAAGAAAAAATTTCGTCCAATTCTAAAATAATCATTTTTGGCAAATTAACTTTAAATTTCCTTTTTTTTTAGTGTGTAAAAATCGATTTTACAATTTTTACATTTTACATTTTTTTTTTCATAAAAGCTAAGACAATTTCTCTAAACGTCACAAATGTATCACTTTTCTGTAAGTCTTGTTTTTTTGAGTTATGTTGACATGAAAAAATTGTTGTGAGAAAAACTTTTTTTCTTTAAAAGTGCCCATCTTGCATTGTATGGTGAACTTTTAGACAATTATATTGCCTTTATTTAAAAAAAAATAGTTCAATTCTAAGACAGCCATTTTTTGCAAATTGACTTTAAATTTACATTTTTTTTATAGCGTGTGAGAATCGATTTTACAATTTTTACATTTGTTTTCATAAAAGTTAGAATGATTTTCTAAAAGTCACCGATATAACACTTTTTTGTAAGTTTTTTCCTTTTTGGGTTATGTTGATTTAAAAAAATCAATAAAAAAAACTGAAGCCCGTTTGAAATGGTAGTCTACATAAATATTGAAAAAAAAACAGAGTATTCAAAGCTGCTTGAAAAGACATTGTCTACACACCCACAAAGTTTCATTGGATTCTGAAAGGGTGCTGCCAACCACTGGATAAGTTGGCGTGAAATTCGTCCAAAGTAAAATCAGTCATAATTTAGTTATTTACAAAGTATCCAATTTTGAGTATCCCAAAAAGGCTCTATGCTAAGTGAAATTAATTGTTTGCTTAAAACGAAAATACAGTAAAAATAATCCAAGATTGAGTTCTATTGTTATAAAAAACATTTATATCCAAATAAAACAAAATGTATTTGATTTATTGGTACACTGACACATTCCATTGACAATTTGATCAAATCGAGTATTTTAAGTTTGTCAAGAAACGCTTTACTTGGGACATGGCATGCCGTTGGCTCCAAAGAATGATCGAGGAGAGTCCTGAAAGAAATTTCTGGACCTTCTTTTCAGGAAGTGACACATCACATCGAAGTTCCGGGATGATTTCCATAACCTTTGTTATTGCATCCTCCAGAGAAACGTCATCCTGATAAAATACTGGCTTTTCACTAATATAGTTATCCTTCTCTACAACGCGACTAGAATTAAAAATAAAAAGCAATCGAGTAAGTGAAATAATTACACTTAAAGGTTTATATTTTGTAGCTTCCCGAGTCAAGAATTTTATCCTATTGCTCCATATCACTTAAAGGCACCTCGGACGCGTTAAACTTTAAACCAGACACTAGACACGGTGCGCAAAAAACAAATTTCAGCCAAAGCAAAGTGACAGCCCAACACCCTGGTTTAGATAGCTTCGCGAAAGGTGCCTCGCACATATGCTGAAAACTTACTACTCTTAAAATACCTTGCTCTGCGAAAAATTAACTTTTTCAATTCAACTTCAAGATTGTGTTAAGACTTCCTACCGGTGAGAACAAAATTATATCAATAACAGTAGTTCTATCAGAGAACTTAGTTTTGAGTACTATCACACTTGATTTTGGATGCGACGCAAATAAAATCATTTTTCACAGTAGTTCAGTGTCGTATTTGTTTCAGCTAACATACACACCAAGTTTGTTTTGCTGAACTCAGAAAAAAATTCAAACAGCTGAGTATTCAGTAAAAGTATTTTTACTCAAAATAGTCACGAACTCTTTACTGTCAGAAAATACTGAAAAGCTCAGTAAGCGACACGAAAGTTCAGTAAAATGAACAGTAATAAACTGTGAAATTGGAAGCACTAATGCTACCAAAAATTACTGAATACATCATCAATCAATCCCGAATTTCGATGAAATTCACAAAAACATCAATTTAAAATTTTGTTTTTTCCTGCTCTTAAGTTAAAGTTAATGGAAAATGAAGTAATTGCCCAAATGAAATATCACATACAGTGTGTTAACAGTGTCTTATGATAATATAGGAGTGAGCCACCCTGATAAAATATCATTAATCAAAACTAGACAAAATAGTCAAAAGGTCGAAAGTAACATTTGTAAGCAATGACTTCTAGCGTAAAAAAAGCCATCGCCATGACTTCCGATGCATTTAGGAGTTGGCTGAGGGACATTACAGCAAACGGTTTTAGAAATCTGTTGTTGCGTACATTTTAACACTTGCAAATAGGTCTGGTGCCTTCAACTCGTTCATAAAATCAATGGAAAGAATCAAAGAAAGTATTCATAGGTTTGACAGGTGTGATTTACACTCTAGCGTTCAGTAAAGATTATTGAGTTCCAATGGTTTTCAAATTTCGCGTAAGTATTTATAGGTTTATATATGGTTTAACTGAAAATCGGCAAAGCATTTACTGAACAGCGGGTTCGAATGACAGTTTATTAGTTAGTAAGGAGTGTATCGAATATAAGCAGTTCACATATATTTGCGTTGTACGCATGTATTTGTGATGGTTTTTTATGCTCTGAACACTGCATGCTGTGCGTTGGACTGTCAGCTTTCTTTTGTTTACTTGTTTGTGCGGTTCAAATTGTGCGTTTTCAAAATGTCGCGTATTGAAAAGGAAGTGAAAATCAAGGTTCTGGACACATGGCTAAGTGAGAAGGGTATTACTATGCGAAAATTGGCGAAGCGGTTTGGAATTCATCATGCGAGTGTTAAAACCATCATTAATAAGTTTGGGGAACACTATTCTTTGGATGAGCTACCAGGAAGAGGCAGAAAACCCGGTTCTTCCAACCCGAAACTGGAGCAGAAAGTGGTATCTCTAATCATGAAGAACAAATCAATGTCAATACGTGATTTGGCCAAAAAAGCAGGAACGAGTGTCGGAATGATCCAGCGTATCACGAGGCGAAACCACCTGAAGACCTACAAGAAGTAGAAAATCAAGCAACAAGGGCCCGAGAATTGTATTCGCGTCTTTTGCAGCGTCCGGATGCATGCGTTTTGATGGACGATGAGACCTATGTAAAGGAGGACTCAAAACCCCTTCCAGGTCCACAATACTTTACTGCCGTCGTTGGGGAGGATGTGAGCGATGCGGACAGGTCGATTCAAGTGGATAAATTCGGTCCAAAGGTACTGGTATGGCAAGCAATATGTTCCTGTGGTTTGAAGTCAACCATTTTTTACACTACCGGAACTATAAATGCGGAAATCTATCGATCTGAGTGTCTCCAGAAGAGATTGTTGCCTTTATATAAGAAGCATAGTATACCTCCACTGTTTTGGGCGGATTTAGCGTCGGCTGACTATGCCAAAACCACTCTCAATTGGCTTGCGGAAAAGGGTATAGATTTCGTTGAGAAAAATATCAATCCACCAAATTGCCCTCAGCTTCGACCCATCGAACGTTACTGGGCAATCGTGAAGAGGCTCTTCAAGAAAACTGGTAAGGCAGCTGGGAACATGCAGGAGTTCAAAAAAATTTGGGCTCAAGCGTCCAAAAAATGCGATGCAACACTTGTCCGGAACTTGATGAAGAGCATTCGATTAAAACGTTCGAAAATTCGTGAAGGAATAACTTAAATATCATCCGGTCTTCATTATGTTCAAGTTTAACCTCGTACAATAAAGGATCAATTTTTTGTATGAATAAAATATCGGTTTTCAACATAATTTGAAAGAAAGTTTGTGGATAGCTTATTTTCGATACACTCCTTAATGAATCAGCTATGAGAGTCAGCTGGATTAGATTGTAATCTGCCCTCTTTACAACTGAATTCATAATATTTGCGTTATGCATTTCTCACATCAAAACTAGTGATGAAAAACATCACTCTTATCATATAAAAAAATCGCACATGGTGACTGCTTTTAAATGATTTTTATACTAGATTACCTAATTTCATGTAATGAAAATTTATACTGTCTCTATGCTGTATAAGGTTCAACCTGTGGTTGGTAGTTTGGTAAGGTCCTAAGGTAGTTTGGTTGAGTGGAGCGCTACCGACAAAATAAAACGATGTTCGAGATACTCTGTAAAGTATTCCGAACTGCTTAGCTGATGCCTTCTCTGGCCTAGCAATCAATTTTCTTTTTAGAAGATCGAAATGCTTTTAGAAACTGCAGAACTTGCTAAAAGAATGTAAGAAAAACCTATTGTAAAATTATGAAAGGCTTCTAATTTTTGCAAAAAGTCTCAAGGTCTTCCGAAGCGTAACATACAAGCTATTAAAAGAGCTTCTTAAGCGGTACAGTTGTTTGAATTATTTTTACAGAACGTTCAAGCGGATGACAGAAATTGGAAAAAAAAGTCGAAATTATTCTAATAAATTACCAAAGGGTGTTTAGAGCTCTGATTTAAAGAAGTTTACAGTGTCCCGGGCGAAGCACCACTTCGTCAGTAACCAATTCCCGTCGACATGATACGGCTAAATAATTTAAAAAAATGGACGGAAACTGATTCGCTACCGAGCTATCACCCTGCTGAAAATATTAGAAATTTAAGAGAAACTCCAAAAAAGTTTACAAAATAATCGTGTTCATCCAATGGAAGGAGTTAACCGGCGTCGGTGGTGCACTGGTAAGCGTGACTGCTAGTGGGTCTGGGTTCAATCCCAGTCGACGTCGGTGGTTTTTCTGAGGCGAAAAAATCTTGGTCACGTCTTCCTTCGGAAGGGAAGCAATGCCGTTTGTCCCGGTTCATAGTCATGAGTCGTTAGGTAGGGTCCAGGTGGTGTAGTCGTCTCCCTGGCGTCGGTGATTGTCACCATGTGAGGAAATAGGCCGACGGAAAAAAAATAATAAAAAAAAAAAATGGAAGGAGTATTTTATCATTAAAATGTCCGATCATACCGAAATCCAAATTCCAATGATTTTGATACTTCCGTTCAAAACCAGCAGTTGTTGGATTCCAGCAATGTTCTTACTTGAATCCCATTGATGTGTTTATAGCTTCTCGTTATTATCTACAAAAAAAACCCGCACAAAGCGAAAAACTCCGGTGAGCAATCAAATCAAGCCGCAATTCATTAATCAGAAAATACATAAAGATTGGATAACCCAATTTCGTGCGGCTCCGTCCGACTATCCATGCATGTCAGAATGTTTACTCTCTCTTCCACGAGCTCCTGCATGCTTAACAAAATGATACAACCTTTTAGCACGCTTCGGTGTCCTCGCTTAGTTCTACACGAGTTATACTTCTTTTTTTTATGTGACAATTTTATCGACTAGAAAACAAACAACAACCACGCGTCCAGCGCCTGCTAGTGCGAAAAGAAAGCCAGGGCCAAGCCCAAGCCCTAGTTCATTATTTCAATTAAATTCTTACGTCTGACTTGGTCCCACTCCACAATCCAGCCCACGAGGAGGCGGCAGTCAACAGTGGGGGTGGCGGCGGTGGGAGAAGAGCAAGCTCAATTTAACCCCGTATCACCTTCGTTGTGCAGCAGTAGGACGTAGAATATGCTCTGATCGAGCGAGGAAATTGGATGGGGGTGGACGACGATGATGACGATGAGGGTGCAACTAAACGCTACCACCCGAACGCGCCAAATCATCATCCCCCATTAACATTTGACGGCAATCAATTTGTTGTGCAAACGAAGAGAGCCGTTATGGAGACTATTATCGTAATAAAAGGAGTGAAAACCATCACCGACCGCCGCCAATTCCGCCGACAGCAACTGCCTCCGATGTGCTAAGGTAAGCAAAGTGGGCAAGTTTCCGCGAGTTTACCATTGAGAATAAGGGCTGACATCGCAGGATGATGAGTCCTGCCCACCTGCGAGTACCATCATAGCCGACGACGATGATACCATGTTTATGGTGTTTGGTATTCGGCCGTCCTTATTGATGGAGTCGCACACTAATGGCTGGTTGCCGGTTGGTAGGTGGAAAATTGGAAATTGCTGGTTCACTCCGGAGCTGGTCTGAAATTTACAACCTTTTATGTGAGGCGTATAAATCAAATTTAGCAGCCAATGATTTACTCGTGCGTCAAAGGAAATTAGTTTGCCATTCGTTACGGATCAGCAGTTGAATGGGTGTGAGGTCTATGTAGATCTGTAGAATGTATTTTTTAAAGATCTCTTTTGTAGGAGATTTAGATAGTAGAGATGGTTGATACGTAAACAGTGGGTGCAATTTCTGGTATGAGCTAAATCATATTTGAGGTTAGAAGTATTTCCTACTATTCTTGACAGTTAGGTTCAGTTATTGAGTAATTCACTTTTCACGAGACTTAGTCGTAAATAGAAGATGTACAAAATAGTTCAACTTTGAGGACAATTTTTCGGGATATCATTAACCCGTCTTTTCCACTGGGCTGGTATCTTTATCCAAAATTTATCGGCGTAAGCACAACTATAATATTTACTTAACAAGATCTTCGACGCAAATGTCGCACACTCTTGTTCCCAAATTTAAAATCTGCTTTGCTAACAGCAAAATCGAAACAATCACACACTTCATTGAAACGTCTTCAGCGTAAATCCAGTGGGTTGTTCAGGCCGTAATTTGTTCGATGGCTAGGGATCCACAGCAGTTGCCGATTTTGGAGCTGACGAGTAGGTACATATAACCTGACATTTTCGAGAAGGCTGCTGCAGTCGATGTTGCACTTAAACACGTAGAAAATGAACAACCTTTGCAGCATCACTCGGTGACTCACCAGCGGTTGTAAATCGAAGAGTGCGTATCGATGTTCGTATGGTGGTATGTTCATCGGGTTGTTCCATGGCAGACCGCGCGGAGCATACCTAATGAAGCGCTTCTGGACTCTCTCAATACGAACGATATGGACGGCATGATACGGAGCCCAAACCTGAACTCCATATCCAAGTACACTGATAACTAAAGCGCAGAACAGGGCCTTCAGTATGTACAGTATGTGTTCCGGCGTAGGAAATTTAGCATCGCATTGGCTTTCGCAGTTGTCACTGAGATATGTTCGTTAAAGCGTAGTTTACTATCAAGTATGACGCCATAATCCTCGACGTGACTCTTTGATCAGCCCGAAGTCAAAAGATACAGAAGTCTGACATCGAGTGAACGTCATTATTTTACATTTTGCCGCATTCATCTGCATTCCATTCATTTCGCACCAAGTTGAAACACGGTCAATACCAGCTTGTAATGCGCCGCAATTCACAAGCGACTTAATCACGCGAAACAGCCTTAAGTCATCTGCATAGAGCCGTTTCCCAGACTTGAGACTATCGCACATATCATTGATGAAGTGGACGAATATCAGAGGACGTTAGACCTAGCATCGTGTACTTTGACAAAAGCTTTGCGCGCAGACATATATGGTTTCAGCTACTGAATGAACCAAGATTCATTTTTGAATGGCTAATTCGTGAGGCACCTTGTCAAACGTTTTTGAAAAGTCAACGCAGATTGCGTCAAACTGACACCGCTTCTCCAGCTACTTGATCACTTTGTGGGTGTAAGTCATTAGGTTCGACGAGGTTGACCTTTTTTTTTAAGAAACCATGTTGATGTTCAGATAGGCAGTTCAAAATAGATATCGGTCGATAGTCCTCGTCGGGATGTGTGTTTCCAGCTTTGTGGATTGCTGTGGAGCTGTTCCCGGAAACAACTGCAAACTCTATCCCAGTCAAAGCTACAAAAGATTTCGTTCTGCAACTAGAGACATCAAACCTTTCATGTATTAAAAATACCAGACGAAGCATCAGCAACTGCAGCAAAGAATACAGTTTGCTGCGTGACGACGCAAATCAATTGGTATTTGCATTTGTATTGTATTTGTATTTGTAATTACTTTCATATTTCACTCGTCATTTTCTTTTCGTGCTTCACCCCTCCTTAGATAGTTGTGAGTTCCCGCTTCATCGTGGCCCAATAAGTTTCGATTGGTCGTAGTTCATGGCAGTTCGGTAAATTTATGCCCTTGAAGATGGTTTGGACTTCGTGATCAAGTGGATAGCGGCGTCACCTTCGTTGAGGCGATTGACATAAAGTGTGGGTTCGATTTCCACTCCAGCCTGTGGAGCTTTTCGCTAAAACGAAAATGTCCACACTGGTCCACTGGGTCCACCATTATTAGGTTAAGTTGTCCTTTATAATTCGCTCTATGTTCAATGTTCAGTCTCTACAACCCCGAATAGAAGATGATGCATATGTCTTTTTTTTAATGTACTGAATTAGTCTAATAACATTTCAGCTTGCTTCAAGAATAGCGGTATGAAGCAAAATAAAAAAAAATGTCATTATGCTGCTCCAAAAATGACAAACGACGTTTTTGGAGCAATCGATCTTGTAAGTTTCACCACTCAACTACGCAATTCAGAGCATGTAAACAATAAACCTTAAAGAGAAAATGTGCAAAATTTGTTTAGTTTCTTAGTGGGGAAAAAGTTACCGTTGTAAGGACAATCTCAACGCTGTTCTACTTTGTATGGGCTGTTTTACAACGCGAACTGAAACAGACAATTTATTTATTTTGTCAGCACCAACAGGCTTAGTAAAGCCTCAATAGTGGTATTAAAAATATTACGTGTACAATAAACTTAAACTTGAATATCAAACCAAAACACATTTGTTCGTAATGATCTACATCCCAGAAATATATGACGTGAAGCGTTTGCGCAGAGTTTGCCGAGGGACATGGTAGACGAACATTGTCGAGACTCTATTAAAAACTCGCTGTAGTCCTCCGATCGCACCGTTCATGCTATAATTGTTTCAGCGAATTGGCATCCTCAGCATTACGCTATTGCGCAATACCCTTGGTTGAACCTTTATATTAATCTGCTCCGGAATGGCGCTGCAATCGATTCGGCCTTGTAAAAAGTCTGCAACAAAGAGAGCCCTGGATGTGTCACGAAGAAATCGAAGCGGTGCAAGATCGATCAATCAACAACGACTCTCGTAATTCGGCATACAAAACGGGTCTCTCCAAGGCAAACCTCTCAAAGCAAAGCGTAAACAAAGTCATTAGGCTTTGTGCCGTTTGACGCAAGTAAGAAGAAAAAATAATTTGGAGGAAAACAAACCATCCTCCTCCTCTCCATTCCTCTACATAGGCCAGAAAGGGAAAGGTGATTAAACGTCAAAAAGCCTAATTCCCAATGCTGTGTTGCTGTTCTACGAGCAAATTTTTGCAACGGATTTACAACTGCTCGATAGATTTGTGTATTTTGACCGCGATTTGAAACGGTTATGTCTGATGAGTGTCAAATAAGCGTCTTTTGGTTTGTTTTGCAAGTAATTTTCTTAACGCGAAATTGTGAGCGACCAGTATTTTTAAAACATCGCATTGCAACTAACGTGTTTTAGTTTTATTTTTAACAGTTACTAATTGATGAAGTTTGTCAGAAGCAGATAATTTCTCATCTCCATGCGAAGCGCTAGGAGTGGACGGTATTTTATTGCTTGAACGAATAGACATGAAGAGAAAGGGAATTGCTAGTTCCGTATAGGGCAACGGCAGGCTTTGAAAATTGAGAGATACAAGTTTGAAAACGAGCGGAGGGCATTGAACGATAGTATCCGAATCAGGCACATAACCCTTTACCATACTACCCCATGCAGGGTACGCAAGGGGGAGGAAATCCCCTTGACTGGTAAAAGGTTATGCAACCGATCGGGCTCTTATACTACCAATTGCTTTTTTCTGGTTCTAGCGATTTGTCCTTCTCCCAATAGGCGGTGCATGCTAAAAATAAATCTAACAGCGGGAGATAATTTCTCACACGTGTTAGGCAGTATTCGTCGAGATGGGATAAAATCAACAAACCAACGAGATGGGATAAAATCAACAAACCGTTTGAAAAAGGATACTTACAAAATCCAGGGTTACCGCACGATCTAGATTGAAATTGTCCAAGGTGCAGAATTTCCCAAATCGGGACGAACGTTACCTGAGTGTTGCCAAATTCGCGTGCCCGGAAACTCTACACGAAGCTGCCAAAGAAATACCGGCAAGGACAAATAAGCTGTGGATGACCTTTTCAAACGGAAGAAGCTGTCGCAATACACTTCGAAATACCTTATTTAACAGGCCATATGCACTTGTGGCAAATGGAGTAAACCATTCCTTCCCAAATGCACCATAAACGAGGGAATTTACAAGACTGATGGCTTTTGATCTTTTTTTTTTTGAGACAATCCGACCAAAACCCGTTATTTTGGCTCGATTTGCTACCTTTCCAAAACCATAAAATAGAATTTCTACTGAATTATCTGTAAAATTTCTTCAATTTTAGAACTAAAAGTTGAAAGAAATTCATATGAAAATATTATTATATATTATAAAACATTTGTATTCATTTTACAGATGTACACACTCAGATTTTTTAAAACAATTCGGCAATCCGATTTTGCGGATTTCGGTAAAATTTTACTGAAATCGGGTAAATTTTTTACAGATAACTGTAAAATTTCACCGAAATCCGTAAAATCCGATTACCGAACGTTCAGCTGTTGAGAGTTCGGTAAAATTTTACAGATTTCTGTAAAGAAAATCTAAGTGTGTAAGGAGTGTATCGAAAATAAGCTATCCACAAACTTTCTTTCAAATTATGTTGAAAACCAATGTTTTATTCATACAAAAAATTGATCCTTTATTGTACGAGGTTAAACTTGAACATAATGAAGACCGGATGAAATTTAAGTTATTCCTTCACGAATTTTCGAACTTTGGATCGAATGCTCTTCATCAAGTTCCGGACAAGGGTTGCATCGCATTTTTTGGACGCTAGAGCCCAAATTGTTTTGAACTCCTGAAGCTGGAATAATTTATTTATCCCAACATAAAAATTAGAGCACTGTTGAAAGTTATAATTTTATTCTCATTATTCAAGTATCTTCTCACAAGTCACCATCGCCTAGTGAGATCAACCACGGATTCAGTAACAACTCTTTCCAAAAATAGAGGTTCATATCCCATTTGAGAAACATTAAAAAAATGCTGGGCAACTCCAGCTGGCTGCGGTTTTTTAAAACTACATTTCGATTCGATAAAGTAGATCTATTAGTAGTTCATGCAACCACCAGAATGACGTTTCTTTTCAATTTGTGACAAAATGTTCGTATTGTATTGTTTCGTGCAATGCACGAATGTTCTTACAACAAGTCAGTATCGTTGCAGAAAACAACGTGTAGATTCGTTAGTTCAACGTTCGATTTCGTGGTATAAATCAAAATTAATTTTGATTGAAAATTAATTGTATCATCCTGATACAATGATTACGGATAACGGAAGCCAATTTTTCAGAGGCATATTTGAGTAGTCCTGTCCCATGTAACAATTTTAGTTTTATTCCAGCCGTATGGCACTTCTCCCGGCTTTGTCAATAAACATACATTCAAACCTGTATTGTTCATCAACACCTCCTTTATGCTTCTTTAAAGCCAAAATTTGTACAAAGTAGCCTACGCTATAGACGGTTGTGAAAACAAATTATTAAAACCTTTACAAGACCATAAAGATTTTGAAAATGTTCTAGTGAAAGATGTATGACCACTTGAGAACCTATTGGCTGCCATCAAAACTAGCATAGGACCAAATGGCCAGAGCTATCAATCTTCACGATTGTATCGTGGTTGGTTTTTATTGTTCTGCTTTGTCGATTCTCTGCTCTTCTGATTCATTTAACAGTAAATAATATCTAAGAAAAAAGTTCTGTGTTTTTGGGGACATTTTGTTTGATAGCAAAATATCCAAAACAAATTGAGTTTTTATAGCATATCATGCTCCAAATCATATACGCATTTATTGTATGGTGAATATTGATATCGATAAGAGCCAAAAATAAATGCGCCTCGGAGATTATGCGAGTTTATATCAACAAAAACAATATTTAAACAAATATATTCGATAAATCAATCATGAATATCTTGTAAATTGATGAAATTCAATAAGGTTATCTAAGAGAATGCCAAAGTTGGTCTTCAATTTACAGTTCATTTGCATTACATTTAAACTTTGGTGTATTTCCACATTTCAATTATTTCTTATATTTGAATATGGTGATTGGAAGAAATCACAGTTTTGTCAAAAAGCCAATTTATCTTCTCAATGGCTACACAGAAAGAAATCTTGTAGTAAAAACTACCATTTTACCCGGCTACGCCTATCTTTAAAACTACCATGAAATTTCAGTCAAATTTACTACGTTTATGGTAAAATCTTCAACGTTTGTGGTATATTTCACAGACCTCATATTTACATCAACCGCACCATAGTTGATTTAATCGCAGGCATGGTAAAATCAAACGCATTTATAGTCAGCTGAAAATAGTTGGTGATTGCGCTCAATTCAACCCTCGAAATGGTAGTTTCTACTGCGGCTTTTTTAGCGTGTACTATAAAACTATTTGGACATTTGGTGACTTTCCTCAATGCCAATTTGACGTTTAATGCATTTAATGGAGGCAAAATGGTTCTAAAATGCTTTTTCAACTGACCATTATAAGATAATTTGAATGAGTCCTAAAACGGCATTTCAAAACAGCATTTTACGAGTGCATAAAGTCAAAATAAAACTTTTGATAGGAGTAAAAGGAATTGTTGAAGACAAGGTTTTAAGATCGTGGTAAAGAAGCTGTGCAGGTTCTCAAAAACCTGACTAAAATTTGAAATCTTTTGGCACCTCTTACTGCCATAATAAAACCAAATTTATTTTTAGTGGCTTTCGTAAAACTTTAATTAAACTTAACAAAGCTGGATGGTTTTGCCATTGTTACTTGCTGCGAAGGTCCACAAAAACGCCAGAAACTGGACATGGCAACCTGGAACAATCATTAAAGGTCATGTCAGTTCCTGTTCAACCGAATTTGAACCCATAACCAACCACCAGTTTTGAATCCTAGAGAGTTTGAGCTGTTTAGTGGAATACCTGTAACTAGGAATGAGAAGAAAAATGTTCCATTTAATTCCAACTACCTCTGCTTATCTTGAAAGATACGCGTTTTTCGTCTACCATGTGCAGACTTCTTCAGTGTCGTGTACTAATAGTCAGTCGAGTTACTAGTACACGACACTGAAGAAGTCTGCACATTGTAGACGAAATGCGCGTATCTGTAAATTTTTCTTCTTATTTCTAGTCACCAGTTTTGCTCCAGGTCTAGCTATTCCAATTAAGATTTCGCCGGCTGCCTGGCTACTATGAGCCTGGCCGGCTATGATAACGGCTACATAATTGCATCAAAACCAATAGTAATGCTTTGTTCAGACTGCAGACTTGTAACATAATACAAGGGTGTTTTGAAAATTATCTACAAGAAAAATGTCCTCAAGATAGCCTTGTATTATGTTACAACGCAGTAGTAAAGGGCGAACACGAAATTATTGCGACACATTCAACAGGGCATAACTTTTTTACTATTGGGTAAAAATCAACCAAATTTTGCACACTTTCTCATTGATATGTATTGTTTACATGCTGTCAAACTCGAAGTCGTGTTTTTCGATTCAACGAAAATGGAGGTGATCCAACGCGAGTCGAGAGAACAAATTCTTTCCAAACACCTGGAATTTCCTGACCTATCGCACCGGCAGTTGGGAAAAATGTTGAACATTCACCATTCAACCGTCTCCAGAGTGTTGAAGCGGTTCCAGGAGTGGTTGACGTTGGACCACGGCAAAGGAGCTGGAAGAAAACCGGGACCGGAGAACAAAAAGACGGAGGGAAAGGTGAAGCGGGTGATTAAAGCAAATCCCAACGTCTCAAGTCGTGATTTGGCTAAAAAGATCGGCATGTCGCAGAGCTACGTCCAGAATGCAAAGAAGAGAGCTGGACTACATACATACAAGGTACAGAACTTCCCAAACCGCGATGAGCGGCAACAATCGACGGCTAAAACTCGAGCACGGAAGCTCTACGAGAAGATGCTGACAAAATATGGCTGCTGTGTGATGGACGACGAATTGTATATAAAAGCCGATTTTAAGCAAATTCCGGGGTTGGAGTTTTTCACCGGCAAGAGCAAGTTCTATGTGGACGACAAATTTAAGAAGAAGAAAATGTCGAAGTTCGCCTCCAAATATCTCATTTGGCAGGCCATCTGCTCTTGCGGATTGAGGAGTGAGCCTTTCGTGACAAAGGGCACAGTAAATGGCGAGATCTACAAATCTGAGTGCCTTGAGAAGCACCTTTTGCCGTTCTTGCAGCAGCACGACGAAGCTCCGCTATTTTGGCCAGATTTGGCATCATGCCACTATTCTAAAAGAGTCCTGGAGTGGTATGAGGCCAATTCTGTCCATTTTGTTCCAAAGGACATGAATCCGCCAAACTGTCCGAAGCTGCGCCTGGTGGAGCAGTACTGGGCAATGATGAAGCGGGAACTTCGGAAGAGCAAGAAGACAGTCAAAGACGAGAAGGACATGTTAAGAAAATGGAAAAAAAACTGAGAAACTGGTACCGAATGACACTGTAAACACTTTGATGGAGGGCATCAAGCGAAAATTCGTTCAATTTTACACTCAAGGCTCCATCGATTAACTTTTCTTTTGATTTTTAAAGTAAATATATGTATAAAACTACCCTAAAATTTTGGTTTGATTCTAAACATTATAAGAAAATTGGCATGACATTTTCGGTGTCGCAATAATTTCGTGTTCGCCCTTTATGAACAAAGCATAATTCCTCAACGAAATGACGACGCCATACTTCACCCAGTTAAATGCCCAAGGCCACCGCCAAGACGATTGGACCACCAGATAGACAACCGAGTATGCCATGAAATGATTATGAAAAAATAGCTGTCAGCGGGTAGCAGAAAAATCATGGATACCGTTCCAAGCTCTTGTTCAACCCAGACGTTCCTAATAAATAGTTTAACAGTTCTGAACTTCTCTCATTTGTTGCAGTTTGATTGGTCTTTGACTTTCTGAGGAATTTCCAAAAAGTATTTTTCCCTTAATTGTTAGAGAATAACTAAACCAATTCACATTTATCTGTATGTGTCTGTGTACAGTATGAGTTCATTTATGTTCATATTCTAGCATAGCTTAACAGTAATGTTTTATGACTTTTTTCAACGAACTTGACTTAACCCCACTCGTTTCAATTTCGTTTCGTTCTGTTTTTCCAAACCGTCATCGTTGGAATATTTTCAATCCTAATAACACTTAACCACCAGCCTAGTAAAGGCAAAATGCAGCGTGAGACTCTTTCATTTATAGCGCAGAATAAACAAATAATTAAACGCATATACAAGCAGATTACTGAAGGCAGTTCTTCGCCACTCGCCTCCGGGATCGCCGGGAATAAAACATGAACATGTGGGTGGATGTGGTGGCATGGAGGGCTCTTGCCATACCGAAGTCAGCAAGGAAGTCAGTTAGTCAGTCAGTCAGTCGATTAAAAGCTAAGCGAAGATAATCATCGATGTAAACAGAACGGAGCAGTGCACACACCATCAGCAGCGTTTGTGTTGGGGATTAATGTAGGCCTGCAGGCACTCGTCGTGTCTGCATAGCGGTATGTAGAGCTCCCAGGTCTCACTTTAATAATATGCACAACAGCACACGAGAGTTTGGCGCAGCTTTCAGGGATCATGAACTGGAGAAGGTGTTCGCATCTTTCGGTCTGTTTTGTGCCTCTATTTCGGTGTGCCGTCAGTTGTTTTTGTTTCGCCCCCGACCGGCGAACGGCGCGAAATGGACGTGTGCATGCTATTCATGCTTAGCAAAGGCAATGGGCGCTGCAAGCTGCAAGAGTAAGAACCATTTTGAAGTGGGTCAACCGGTTTCTGCTTGACCCGACCAACGACGACGGCGACGGCGGCGACGGCGTTCATACGGAGCAATTGCGAGAGCAAATACACAAGCAGGAATCACGACGACGACGATGTCGATGACTCATGAGTGCTACGGCAACGACGCACAATGAGATCGCGTACGTTCAGGTCAAGCCGCGCCAAAACACGCCGAATGGTTTCATTTTTCATTCAATAAATCAAAAGCTGTATTGGCGTCAGTGGATAATAATGAGCCGCGCGTCTCCATTGAACAGTTTGGAATTTCGAAGCAATGGGGATAACACGTACACCAGAATTGTGCACAGTAGGCGATCCTCTTTCAACCGAAACAAAAGTGACCTTCTTTCCGATTGCATCAAGCCAAACCTTTCAAACTGTTGCAACACTAATGCCTACTTCGATGACCTTTCAACCATCTAATCCGCCTAGCTGAGACTATTCACCCAGTTTTTCGGTTTCGCATTTAACAAACAGCCCCCCCCCTCCACCAACGAAGCCATACAGCCACTGAATGAATGCCAAAGTTCAGCTCATCCACGACTGGCGTTATCTATGGCTTTAGCATAGCCATTTTTGCTCCACGTTTATCCCGCTCGAATTGCTTTCTTTTCGAGTGCAACTTCATGACGGGTACTATCTTGTTCCTTCTCATTTACTTTTACGAGGCGCACGATATCCATTCCAAGACGCGAAATGAAAAAAAAAAAAGAAAACAGACTGTTGCTGGGATCACCCCCCCCCTTCATGTAATGGCGAATGATCTGACCTCTTCAATCGTTCCCCGTTTACTGGCAGATGGCCTTCTTCCGAGACGAACTGCTCAGCAGATCCACCGGACGAATGGCTTGCTAGTTGGAAGTTAAATCATAGAAATTTGCACCACCATTAGAAAACAGCGCCTCCTCCACCAACAACCAATTGAATTATTACATCCAACTGACCCGAGAGACGCGTCCTCTCCTGGCAAGTTACATATCTCGCATTGCATTTAAGTCAATTAAAATTTATCGTTAATTTCTAACGTTTTTGTTCGATTTTTTTTTTCGGAATCATTCCGCAGGCGCACACATGTTCGCCAAACCAACCGTCACTCTCATTGAACGGAAATTTGCGCTTCCACAACGCTCGGTTCCAAATGCGCACGAGCAGCCAGCCACAAACCAAGTGGAGCCGATTCATTCATTAGTGTATCGTTTTAATTTTGAGCTGATGCTGTTGTTGTTGTTGTTGTGTCGTTGGGCGTGCATTCAATGCAAATATTATTTATTTCCAAGCAGGGCAACTGGAGCCGTTCCCCATTTCGCGAGTGTATGGGTGAGTGTGTAAACAGAATGAATTATAAAGAGCGCCATTAATTAAGTATCATAAAAATTGAAAATTGCAAACACATTTTGGTCTCGCTGGAATTTGTTTGACGGTTTCGCGAGCGAATGGGTTTGCTTGCGAGTGGAACGGAACATGGTGTGATTGATGGTTTTTATTCATAGCAGTAATTATTTCTAATTTTATAGGATTTTCATTTCGAAGAATAGTGCTATTAACAATCAATTTATGGCAAATTGCCTCATGAAACAAAGCGAAAAAATTATTTGGATTTGAATAGGTTTGGCAGAAGGTCAAACGTGGGTCGTTTTTTTTGACTAGTTCAAAAACCAAAATCGAAAGGCTTGTCAATTTATTGTATACCAGTATTGTAGTATTGTAGGCCTCTCGTTAGTAAGAACTACCGAATCTCATTCAAGAGCATTTCTACTCAAGAGTAATTTTTCAAAAAAACGTTCAAGTTTAACGTGTAACGTTTTGTAATTCTAATAATAATTCAAAAAAAAAAATTCAAAACTTCCTAAACTTACGTTGTGACGCCAAGAAGATTGGACGTACTTGGAACGCTAAGTCTGAATTAAAAACCAGAAGTTTTTTTTGACTTTCACTTTTTTCAAAATTCTATTGAAATTTTTTTTTTGAGCGTATTATTTTTTTATCCCAAGTGAATTCTCTGTTTATTTAACATGTTCAACATGTCGAGAAAAGTTTCTAAGCAATTTTGTTACCTAAAATTGGAATGAAGGGGTGATACTTTTGTGTACCTGGAATCAAGCCTGCCCATGTTGAATTTCGGACACTAAGATAACGTCAGCAAAAACATCTAGACCTAGACATAGATCTAAACATAATTTAACAAAATCGATTGTCTATTTCAGTATAATAAAGGGCTTGATTATATAAAGCTCTCGAGCAGTATCCGTTCGAACAGTATTCTCAGATACGCTAGCGATAATGGTTCTCCATCTTCCCGTCCATCCCATTTGCTTTTTTCTTAGTTATAGTAGTATAGTTTTCGAGTTATCAGAGCCCAGCATTTTTCTATCAGGTGAAGTTCTGGACAGTTTGGCGGATTGCCTGTTTTCGGCATGTATTTGACCTTTTGTGCTTGATACCATTCCAGGACGAATTAACCATAGTGACAAGAGGTCAACTCAGGCCAAAACAATGCTGGGGTATCATGACCTCTTATAACCGGTTGCAACCGCTTTTGCAGGCATTCTTTCTCGAACACATCCATGTCGATATGGCCCAAACACAATGATAACGGCAACGGAAAACGACAAAGCCTGATCTGACTATGCCTGCTTGTTGGAAAGAAAACAGGCTAGATCCAATCCGATTCTAATTGGACATATCGAAGTCATTTGCAGCAACTGTCAAAATTGGCGGTTTCCGTTCCGTTTCCGTGCTCATTGTGTTTGGACGGATAGTGCCGCTAGAGACAAAATTGTCGCAAAGATTCTCGATAAACATTACTTCAAAAAAAATTGACTCAGAAAAGAATATCTTGTATTTTCATTTTTTAACACACTTTTAAAGTGTATTCGAACTTATTGAACACCCTCCCTTTATGTTTTGTCAAGACATTTTTCTGCAAAACCTTGGTGTACAGTTTCTTCGCACGTCTAGACACGGTTGGTCACCTTTTTCACGTTGTACGCCTTCATTCCATGCTTCTGCTTTACTTTTTGCACATATGATTTCGGTTGTCCAACTTTGCGAGCCACATTTCGCCCAGAAATTTTGGGATTTTTCTCAATAATGGCTACAACCTTCTTCTCCATTTGTCGGCAGCATACTTTTCAATTTGTTGCGCTTCCAACCTTCCGATCCACAGTCAAGCGCTGGTCAAACTATTGGCAAACACTAAACACGGTACTTTTGGGTATTTTTAGTTTCTTCTCTAGATCGCGTACCGACATCGTCGGATTCTGTTCTTAAAAAAGGCGTTTGCGCACTTTCACTTCTTTCGACACAATTTCAAGTAAAGCAACAAGAATGTAAACATGTTATACCACGAAATAAAGTGGAGAGTTTCAGTGTCATTTAATTGAAACGTTTCAATGATCTGTGAAATAATTGAAAAACTACACTGAAAGAAAAGTGCCCGAAACTTAACTTGGACATGTCGCTCAATTCTGCCAAACCCTCTTCATAATGATGCAGAAGGAGATGTTCGCTCGTCACCATGAGGCACCAAGAGTGAACATTAATGTTTTTGCTAGAATGAAAGATATGAAGAGAAAGTATTGAAAGTTCCTTCAGTGTACAGCAGGTTGGAAATAGAAACAGGACTAACGTGGATGTCATCCAAGAACAACAATCGTGAAGCCGAAAACTTGGTGCTGCGTGTGGTGCTAATTTAACAGCTCGATTTTTTTGAAGGCTCTACGCAGCAAACACAATATTCGCGGCGGAAGTTTTCGTGTTTTGTCGTTAATTTGATTCGAGAAAAAAAAATCCGTGTTATACTTAGTACAGTGGTTATAAAAACTACAGTATCTTTTCATTGTTTTTTAGTCAGGTATTCTAATATTTTATCTTAATTATTGTTACTAGTAGTTTGGTACAAAACATATTGAAAAGAAATATAATTCATTGTGAACCAGTCTTAAAATGTTCAAATCGTCACTAGCGCCACACCAAAGGTGGCTGGCTTCAAGAACTAACGCTTTCTTCAGTCCTCTGGAAATAGAACAGATGTTTTTGAAAATTGAGCGAAATCATACTGGTGGGGATCAGTATCGCAACGCTTCACGGTAATTCTCTCAGAGGTCTCTACGTTAGAGATGACGAGAAAAACTTGAGTGATCTCAGACGTTGAGAATCAAAACAAACCCAAAAAGGAGTTCCCTAAAGATCAGGAATCTTTCCAAAAGCTCAGCAAACACTTCAGACGTTCAAAGAACTTCCCGAGATTAAAAAAACGCTCCAAAACTTTAGGAAACGTCCACAAAATTCAGGAAACTTCCCCAAAAATCAGGATACAAATATCTCAACCGTTCAGAAACCATTCCAGAAATTCAAATAACTTCGTAGAAATTTAAAGAACTTTCCAAAAGCCCAAAAAACGTCTTAGATGCTCAGGAACCTTCCTCAGCAGTCCTGGAATCTTCCAACAATTTCAAATTTTTTTTAAAAAGATCGGGGAACTTCCCAAAATTTCAGAGGACATCGCAGAAATGCCGGAAACTTCTAAAGATTTTTTGAGCATTTTTAAAAGTTTCGAAAACATTCGAAGATTTTTTCTATACGTTTAGTTAGTTTCCTAGAAGTTAAGGGATCTTCCTAGCAGCTCTGGAAACCTTCCAATAGTTCAGGGAGCATCCCAGATGATTTTTCGTGCCGAATCGAAACGTGAATTAAAAAATCAACTCTTTTTTAATATTAAATCAATTTCTTGGAATTTATACCGTATCAAATTTCTATGAAGTTCAAATAAGGTTTAACAACATTTTGGAAATGCTATTTATTTCGCAGAAATTTCATATTTATTTCCCAGAAATACCACCAACTTATTAAAAGTTTTGCAAATCGACCAAATTTCCAGATTATTTTCAAAGTCTCGTAAAATATTATAATATTTGTGATATTCTGGGTGAATCTGCTTCTCAAAGTTCCGGTTATTTCCAGAAAGTTGTTCTTATTCCATGAATCAGCAAACTTTTTGGATCTAAGTTTCCATAAACGTTGAGAATTTTTCGGCAATTCAATGGACTTCTTTGGAGTTCCACCCCTTATTTTCTCAAAAGAAAGTGGGAGAGCAAACTCATCTTGGTGATCTTGAAACTTCTAATAAGTTTATTCAACTTCTGAGGAGCTTTACCAACTTCTGTCAAATTCATTATATGTCCACCCAATCTTAGATATTCCTATGTTCACTGTAACTCAGATCATATGTTTTCAAGAGTTCATTCAGTTTTTAGAAGATTATATGAGTTCTGAACAATTCATGTACTTGCCGAGAAGTGCGTAGGATTGTCTAAAAGCTGTTTAGTTTGCAATTAAATAATATAATACTTGAGAACGATTCCTGAAAAATCAACGATTTTTCGAACTTTCGAATATACGGAAATACGAATTGAATCTATCTTCATGATATCATCGGTTTCTACCAGCTTATCAAAACTGCCATTGTAAAAAGTATCCCCTCTCCCAGAAGATAAGTTTAAATATTCTGACCCTCAATAAACCTGCCGAAAGTTTCAATATAACAGGTTTCTCTAAAAAAATTCTATATGAGCTATTTG
Organism: Aedes japonicus; assembly: GCA_034211315.2. Classification (NCBI taxonomy): domain Eukaryota; kingdom Metazoa; phylum Arthropoda; class Insecta; order Diptera; family Culicidae; genus Aedes; species Aedes japonicus. The sequence goes on along the minus strand of JASCZW010005423.1, from coordinate 27,258 downwards.
CGACCAATCCATCAATAAACCGATTGTTCACTTTGAAGACTTCATGATTTTTCCGAGCAATGGAAATACTATACAGAATTGGAATTTGCCACCAAATTAGTCATAAAATCCACAAGAGTCATAATTCATAAGCCTCCTTATTTCGAACTAAAGTTCTGTCCAGTTAGAATAAGGAATCACTTATTGTTTTGCATCGGCACGGAAAATGACCGCTGCAAGAATTATACTGCAGCGGTTTGTTCACCTAGGTGCCCACTTTCTGTGGTTTAAATTTCACGGTGTTTTGTGCAGTGAGTCAAAAGTTATTCCAGATGAAAGCCAAGAGGAAAGAAAAAAAATCTGCACACCTTTGTCGATAATCCAACGCGGTCCACAATAAAAATCTCAAAAGAAAATCGCCGATGAAACCTACGTCAAAAAAGATTTCGGACAGCTTCCTAGCCGAAAATTCAACATGGCGACGGCACGAGGAGATGTTCCTGTGAAGTTTAAGTTTGCTTTTATGGACAAATTTTCCAAAAAACTGATGATTTGGCAAAGGATAATGCAAATTTTGGCAATGGATATGCGGAGCAAAGACCAAAGTGTTCGTGACGAATAAAACGATGGACTCGAAGCTGTACAAGGAAGAATGCCTCAAAAACCGCGTACTACCTTGCATTAAAGCCCATAAAGGTTCCGTAAAGTTTTGGCCAGATTTGGCGAGTACCGCGATAAAAACGTAGATTTCATCGATAAAAACATAAATCCACCCAACTGCCCGCAGTTCTGGCCCATCGAGAGATTTTGGGCAATGATGAAGCGGAAGCTTAAGCAATATGGAAAAACGGCTCGGGACGCGACTCAGATGACCAAAATGTGGAACAAATGTGCCAAGGAAGTTGACCCCGGAGGTGTGCAGCGTTTGGTGGGAGGAATAAAGAAGAAAGTGCGAGTTTTTATTTTTTTATTAGAAACGAAGAGAAATAATTTGTATTGATATTTTTTCCATAAAGTACATTACCTCTGATTTGATGTATTAAACTTATGTGTACGTCAATCCGTTACCGAGATACAGATGATTTGATTATTCCGGATTCCAAATGAACATAGCTTTAGTTTGCGTTTTCCGGAAAATGCAGTAAAGGGTGTTTCGATCAAAATTTGGTTGAGTTAAACTTGACGCAGAACATTTTGCACACCTCTCTTTTTGAAGATGTGTGCCTGTAGCATCATGCCTCTATCTTGATTTTGAGATTAGCACTTCAGTTACCAAAATGTCGTCTAAGGAAGAGAGGCAACGCATCAAAATTTTGCACGTGCATGGCAAAAATCCAAACTCTTCTTACGCCAAGTTGGCGAAATTGTTAAATGTGGCTAAATCAACTGTTACCAGCGTATTAAAAGTGTTCGGTGAACGTGTGTCGACAGCCAAGAAAGTTAGATCGGGGGGAAATCGAAAGCCGGATGTCACAGCGACGACAAAAACAGTTGCCCGCTGTTTCGAGCGGAACCCCAATCTCTGCGTCCGAGATGTCGCAAAGAAGCTGGAAGTAGCGCCTTCAACTGTGGATAGTGTGAGCTGGACTGTCCACTTACAAGAAAGTGGTGACTCCAAATCGCGACAATAAACAAAACACGTCGGCCAAAGCACAATCGCGAAAGTTGTACACGACGATGCTTACGAAGTTTGATTGCGTGGTACAGGACGGTGAAACTTACGTCAAGGCAGGCTTTAAACATCTTCCTGGACAGGAACTTTATACGGAAACCGGACGGGGAAAGGTGGCAGATATTTTCAAGCACATTAAACTGTCAAAGTTCGCCAAGAAATATCATGGGCGGCAGCTGTACCTGTGGCTTGAAAAGCAACGTTTACATTGCGACCGGAACCGTCAACCAGCAAATTTATCTGAGCGAGCGCCTACAAAACGTCTTTCCTGAAGCGACACAATTGTTCCATTCTATTTTGGCCGGATTTGGCATCTTGTCATTACGGGAAAAAGGCCGTGGAGTGTTATGCTGTCAACAACGCTCAAGTGGTGCTCAAGGACAAGAACCCTCCCAACACGCCAGAGCTCCGCCCAATCGAACAATATTGGGCCATCGTCAAGCGGAAACTTAAGAAGACTCAAAAAGCTGTTGTGAGCGAGAAACAGTTCAAGGCAAACTGGCGTTCTCCGGCGAATGAAGTTGACAAGGAGACTGTACAAAGTCTTATGGGAGGTGTTAAACAAAAGTCCCGGCAATTCGCATTCGGTAAAAAGGAAGGTTAGCTGAATATTTCACCTTCATTCTGTATTAACGGAACTTAAAAAATATAAAGAATTTTACTTATTAATAAAACCTTTGATCGACTCACACACATTACTGTTTGACCAAATTATGATCGGAACACCCTTGAGTATGAGTTTTTATGGTTTAAAGATGGCTGATTGATCATATGCAAAAATCATTTAGGTGATATAAAGTAGTTTATATATTTCATTTTTTTTTTTTTTGTGAAATTTGGTGTTAAATATAGCGAATATTGGTTTAAATGGAATGCATAAAAAGATAATGAAAATAAATTTAACAACGATTCGTTTGAACAAGAGTCCTTCATGATGAGATGAAGTTGCATCCACGAATAGACCCAATATGGTGCTTATAGATCGGCATTACATGGATACTCGTTGCAAGTTTTCGGATTAATAAAACTTATTGGTTAACTTTCCATGGTTCAGACCAGCACATTTCTTGTTAAGAATGTCTAAGCAAAAGTAAAACAAGTTGAATATCATTTCTAGCTCAATCACTTCATGAGTTTAGTTAAAATTGTAATCGACGGGTGCATAATAGGCTGAGTCAATGGTGATGTACCCTATCTATTTTAAAGGTTTTTTTTCCATGCTTTCTCTTCTGCAGTATTCGGTGAATAATCTTCCGAAGAAACCAGCTTCTTGTTGATCTTCTTCTTTTTTTTTTAGCATTTCAAGTTTGTTGCTTTCACAATTCGCTTATTGCTTGCTCTCAACTTAGTGTTCTAGATGCACTTCCACAGTTATTAATTGAAAGCTTTCGATGCCAGGTACCATTTTTGCTTTAGTATGATTGTGTGGCAAGTACAATCATACGCTATGCCCAGGGAGTCGAGAAATTTTCCTTAACGAAGAATTCCTAGACCAGACCGGGAATCGAACCCAGCCACCTCCAGCATGGTGTTGCTTTGTAGCTGCGCCTTTACTGACTGAGCTAACGGAGGACCATATTCTTTTATTGATCCGGTTATCTCACATATGAATCATTATGGCATCATTGACGCTTCAGGTTGACCGATAAATATGCACAAATTTACCAAACAGCGTATCGCTGATTTCAAGAACAAAACACCGTACACTGAAAAAATATTTTACTTAGCTATCAATGGAAACACATGTAGATATTTTCCAATACTAAAATAAGTGACTTTTACATAAATATCACATAGAAAAAAAAGACGACTTGGCTAATCATTTACTTTTCATTGGACACATAAGAATCACTTGATTTTGCAAAGCATTTTCCACTTTCTGAATGACATGAAAGTTATGTGAATTTTTAGTGGAATTTTCCGCTGATAATGTGATTTTTTTGGGTGTACGAATATATTTAAGTAACATTGTGACACTTTTGACTATTAAAATTTAGATTTCGGTTTCTCAATGGCTCAAACAATCCAAAAAGGTACGACGACGTAGACGAAATGTTATCATACTAGTCTGAGTGAATTGATCCTATGAATAATATACTAGGCCAAAAATGCCAATTCTGGCTTCTTAAATGTTAGGCATAAGAAACGTGCTAACATGCCAATAGTGTCACAATTTTGTCGGAGTGTATCATATTATATCAATAAACTGATTTTTTTTTATATTAACAGTTATACTAAATAAGATATAAATTTTTAGAACCAATTATATTTGAAAACTTGGCTCTGTAAAGTTGGTTCGATTGAGCCTGTACAAATAAATGATTAATAAACAAAACCAATTATATTTCAGTGCATATTTTGCATGAAAGTTCTAGGATGTCTTCTTCTTATTCTGGAATTTTCTTCAATTTCACAACTCGACACGGTTTTCATAAAGGACAATGTCGCAAACGTAAACAATAACTTCTTCCGCAAATTTCTCGAGATTGCTAACTTCATCATAGTGAATTACCACAATGTTTTTACAGTTTGCATTTTCAAGAAATTTGCGGAAGAACCCTTGTTTACGTTTGCGACATTGGTCCTTATGAAAACTCCATGTCGAACTTATCTCTGCAAGAGCAATAACTTTGAAAAGGACGATTCAACACAATAGTTCTGCGCTCCCGATCTGAGCTTCAATCGTACTTAAAAAGAATCATCTATTCTAAAATTATTACTCTGATATCCATAATGTCATTATCGAAACGTTGACATACATCCATTGCTTCAAGAGCCAACAGCAACAGCATAATCTAGCGTGGCATTCAACAGTTTTCCATAGCCATAGCCCTATTCGCTGCCTTGGGTTCGCTTGGCACTGCCACATCACAGCGTCCTCCCCAGCCCAATCCCAACCCAAGCGATCGCTTGGGATGAGTGCCCAAAGTTAGGATCCATCCCGGCAGGAAGGGTGCAAAAAATTGGAGACAAAATAATGCTTGCTTTTGGCGTCAACCGTAATGGGAGAGTCGCGCCACTACTGTTTCCAATGGCCCTGGGGTGCCCCGTGCTGCATGTTGGATCAATGGGATTACGGTCATTTTGGGAGAATTGCATTTTTTGGTCCGAGATGAGCATCCTCTCGAATGTTTTGAAATTTACTGGTTTTCTGGAAAAATATCAGTTTGGCATTACTTGAACCACGAAGGAATACACCCCACGCAATATGTACTAACTGTCGCCAGCATTCCCGACGAGTATTCAAACATTCGAACATTAGGGAGTTTGGGGAACGGTCGGTGGGAGGCTGTGGAGTATACAAATGCCGCAGGATCAAATTTGTCACGTCGATGACGACAACGTGGACGAAATATATACAGTCGACTTTTCCTGGTTTGACTTCGATGCCGTGCTTCGTGTTTCCATCGAGTTAGGAAGGATGTCGGGCAAGACGGAATTGACTGTACACACGACAGAGGATGAGTCAATTTTGGGGTGCCGTTTCAATTGCTCATTTGGGGTTGGGTGTCTATTTGTGTGTCTGTGGCATAAATCATTGGTCTAGATTGTCCTCGATTGTTTCGTTTGCTTTTGCTGCTGAATGATGAGTATCATTATGAGCCCTGTAATTATTCATTATTCAAAAATATCACTAATTCGGTGGTGTTTGTGGAATTGATCTGATTTTCTCGATTCATAATATTTCATTTGTTGTGGAAATTCTGATGAAGTACGGAAAGCATAATCTTTACAACTCATAGCTGAAAGTCAGATTTGTTGCAACAAAGAACCTTCCGACCACCCAGTTGGAAAATAGACCAACATATCGAGTAAAAACCCTCAGCGTCTCTTTCAATGAACCTTAGGTCTAGCAAACACACAAGCACGATTGGAGGTTACAAATAGTGCGGCGTTGTTGTTGAAGGCGGCGACGACAACGACGACCACGGCCGATGGCTATCTTCCGTACCATTAAACCTATTCCTCATCGGGCAGAAGTGGTGGTGGTTTGGCGGCGGCACCCATCCTAAGCCCATAGTTCGTCGCAACCGGGCGTAACAGCAAAACACAACAGTTTTTGAAGAAAGGAAAAATCATGCCTCTCTGTAGCACCGCATGTGTAATGAAGGGAAATTGCACACTAGGGTTGTCCTCGGTGGTAAGAAAATCAAACGCAAGATTCGACTTAAATAGCCCCCCGGGTTCAGTCCATCACTCCTACAAAGGGCATCACAACTCGGCTTGGGCTTGGTCTAATCGGTTCCGTTCCGTTCTTTGGTATAAATATGGAAAAGCTGTTGGAAACTACTTCTGCTTCTGCCTTTCCGGACCCGCCACCGACTAATGTTGCTCCGGTAGAATGATTGGACACTCCCTTTAATGGTACCTAACCTATACCAGAAGGGGCATCAGCATGGTTTTTGCTCCCATTTTTTTGCTATTTGGACAGAAAACTAGGCACGGTGCGATCGTTTAAAGTAGATAACATTGTGAAATATATGCGGACCGGCTGGGTTCGGTTGCACACTTCGAATGCTTCCATAGCGATTTTGATGTTCAATACAAAAATAGTTAGCCTGCAAGATTTTATGCAAATACGGACGGAATGAAAGTTAGATTGAATTTTCCAAATCAATTAGTTAGCCAAATCAATTCATCATTTTCTCTGCCCTTTCATTAGATCGTCATTTAATTCAGCTTCCCGACTCTTTTTTCACGGCGCATTTAATCATGAAAATGTTTTGAAAAATATTAATAATCACAATAAAGATCGGAATCCTAATAGAACGATTATAATCTCCATTTCTCTTTTACACGTTATTTTCCACTTTTCTGCAATTACTATGATTCGCGTTATCTCACTCTCTTCGGCTCATTTTCTGTTTCTCTCTCTGTTTGACAAACTCTCTCCAACCGCAAGCCACCCACCCACACCCAAACCTACACTCTTGTTCTCTTGGTCAAGATTTGTCTACTTTTCAGGTTAACCAATATGCTCATATCGTATGCCAAACCAGAGGGGATATAAAATTTGGATGTAGGTAATTTTGAAAAGAGCAATATAAAACATTTATTTTTTGTTAAATAAATAAAAAGCTACTTGGTTAAATTCAAGTAGGTTCTATCGATAGAGAAACTGCGAGTGAAGAGAACAGGGGTGGCAAAATAAACAGGTGTTTAAATTTAAGTGTTGAATGCGTTGCTGGTGATGTAAATTTTGGCCTATATCTAACGTTTGCATTAAAAAAAAGTGGACAAAAATTGCCGATTTTTAATGGGTTCACCCTTCACCCGCACTGACAAATCTACTCATGCGGCATCAATCATAGTAACCCATGAGTCAGCAGACAAAATTTGACAGCTCTATCAGTCGAACTCTAACCGTGATGGCGAAAAGAGTGAAGCAACTCCGTTCAGAAGTGTGCGCGTCCAAAGAACGGCACCCCGTCGCGTCGAAAACGGACATCGTTCGACACTTTGTGGACGCCGGATACGCCCGTTCCGGCATCTTCAACATCATGGCACTACTATACAACAATCAGAGCATCGGAAAAAAACCCGGTTCCGGACGGCGGATGACCCTGAGCAACAAAAAGCTCCAAAAAATGCTGAAGAGGAAGACCGGGGAAGAAGGAGATGTCAAAGCCGCTCTCCTGTCACCGTAAATTGGGAAATTTATAGTACGAAATGCCCTCCGGAAGTTGCGTCATTCATAAAAAAATACCATAAGGGCGAAGACGCGGTGTTCTTGGAGAAGATGGAGCGGCTGAATATCGATGTGGTACCCAAGTCGGTGAGCCCGCTAAACGACCCCGAGCTGCGTCCTATCGAAAATTTCTAGGCCAATTTGAAGTATAAGATCTACTCCAACAATTTTGTCGCGTAAACTGAAGAGGAATTGATAAATAAAACGATGAAAGATCTTAAAAACATGCCTTAAGGCATGTTTTTGTCCACCATGGCGAAAGTTCCGGGTCACCGCCGGAAGGCCGCTCGCAAGGGCGTAGTATTTTTTGCAAGTAAGCTTAAATAATTTCCTTTCATTGGAAATTTATCAAAAGCAATTATCTGTCTTAGAATTTTCTTTTTATGACCATCCGTAAATAGTCCATTTTTTTTAATGCGAACGTTATCAACGTTTTTCGTCGGGGCTTCTGCAACGCTGTCAAACACAAAAAGAGGCATCATATTTTTGTATTTTGTATTAATTAAAAGTACGGAAGAAGCCATTGTTTACGTTTGTCAGAACGACCTTATGAAATATCTTTGTCGAATATGACCCATCAATACAAATCGATCAATGCCAAGGCACGACAGGCATGACAGAACAAATCAACCAACTCTCACTTCGCTTCGTGAGCTACAGTGAAATTTTTCATGATTGCCTCCCTGTTTTTCATAGTATGAAGCCTGTCCACGTTAAATTTTGGACACCAAAGTAATAGCAGCAATAAAAATTTACACTTAATTCAATAAAACCGATTGTTTTGCACAATAATAGAGTTATATCTACATTAGAAACAGTCGATTAAGATGTTCTCTTTCTTTCTGTAAAATTCTCGAATTTTCTGTGGTACACCCGTCATCAGATTTCGTACGGTTTCCTCAGATACGCCCGCCGTGACGATTCTCCATCTTCGGTCTGGTCGTGATGTGATGTGATGTGTGATGTGTGATAAGAACCGACCGTTATTCGCATAGGAAAAAAAAATCCTTTTATAGACTGATCCAATATAAATGGATCAAGAACTTACCTGCATATACTGTGCTGGTTTTTACAAAGTCTCACTCTTCTCATATAGAAAGACATCATGAAATACACAATTGCTTTATATACAAATTTCAACTTGAATAATTTACATGAAATTTAACGCTATAAAAATTAAATTACTTGACTATGTAAAAAGCAGCTACAGTAAGTCAATGCGCTTCCAACTGTTCACTTACCGAAAACGAAAGCATTATTAATTCCTCGTAGATTCAAATTTAAAGTGATAGTTACAATTTTATATGATTATGATTACTGCCCAACACGACTTTATGCAGTGAAATTTTGCTTGTCATCGTGGTTAGGCACATTTTTTACTTTGGACGCCTTCAGTCCTTGCTTCTGCTTTACTTTTTGTACGTATGATTTTGACTTCTCAACTTTGTGAGTCACATGTCGCACAGAAATATTGGAGTTTTTCTCAAATCTCTCTTGTCAATTTGTCGGGAGCACACTATTCGATTTGTTAAACCGTCCGATCCACAGTCAAGCGCTGGTCAAATAATTTGCAAACTCAAAACACTTTTAGTTTCTTGGCAAGATCGCGTACCGATAAATTAGGATTTTGCTGGCGTTCGTACAAAATGCATTTGCGGACTTCCACTTGACTTAATGTAACAAGAATGTAAATATGTCGTACCACGAAATAATGTGGAGGGTTTTAGCTGTCATATAAGTGAAACGTTTCAGCGATACGTGAAATAATTGAAAATCTGCACTGAAAGAAAAGTGTCCGACATTAAACGTGGAGAGGCTTTAAGTGATTCAAGTGATAATTTATACGAACTTTTTTCGTGACACTTATGAGGGGACGTGTAGTTCTCATCTCTCTTAAGTAAATGTCGGACTAACATTCCTTCTTTATCCCTACCAGCTGTGGTCTGTTGGAACATCCTTTATCCAAGAAGTAGGGATTTTTCACACTTCACTATCTAACAGCAACCGATAAAGGATTGTTTTAATCTTAACAACAGTTCGGAGCGTGTACCACCTACGCTATTGTGTGATCTGGGTTATTTTTATTTTATGTTATATGAAGAAGCTCATGTTTCGTAGAGTTAACTGTTCGGAGCTTAAATTAGAAATAAATAATGTTGAAGAGCTTAAAGAAAAGGTAGGTGGGTAAGTATTTCTGTTTCGGTTGCACAACTGTGTTTTGTTTCTTCGTAGCTCAGAACGCGCATTGGTTGAAATCGGTCCTTGAACATGATGTTTCTACATATTTTTGAATTTTGCTGAAATAAACCACTCAAACTTGTGAGTAGCCCCAGCAGCATGCTTACTGTTGGTTTAAATTCGTCCTCAAACTCGAAGTTTTAACATATTTTTGTATTCTGCTGAAATAAACCATCCACACTTGTGAGTGGCCCCAACAGCATCCCTACCGTTGGTTTAAATCAGTGCCAACATTTGAATAACTTTAATGAATAAACTGGGAACATAGTTAAATATGACTCGCTTTCGATGTCGGTTGAATTCAACACACCGTTTACCAAACGGATCCCGCTTTAAACCTTATCGACGATACAAAGGTACACGTCACGTCGTGGGAAACCAACTTTGATCATGTGCGATAATGCGACGAACTTCGTCGGTGCAAACCAAACGCTGAATGAGCTTGTTCAGCTGTTTAAAAGTCAGCAGTTTCGAGAAGCAGTTATTGGACAGACAACAGAAGACCGGATCGAATTTCGGTTCATTCCAGCCCAGTCACCAAATTTTGGAGTAATATTGGAGTTAGCAGTAATGTCGTTCAAGACCTTGTTCACGCAGATAATGGGTACGCGAAGTTTGGACAACGACAAGATTTCGAGCATTAATTGTTATTTTATATATTCTCCGTGCGAGGAGTAACGATTATGATGTTGAAGGAGTGTTCGCTCATCACCATGAGGCACCAAGAGTGAACAACAATGTTTTTTGGCTAGAATTGAAAGTCGTCTCTTCATATCTTTCAATTCTAGCCAAAAAACATTGTTGTTCACTCTTGGTGCCTCATGGTGATGAGCGAACATCTCCTTCAACATCAAGATTTCGAGGTTCTAACTCCTGGACATTTTAAACGCAGTAGTCGCTAACTTGGATGATAATGTGAGCGAGATAAGGCGCTTTAACCTTGGAAAATTATTGACAGACTTTTGGATGAAATGTCAAAAGTCCCTCCTACAGGCAAAAGGAGCATAAATTAATCCTTCTAGCATCTACGCTCCCAACGAGAAAATACAAATTATCACATTTAACTCTATACGAAAGTTTTTGGTACGGGAAGTCCACGTTTTCTTCCTTCCCTTGATTTAAAGTAGTAGCGCGATTTCGGACACTCTTTCTGGAATCGCTTCATTTCTTGAAGACTTCTCTGCGGCACATGCTACGCATTTGGCGCATTTGGTGACAAAAAAAATGATGCATCCAAGAAGTCGTCATTTACCAGGATGCTTTTAAAAATTGGCTACGTTAGTGTGAGATAAGATTACATTAGATTAGACGAGAAAAAGTCAGGCATTTAAGAATTGTCTTAGATCCAAAATAAGCTTTCATTGATCATTACAACACAATTGTTCATATGTCAAACAATATGTTAGGCATTATAGAGCGCTCTGCTACACAGCTCGAAAAAGTAGTGTACATTTCTGTTCAATATCATACGTCATGACGCTCCATAACATACAAGCTCACACTATAAATCCTCCAAAACTTTGTAATATTCTATTGTAATTTTTCGCATATAAAAGACAGGAATCAGCACAGTAAATATTTTACTAGGACTGTTGGATTAATATTTGAAAAAAAAAAAACTGTCCGAATAAGTATCTCTCAAGATGATGAAGATCGGCACCAAGGAAGAAAAAAGGGTTGGATCTATGATAGGTTGAGATTACCTCGGTAGAAAGAGGTATTTATATTGACCACTATCGTGATGTGCTTGTTAGCAACTGCACAACCCGAAAGATTCACATTTGCTATGTGCTATAAAAGAACTTGAGGAGTGAAAAAATCTTGGTCTTGCTCGTTTTCGCTTCTTCGTACTCAATCTTCCTCCTCCCATCCACCCACTGCAATTGTTCCCGTCATCAGCGAAGCAGTGGATGAAAACCGCTCAATTCACACTCACAAAAGATACAAAGCTCCTCTCTTTTTTCGGTTGAATTTGGATCAGCAGGCGGTGAAGATCTGCTCTCGCGTGCTTGATTTGGAAATGTGCATCTCCTTTCTTCTGATATCCCCTTGTTTGGCTTCAGGCTTTGAAGTTTGCGTTAGTGGTTGATAGTTTTTGTATGTTTTGTCTTTTTTCAACTCCCGATGTCTAGTGTGTTTCTGCTGACACACTCCGCCACCAACAGTTGGGAAACTCTTGCTCTTGCTGTAAGCTCTCTGCCCGTGGGACTACAGCTGAAATAATATTCAACAACTTGAACCGCGTCGTCGGCGCGGCGGTGCAATAGGTACGTTTAGTAGATAGAGTGAAATCTTCGGTTGCCTGATGGGTTTGTTTTTCATTTTTAGTATCTTCAGAATGCTCGTACATCAAAGGCTTGAGCGATTAGAAATCGCACAATTATGTAATTTAAGGCCCAATTAGGAAATTCTTTACTACAAAACCACTCCCACCAATACCTTTGTTAACAAGGATTCGATTACCGCACCGGGAAAGAAGGTCTAAAAAGGAACGCTTAACCTTCATGCCATACTCGGAACATGGCCGGTTCTTGTATATCACTGCCACTGATGATCATTTGAAAGTTTTTAAAACCTCGATCATTGAGAAAATTTGAAAGAGCTGCCGATTCATCATACCAGCATCAAAAATGCATGGATGACTCCATTGTTCAAAATTTGTATTTTTAGCATTTTTTACCATAAGTACGATTTTGTTTAAAGGAATCAGGTCTCCCTATGCAAGCAGTCATGGTTTTGAATAACTGCTCTGCTTACTTTAATGCAGAGGCACTGAAGACCAATGACGGTGCCATATGGATAAAGTTTCTGCCTCCAAACACCATAGCAGTAATACAACAAATGGATTAAAATGTGATCCAAATGATCAAGACACGTTACCGACTAATAATGATGAGGGATGTTCTTGGATAACCGGGTGAGTTCCATGACAACATTAAGAAAATAAACTTTAAGGATGCGATATTTTGGATTGCGGAATCATGGGATAAACCTCTTCAGATGTCCATTGGGAAATCTAGGAATCTGTTGTATTATCCGGAAGAAATTGAAGACAAAGATTACTTCCCGGTGTCATTTATCAATAAGCGACTAACCGAGATTTCCGACAAAATCACACAGTCGAGTATCATCGACTGAGGAGAATGCTGAATATTAATTCCTGAAAAATTCGGAAATACGGAAATTCGGAATTTTGTACAAGGTACTGAACCCTACAGCAAACGATGAAATGACTTACAATACAATGGATTCCAGTCCACCCGAAAATGACAGCATTAATATTTCTGGTCTTGTTGAAGCCGAGGATGACTTTCAAACAATTTATGATAAATTGGCGCTATACGCAATGGATGTTATGATCAGATATGCTGAAGAAAATGGATGGTCTTCCAAATCTCAGTTTTCGTTGCGTGTAATGAGATCTAATATCTTTGAAAAGGAGCTGATAGAAATTCATCTTGAGAAAGTTACACTTTGATTGTTGTGTTTTGTATTCTCCCATGAGCGGAGTAACGATCTTTGATGAAATTTGTCAGAAGCAGAAAATTTCTCATCTCCATGCGAGGCTCTAGGAGTGGACAGTAATTTATTGCTAGAACGAATAGAAATGAAGAGAAAGTGTATTGAGCGCCGTTACCCGAGCAGGAGCAAATAACTTGATAACTGACCTATTAAGGAGCTCAGATTACGAGGTAAAATACCTGAGGATAATACCATAAAATTGTTTCGACAATGTTATGTGAATACCAAATTGAGGTAAGACAATACCAAAATAGTACCTCTAAGGTATTCCCAGGTATCCAACAAGGTATCATAACAAGTTTTGGTATTCGAGAGATATTTTGCTTGCAATTCTTAGGTATTTTGCTTAGGTATTTTACCTCTTAATCTGAGCTCTTTAATACCAAGGCCAGTTATCAAACTCAAAATTAAGTATTCACATGCTATTTTCTCCTGCTCGGGTCTTAATCTGAGCTCTGTAATATCAAGGCCAGTTATCAAGGTCAAAATTAGGTATTCATATGTTGTTGTCTCCTGCTCGGGTACCCTACACGGAACTATCAATACACTTTCTCTTCATTTCTATTCGTTCTAGCAATAAATTACTGTCCTTTCCTAGAGCCTCACATGGAGATGAGAAATCATCTGCTTCTGACAAATTTCATCATTTGAGAAAGTTATTTTAGAAATATTGAACTGAAAGGTCGTTAATTCATTTTATTTTATCAGTGAAGAAAAATTCCAATATTGGTTATTTAAGGTTTAAATGTCCACGTAGTATGTTATAGTTTCCATTAACGTAGGACTACGTTTCTCTTTTCTATACTGGGTGTCATTTCAAAATTTTGAAAAATGCGAGCGTTACCTAAAGTGAAAGGTTTTTGAAAGCTAATAACTCTCGTTCAACTGAGCATAACGACTTCATTCATACACCATTTGATCACAAATACCTACAATTTCTTGCATTGAAATTACAACTAAGTGCTATTATCACAGAGAACAGACGTTTATCTTTGGTCTGCTACTTGTGTAAAACTTTAAACCGACATTTCAAATGTATGTCGTTATGCTCCTGGTAGGTGGCGCTGCAGTTGTGCAAAAACTGTCATGTCATATCAATAAAAAGCTTAACACATAACCTGAAAAGTTTTCCTTGTTTTTCTTTGCACTTGCTTTTTATACCGGCTGCCCATATTCATTGGAGTTTATCGTAAAATGGGTCGCAATTGTGAATTTTATTGGTGCTGTAATCAGTAAGGATACAATATTTCCTTATATCAGTTCACAGCTGATAATGAAAAGTAAGTTTTTCTTCACCTTTGAAATTATGAATACATATGAAAGTATGTTTTATAACGCAGGTTCCATGCCTGGGTGTTGCTCTTCTGTTGCTACCCAACTGTTTGCTGCAGCAGTACTACAAACATTAAAGAACATATGTATTCCTTTCGTTCACTTTCCTCTCAATGCTTCCAAGAAACCATCCAGGAAAGAATGCAGCCGTAACATAATAGTAAATCTACCAAAAAGTATTAGAAGCTTGCATTTTCTTCTATCAGAATGTCATGTGACTACTTGAGGGATGAATCCATTGAGTTTGTCGAAGAGCTTCAACAGCATTCATAAACTCCTAACGAATCAATTACCAACACATTCTCTAGATATAACACCAGTTGCCTTTTCGTTATATCCAACAACTTTCGTCGCCATATCGGTTGATTAATGAATTGGCCTATGAATCACGAGTGCTGATGTTTTAGATATCTTCGAAAATCCTTTGTAAAATCAGAGCTTTTTCATCCGAACAAATATTTATTATGTTTGTTGCAGATACCGATTGTTTTATTTTGATTTTTGACAGCAACGTTTTCAAACGTTGTGTTGCGTAGAAAGTAAAAAAAATCACTGGCAACATAATTTATCATAACTTGGACAATCGGTAAAAGATGGCGTTAGTGTTTCAACATATTTTCGTTCAAACTTTTACACACGTTTTTCAAGAAAAGGTATATGGACATGAATGTCTGTTCTCTGTGCTATTAGTATAAGTGGTTCAATTTTTTACTTAAAAATTACCAACTTTTGTTCCCATACAAATTTCCGTGTAAGGTCTGTATCCGGACACCTTCAAATCATTGTAAATTTTGAAATATTGCACGTAGGAATGAAAAATTTCACTGTGGTATAGCTGAGAGTGTATGATGAACAAGACTATGATTGATGTTTACATTTGATGTTTAGTACTCAAGATGGCGACGAAAGAAAAACAAGTGCGCGAGCGAATTTTGTACGGGCGTACGGAAAATCCTGACTTGTCCTAAATCCACTGTTCACGATGTGCTCAAATCATTTTCGGAACGTTTGACGGTGGAGAAGAAATCGAGAAGTGACAAAAACATTGGACGCGCTGATACTGTTATGGGCCGAAAGGTGAAAATTCGAACGGTGGCTCGTAAAATGGAGATGTCGCCTTGTCCAAAAATCAAAACAACGTTTGGGACTTAAGTCGTATAAAGTAAAAACAGTTCCAAACCGCAACGACAAACAGAACTCAGCAAAATCACGGACTCGACGTTTATATTGCGAATATTTGACGAAGTTTTCATGCGTTGTTATGGACGTTGAAACTTATGTCCTGGAGGATTTCAAACAGCTCCCAGGGCTGGCTTTTTATTTTGCTATGGCCAGAAATGCTACAGCTGAGCAATTCAGAACGAAGAAGGCATCGAAATTCCCAAAAAAATACCTTGTGTGGCAAGCAATTTGCACGTGTGGCAAAAAGAGTAAATCTTTCGTCACTACAGGCACAATCAACAAGGAGATCTATCAAAAAGAGTGTCTGCAGAAGCGACTGCTACCCTTCATCAAAAGTCAGAAAGAAAAACCTTTGTTCTGGCCCGATTTGGCATCATGCCACTATGCTAAAACTATGATGGAGTGGACCAAGCAAATCAAGTGGACATTGTACCAAAAACCTCAAACCCGCCAAATTGCCCAGAGCTACGACCAATCGACTGATATTGGGCTCTGATGAAGCGGAAGCTTTCTGGAAAGAAGCAAGGAATCAAAGACATCAAACACTTCCAGCAAATTTGGACAAAGACGGCTTCTACGATTTCTGAAGTCTGTACAAACCCTAATGGACGGAGTTAAGCGTAAAGTTCGAAAATTTTATGCAAATACCGAATTACTATGTTTTGTCTTCACGAATTGTTAAAACACATCCCATGAATCTGAAATAAACAACACGACGGAAATATTATGCGAAATTTATGTTTTATTCATATTTTGAGGTGTCCGGATTATTGCGGATACAGACCTTAAACAGATTGAAAATATCTTTCTCCCCATCCGGGTCCTTGAAAACGGATAACAAATGGTTCAAATTGTCTTTTTCTTTTTTATTTCTTTTCGTTTCATTCCATAATGAATACAGAAATAGCCACACCTCTTAGCTGCAAAATTATTTAACCAACGCGGTTCTACATGAACCAGTAAGTTCTTAATGTTATCTTATCGTCACGAATGATTCGATCACTTCTACATACTATTGATGCTATTGTATGGCTACAATAAATTTTATTGTAAATCTATAATACTTTTTGTTTGGGCGTTGCGTCACTTGATCACGGTCACTTTGTAAGAGGCTTCTATTCAGCATTAATTTTACTCCCAGATAAATGAAAAATTATAAAATGCAAAGCAATACTTATGTTTTGTTATCTAAAGGTGCATTTACATACATATATTCAGGACACTCTGGTAAGCTCGTTCTCAAAAAAAGAGGGAGAACGAGGAATCACACTCTTTGATTCTGCGAGTCGTAGTCACGTGAAGTAATCATTGAAATAACATGGTCACTCACTCACAGAATAAGGGGGACAGCTTCTATTGAAATGACTTGATCGATGATATCTATAGTAAGTAAATTACTTGATCAAAACTGAGTGAACAATCTTAACCCTCCTCTCATTTTTATGACCCCTCCCCTAGAGCCGCCAGTTAATGTTTTTCACCATTTTTTTTTTTTTCATTTTTTATGGTTGTCTAAAAAATAGAAATCAATTAAAATATGCTTCGATTTTATGGTCAATTAGATTATATGAACATTTAAAAAAAAAGTTACATGTGAGATCGCAGCAAGCCGGGCTTTGAAACTGACGTGTTTTGTTTTTGCTGCGTCGTTTTTGCGAAAAAAATCAAACAATAATTCGTAATTTAGAAAATTAAAAAAGAAAATTAAAACAAAGCACGCGGTCAGGAACGATTAAAACACGTCCAAACTGTATGAGTAGCAATGGCAAAAAAAAGAATCGGTAAGGATGAAGTAGTTCTGGCTAGCCGAATATAACAAATCGTTTATAAATAGTAGAATTTTTTTTTAAAATCTTTCACTCGAAAGTAACGCGACAGACGCCAAAGCTCACCCAACGACGTATCCAGTGATTTACTTTTTTGTAGCTGTTTCATTTCATTTATCAAACCTAGTTCCTTTTCTTTACTCTTTTTCATTTGCTGTTGCCTCCATTTAGCTATTTGTTTGATTTTTCGTTCATTTATGTGCCATTAACTTTTCACTCTTTTGATCTCATCGCGCCACCGAAAAAACGTTTTTTCTCTTTGAAGAATAAGGACATGTAGTCTGAAGCAATAGAGACCATGTCCTTATTCTGAAGCATTTCCTGGCATCGTATTTACGGGAAGCATCATCAGTAAACCAATGGTTCAGATGTGCGGCGTCGTCCTTATGCGTTTCATCGCAGCAATCTTGATGTTCAAACTAGCTTTCGATTCTTTCTCTAAATATTCAACTTCGAGGTATTCAATCTCCAACGATTGCTTCTCCGTTACATCCTCAGTCATTTCATGATTGAATGGACTGGCAAGGAACTCGATATCTTGGAATTCAATTTCCGTTTCGTGGGATGGTTCACCAGGAATTCCAGGAATAATGTCCGTAGCAGCAAGTTGCGATGGAATGGCATTGCCACGTTACCTAAGCAATGATTCTATGTTCATAATAGATAACAAATGAATTACTTCCTTGCTTCCCCTTTCCCAGGCTTCTAATAGTGTTTATAAGCTGTCGAGTTGAAATGGTCGGAGCATAGTTTCCGCTTTTCGACCGTCTTTTGTCTGCCTTCATTAAACTCTACCAAAAGCTCCCTTGACTGGCAAAAGTTCACCCACTGCGCGCATCTACAGCTGTGTTCAAAATAATAGCAGTGCCACGTCGTAGCTGGAACACTTTGTTCATAGCTCATGTATGCGTTACTGATTCAACCAACCAATCATTTATGTTCATACTAGTGACATCTCTTGTCAATACGAGATACTGTTTGTAGCGTTACGATTTCTCTTTGTTTACATTTTGCAGATTCAATGTTGCAACGTCCATTTTGAACTGTTCAAAATAATAGCAGCGGTAATTGCTTCTGGCTAAATTTCATTTTCAACCATATTTTAAGAAAGGTTTTCTACATTAAATCAACCAGTAAGTATTCAAAATCATAAGATGGGAATGAAGATATGTGACTTTTGTATCTAACCTAGCATAATGGGTCGTGCTAAGCATTGTACCGAAGAGCAAGCGGAATACAGTAAAAATGCTAATCAGGCAAGGTCAGTCCTACAAGGAAATACAAAAAACAGTTGGATGTTCCGCGAAAATGATAAGAAATGCATTAAAATGGGAAGCAAAGGTTGAAACTCGAGGCCGGAAGCGTTGTACCTAACAGAATGGACAGAGAGATTGTAAAATTGGCACGGATTGATCCATATACGACGTCCAGAAAGGTTAAAGATGATCTGAACCTGAGCGTGAGCACTGTTACTGTTCGACGACGATTGATGGAAGCGAAATTGTATGCCCGTAGCCCTCGGAAGGTACCGCTGTTGACAAAACGTCATGTTGCAAATCGCATGAAGTTTGCTAAGCTCCATGTCGATTGGCCCAGAGAAAAATGGCGAAATGTTTTTGTGGACTGATGAGTCTAAAATAGTGCTATTTGGGACAAAGGGTCGTCGTCAATATGTTAGACGTCCTCCCAACACGAAATACCAACCGCAGTATACGGTGAAGACGGTAAAACATGGTGGAGCAAAAATTATGGTGTGGGGATGCTTTTCCTATTATGGTGTTGGACCGGTATACCGTATACCTGGCATCATGGATCAACATGGATATATCAAAATACTTGATGAAGTTATACTGCCTTATTCTGAGGAGGAAATGCCGCTGAAATGGGTATTCCAGCAGGATAACGACCCAAAACACACCAGTAAACGAGCTAAGGCATGGTTTCAAACAAAGAAAATTGAGGTTATGGAGTGGCCAGCCCAATCTCCTGATCTCAATCCTATTGAAAACCCATGGGGAGATGTTAAATACGCAGTTTCTGAAGCCAAGCCGAAAAATGTGGAAGAGCTGTGGTCGGTAGTTCGCGATTCCTGGGCCGCAATACCTGTCTCTCGATGTCAAGCACTCGTGGACTCAATGCAGAAACGTTGCTTGGCTGTTATTAAAAACAGTGGTTATGCAACAAAGTACTAAAGTATATTCGAAAGCTAAAACAAGTTGACAACCGATTATCGCTATACTTATGATTTCCTAGTGGTTAACTTATAACACTGCTATTTTTTTGAACACTGACTTTTTTAATAAACAAAAATTCTGAGAAAAATAAATAAACTTCTTGAAATGAAACCCACTGTCAGTTTATTTAAGGTCCTTGTAAATGTTGACTGTGAAACATATTTCGGAATATTTCATCAATTTGGAATTATTCCACTTTTTATTTGTTTAACCAACCGCTGCTATTATTTTGAACCCAACTGTACGTAATGTCAAAATTAAATTCTATGTAATAGTAATTAATCTCAATATATCTTCATACCTTTCCATGTCACGGGTAAAAATAAAAAAGTGGCTTGGCCAACTATTCATATTCATATTAATCGTTTTTTTAGATAGACGATGGACATAAATTAGAGTGTTACGTCTGTTTGTCTGTGGTAACGACCTTATTTTTGGTTATTTTTTTTGTTACTCGATGTAAAAAAGAGAAACGACCTTCTTCGTCAAAATTTCCGAACTAATGTGGCTCCTTAATTCCGAAGTTCCAGTAGGCACCAGCAAAATTAACACACTTCCTCTCCAAATCCAAGGTTTCCTTATTAAATGCATAAACTTTATACCCGTTATACCCGTTGTATTTTGAAACGCTTGTTAGGAACATCATGCTTGATGAAACATATTACCTTGATATGCTTTATCAATAACGATTTATAGAGAATTGTTCGGAAGCATTTGCAGCTTTCTGTTTTGATTCCGAGAAATTGCTACAAATTTGCGAAGCGTCGACTAAAGTTTGTGGAAAATTGTTTAACTTATTTTTGTTCGAAATCTCTCAAATCCAAGTGCTAAGCCAACTCCACTAAACCCACCACTATCGATGACTCAGACGCCGTGAAGCGGGAAAAAAACTGCGCAAGGAAAAAAAAACATAATTTCAATTTAGTTTGCCTCTCGATTCCGGCGATGAATGATGCGATCGGATCGGACTGAGTGGTCGGAGTGGCGAGCGGCGGCGGGATACAATGAATCCAGTTTGAAAACTCTTCTGACCGCTCCGTGGTAGTATTAGTCCTGCCAGCCAGAAGCGAGCCGTGCGCCGCATTGTGCGGGTGGATGCGGTGTGTGTAGTGAATGCACTGGTTGGATAATCGAAGGGGAGCGAGCTCTGGTGTCTTAGTCTTACTATGGCATGCAATTCGTGAGTGTTCTCTCGCGAGCGAGAAATCGGCTCTCCTGACAAACGCGGCTGATCTCATATCTCTTTGACTATTTTCACGTTTTTGGGATGAATGTAAACTGATCATGAATCTAGTAGGTAATCCTTTTTTGTAACTTTCAAACTCACCGCTCCAGAAGTACGATTTGAGAGGGAAGATTTTCCAGCCTTCTACGGAGCGCACTTCACATCTGGTATGGGGATAGCTCATGCTTTTTCGGCAATCTTGCAGAGAGAGAGGGAGCGTGAGTGTGGATTTTCCATTCCACTTTTTGTGGGTTCCATTCCGAGGGAGAGTAGAGCAAATTCTATGAACGAGTGTGTGAGCCAGCATTGAAGAACACGGCCAATGACGCGCGCGGGGGAGTCCAAAACGTGCCCCGACGAGTGTGTGGGATCGCAGCGCTCCGCCGACGGGAACGAGTGCTGGCAGGTCTGGTGGTAGGCGGAGGTGATGTGAAGCGATGGAAAAGAAGCAGCTTAGAGTCTTGTCGAGTGTCACCGCCGACCGACAACTGGTCGCAGTCGGTTGCGATCCGTGTTCCGTTCCGGTCGTGTTTTCTTGTTTCCCCCCGGCTTCAGAATATGTACCTTAGGCATCCGCAAGACTTTGCTCTTTTTCTGTGTGTGAACCCGCCAGTGTCCTTTGGGGACTCTGATGTAACCGGAGCCAGAAACTTGTCCACCTTTTCTCGACCGAGAAGTATTAGCATAATGCGATTCCCTGGGAAACTTTGGTGGAGTTTCGGAAGAATCAAATTTTCGTTAAACTGAGTGCTTCAACGGACGTTCCGGAGTGCTGTGTGTTGTGTGTGTAGCAAGTCAATCGCGGGAGCGCGAAACCGAATCTCCGAAACACAGAAGGGTACGAGAGTTTATGGTGGCTTCACTGTGTCGAGCATGTTGGTGTGTTGTGTGGATTTTATTTTCCTTTGTTTGAAAAAAGTAAAAGACGGAAAAGACCAAACTGTTGTGGGGCTGCTGGTGCCGCGTGGAAGCGCGCAACAGTGACAATAATCGGGCCAAACATGAACAAAGAGACCACCAGAACGCCAGAAGAGCACCGAGTGGAAATCGGCGAGGGCACAAAGGATTTCGGAGCGAAAGTTTTTCGGCAGGCTGTCTTATTACCCACAGCACGTTTTCCGTGTTTCGAACCCAGCCGGGTGGTGGGAAGTCCGCCAGACGAAAGTTCAGTTGGCCACCACTTGATGCGTCTGGGTTTGGCGCGAGCCAGGTCCGGAGGTCAAAGGAAACTGGAAAGTACGGAGGAGAAAGGTAATTCAAAGCATATGACATCTTTTGAAAGTAGAAATAATTCGTTTGGTGTTTAAAATTGCGGATGAATTTGTGATGGGTTTGTAATACGGTTATGGAATTTTTGTTTTAAATTGTTCTTGAAGTGTAGCTCAAGCTAGGTGAATATCAAAGCAGGATCTTTGTTTGAAGTTATGATATTTTCGGCCTACTGATTACAATTGACATTTTAACTAAGCGTTCGAACTCTAGTTCAAGAGCTACGACACAGAAAAAATATGAATGTTTAAGTTTGAAACCCAGAGAAAGCGTACTAGCCGAATGCATTTCTTCATTCTTTTAGAAGGCCAAAATTAATTCATAATCCGTTCTAATGTGTTGTTTGCCCAACAGTAGCAATCAAGGCAAATTTTGACAGTTAAATACATTTAAATTGATTTCATCATTTTCAATTTATAATGTCAAATTCTTTTCACATTTAAGGTCATACATTGTCAAACATACTTTTGCATATAAAAACTATTAAAAGATCGATAAAAAAATGAAAATTGTTCCATAAAATACGCAACTATCACTAATGACAATATCCATAAAAAAATGTATACACATATGTACATGTTACATGTTACAAATGATCCATAAATGGCTCAATGGCGTTCCTTGAACTTGCAATATTGATCCTCAGAATGTTACCTTTGTGCAATAACATATATACACATGTACCTTGAATTATTGAAAGTATTCCATAAATTAATCGATAATGATCCCTAAAACCATGAATAATGAACTTTAAACTTAAGAATATGATCCAAGATATATAAACTTTGTGCACATTTTTGAGTTTTGGGCACTATTTTTTAAATTTTTAATCCATTGAGATTGGGAAATTGATACCTAGCTGCGTTACTATTCAGGTTTTGCTCCAATTTTGCCACGAATTTTTGTGCCCTAAATACTTGTGCTACACTGAAAATTTATTTTCATAAATTAGCTTTCACTCGTTTCGTAAACATGGATTTTTTACATAGAACAAATATCTCGTAAATTGTATGAAACATTCATATTGCTTGTTATCTAAGAAAATGCTTTTTTTACACCATTTTTGTACAATGCACAAAATGAATTTCATGAAGACCAGCCAATCGCTGCTTCTCTTCGAATGTACTCACAAATGTTCATGTCCCTGCTGGAATGGGCAGGAATCAATAATTTATCCCAAAATCCCAGAAATTAAAGCGCTGTCGAGAGTTCGAACCTCATGCTCATTAATCAAGTTACCTCTCACGAGTCAACCTGGTTTAGTGAGATCAACCACGGACTCAATAACAGCTCTTCCTAAAAATACCAGATCGAATCCCATGTCAGTAACATTAAAAACTGAAACGCTGAACACGCACATCTTCGTGGCAGGGATGCCAGATAGTTTTTCAAAATGGTTTTGTCATATGTATTGAGGTTTTTTTGTCAAATTTTGCATATAGAATATGGGTGGGCGGAGAGGGGGGAGCGTATTTTATTTGGAGCAAGGTGAAGAACGATTATTTCTCTAAAATAAAGTAATCTCGCTTTCTCTTATATTTTGGATTTGAGAGCATTATTCATTCACTTTTCTGTTTTACAACTGTCACAAACTGCCTGGAGAATGTAATACACCCAAGTCTTGAAAAGCGTATTTGTATTCTCAGAATTGTATCGAAGACCTTTTAAAAGGTTTTATAAATTCAAACTTTTGATGCTTAAGTTAAACTCATTTACAAAACCTTCCGTAGCTATGTTTCGTATTTAATTATCGTTTTGAACCCTAATATAATTATCTGACGTTTCTCCAGGATTGACTTTAATTAAGAATGTGTTTTGTCGCATTCCTTTGCTTTTATTTCTAAACAATATTTGAGTTATATATTAAATAATTTAATAAGCTATTAGAATTAAATAAACTTAAAACATTTAGGGCAAACTTGTCAACAGATGCCGAAAGACACAGGCACCGTTAAACATCCTATCATTGTATCATTGCTGCTCCCATGTATGGAATTATTCAACTTTTTTAGTTAAAGATTCTAGTTAAAATCTACATTTTATTAATATTGTTGAACTTTTGATAAATTTCGCAGATTTTTTAAAATAATTTAAGTTTTTTTTTCTAATTACACGATTTTTCAAGCAAGTAAAAATCATTAAGAGTTCTTTGAAAATAATATTGGATCCACTACATTTCAAGCAAAATCTTCACTTCTTGATACAGGTATACCTCGATAGTACGTACATCAACTTTCTCACTTCAAATCTAAATTGCATAAAAACTACTGATTGTATCTGAAATCGAATACAACTTAATGAAAGAGCAGAAGGTTGCCCTTTTTTTGGTTATATTAGATTTTTTTTGGTTGTAGTAGTTTTTATACAAATCCGATTTGAAGTGAGAAACTTGATGTACGTAACTATCGAGGTATACCTGTAGTCTGATAAGATTCGTCAATCTTTATGGGATTTTCCAGTTGGATAAAATGATTTGAAGCTTTTTTTATGTTTAAACTGGTTTCGTGGTTTACACATCTAGAATAAAGTCAAAAATAAAGTTTAAAAAAAGTTTTGTATCTTTATTGATAGTTTTGCAAATTTTCATTGCTATTTATCTTTGTTTGAAGAGTAAATTTATTGGAGTATTGAATTCTTCTCTGATCGTTAAATGATCCTTAAACAAAACCTGGGGATTGAAAATAAATTCCAATTCCAATGCAACCAAAAACAATGATAGCTTCTATGAAGTACATAGTGTTTTTATTTTCTAATAAATAATTATTGTTCATTTATAAAATTTTCTGTTCTTCTAAGTAGGTTCAGTCCAGCTCAAGAAAGCCCTATCATTAAAAATTCAAAGTTTATTGAGTATTTCAGCATGCACTTTAAATAAGACGACTAAACACTTGATGGATTTTCATTAATTTCATTCGACTTGATGGATTTTCAATAAATTCATAAATCTATATTACTACTTTTTAATTTTTTGGTTATGTTTGAAACAAAAAATTAGAAAACCTAGCCATTTTTTATAGCCCCGTTTGTACCAGGGGCTGAAAAGTCAAGAATAAAATGAATATAGTACTCGGCTCAGGAAGTACCAAACTCGGTCTCCCGCTCAATGCTTCAAATATTCTGCCAAAATGACACTGTGAACCTAAACAAAAACGATGATTCTAGTACCAAAAAGCGCAAGCACGTATTGCAAGGTGTGCTTGGGACCAAAGGGATTGCCAGCAGTGAGCCAATTTCAACTCGCTTATTTGCTATTAATTGCTGCTTACTATACTTTTTCTTGATTTCATTGTAGTATGTACATCAAGTAGTAGCAGGACTTCAACTGAACCATTTTCAAATGGTCTAGAAGATTCTTGAAATTTTATAAAAGCTTCTTCACAATGTTTTAAAGCTTCAAAGAACCAATGTTTATTTTTGAAAAATAAAATATGACAACATTGGCATCTTTAAAATGAATAAACTGTAATTGAAGTTTTACAAACTACATTCTCGGTGTAACTGAGTAACTGTCCAGTAATCAGTGCACTATCAATAGAGAATAAGGTGAAGCTCCCAAATTTTCGCTCATTTTCAAAATATTAAAAATAACAACTAAACTTAAGGTCTTTTTGGATGTACAATGAACTTCAAAACAAGTTCCTGAAACACTGAGAAGTTAATCACAGAAAAAGTATGGAATGCTTTAGGTCAAGGAACTAAACATGTTTAAATAAAACCGTTTCTATGTCATCTTTTCTGAGGACATCAATGTCTGTAAGAATCTGTAACTTTATCGCAATATTCTTCTAATGTCTGTAATCTGCATGAGGTCTGTATGCATGATCAAATGTCTGTATAAATACAGACATGTCTGTAGATCTGCATCCCTACCTCGTGGTTGTTTTTTTTTTCAATTATATTTTGAGTTGATAAAGTAGATCTGTCAGGCGCTCATGCAACAACCAGGGAGACGTTTCTTCTTTCTTTGTAACACAGCTTTTCGTAGCTCTTTGTATTGTTTTCGTACAATGAACGAATGTTCTCTCTGCGTCTCTGTTAACAATGCTTCGTGCTTTTGACAGTTGCACGTGTGGCTTTAAATACGAAGGTAGCTTTCTAAAAAGCACAAATCTAGGATTCTTTTTCAATAGGGCGAATCTAACAATGAGAGATTCTCTCTTCTCTCGCTCTCTTTCATTTATTACAGCGCCATTATAAAACTTTTGTAGGATTCTTTAGTACAGATAGAACCACAACAGTGCTGGCAAGCATACTCTACAAATAGTAGAATGAAAAACGTAAAGCTGAAAGAAATATGAATGAAAGGGAAAGTAATCAAAGAGAGTCTCTCAGTTGCAGATTCGCCCTGATGAAAAAAATACCCTAGAAATCAGTTTCGTTGCGGAAAACAATGAATAGATTTGTTAGTCCTACTTTTGATTTCGTAATATAAACGAAATTTAATTTTCAGTGTTGAAATTGCCTGCTGAGCAGTTGATTGAGCGGAGCTACAAAACGCTAGCGACTTGTATGATTAAAGGCATAAACTTACATTTATGTGAAAAGTGATGGTCTGCAAAGTTTTTGCTAAGAAATGTAATCTATTTTCGTACAGCTGAATGCATTGAACGCAAATTGATGAATCGATTTTTAGAGCGATGCAATTACAAATATTTTGTTTACCATACTCATTTGCTTACACATTTCCAGTTGGTTGTGTACAACCAGTTTCAAATCAAATGAGTAAAAATTTTGGAAGGCTTATAAGGATTTTATTTGGACATAGGGGAATACAGGGAATTGAGGAAAGTAAAATAACGTTTCCTAGCAAACGGTTGATTCAAGCATCAGCCCGGTATAATGCAAACAGTGGATGTTTTTTGTAGTTACACAGATAAAAAGAAACATTGAATTTTCTGCGAGAAAAAACGAGTTATTTACGTACTATGCAATTTTATCATGGACACCCTGTAAGAATATTCAATTTGATCGGTACACGTTCTATTTTCCACGTTTAATATATTTTAAGTCTCTAATTGAAATATTTAAGTCTCAGAGTGACCCTAAAGGGTGTCCCACGGGAAAAACGCTGTAGAAAATTACATAATTCC
>JASCZW010005422.1:0-200417 GCA_034211315.2 Aedes japonicus | reverse complement strand
ACTGAAAAAGGGCGTGTTTGCTTTGATTGAAAATATCGAATTGTTTTCAGTCGTAGTTTACTAGTTGGAAGATCTTTCATTATCTTTATCACAAATCAATCAGAGTTTAAATATGTAAATATTGATTGTTTTTATCTTTCGAAGTTGTTCTGGAAGAATGGAAATAAAATTAGTAATAAAAAAATCTTCATTCTCATTTTAATAAAAATCAGTGCCAACCGTGAAAGCGAAACATATGATTCTGAAAATGCCCGTTTGAAATTGCCCGTTCAATTTGGGTAAAATGTCAAAAAGAATAAGTTTGACCTTCCAGAAGCTGTTCGGATGAAGCAAATGTCAATAAAGCCTGTCCACGTTAAATTTCGGACACCAAAATAATAGCAGCCCAAAAAATTACAGAAACCAATTGTTTATTTCACAATAATAGAGTTATATCTACATTAGAAACAGTTGATTAAAATGTTAATCCTTCTTTCTGTAAAATTCCCGAACTTTATGTGATACACCCGCCATCAGGTTCCTCAGGTACGCCTGCCTTGACAATTCTCCGTGTTCTTTTAAATCATCGGTGTCATTTGCTTTCTTCTTAGTTGCGAAGATTTTACGCTTAACTAGAGCCCAGGACTTCTCTATTGGGCGAATTTCTGGACAGTTTGGTAGATTGGCTGTTTTTGGCACGTATTTGACATCTTGTTCCTAATACCATTCCCGGACGGATTGCGCATAGTGACAAGAGGCCAAATCAAGCCAACACAGAGCTGGAGAGTCGTGGCATCTGATAAACGGTAGCAACCGCTTTTGCAGAAAATCTTTCTCGTACACATCCTTATTGATAGTGCCGGGGAAGACGAAACTTTTAGATTTTCGAACACAACTACATATGGCCTGTCAAATCAAATACTTCTTCGGGAATTTGGACACCTTCTTTGTCCGGAAATGCTCGGCAACGACGTTCCTTTGCATTGCGGCGTAAGCAGCCAGACCCGGAAGCTGTTTAAAGTCTTTGAGTACGTATATTTTGTCGTCCATTATGATACAAGAAAATGTTTGCCAAAAATTGGCGTAAAGCTGCTTAAGGGGGGGTATACAGTTAGAACGAGAAGAAAAAACTCATTTTTGAAACACAAATTTCAAGGGAAGTTTTTACTCAAATCATTGGAAACATTTTTACAATTATAAGTGTAGCTATGTAATATACAAAAATATGTTTTCAATTTTTTTTCAACAAAATGGCGGCCGTTAGAGTGCATTGAAAAATTCGTTGTATTTTGCTTGTGCCGGCTCTCCTGGTCGCAGTTTTGATCTGAAACCTGCTAACCCAAAAAAATACATTAATTACATTTACATGGTGAATTTAGAAGGTGAATTGAAAAAAAAAAAGTAAAACAAATTGCACTTTTCGCGTAACGTTTTTGAAAAAATCCAAATTTTTCCGCCATTTTATCACATTTTTCCATATTTAATAATCAAATATTACAATTTAATTCATATTGAAGGTAATACTCTAACAAAAAGTCTTGTCAAGTTTCAACTGAGCCGAGTGATGTAGTTATCGAATGGATGACTCGGTAGAAACCTGTGGAAAACCATGACATCTTTTGACAAAGATATGTTGAAACGTCAGGTATAGATTAAGAAGTCGGAGATCTCATTTGTTCGTCATGGCTCCATAAAACGTCTTCGACAAGAAAGCTTAATAACTTGGAACAAAAACAGAAGTACTAGGAATTTTTGGCCTTCTGGCGGTAGAAATATCAGTGGTCGATGGCAAACTATCGGCATACGGTTATTCCAAGCGGAGATCTTTGCCCGTAATCAACAATCGTGTCTAACGTTCTGATCTGAAGATAAAACTATTATGAATAATTTCCCATGTTTGTATTATTCAATTTCAGTACCATGTCCAAATGCGCGCACCTTCAATGCGTTACGCTACTCATAAGTGTACTATCCAAACTTGTCTGGAATGCAATATTTTTCGTTGCGATACAGTTTGTCATCAGATCTTACTCCGTAAATTTACTTCCTTAGGATCCGAGACATCTTGCTGGCACTGACGGCAATGAAAGAGCCAGAACTGTTAACTTGCTAAATCAAGGGTTGAAATGCTTATAGTAACTGCTACCTTACTAGGTAGAGCACTCTTGAGACTCCCTGGACAAATAGCCCCAGGGTCGGCACGCTTACCGATAGCAAGTCGTGAGGCAGGAAAGATCGCACGTGATACACACAATTACTTCACAAGCACTTCACTTAGCAAAATCACCGGTTTATTGAACAAATTCTAGCTTTATTCTCCCTTTTACTCCTACTCTTCTCTCGCTAGATTTTCCCACTTTCTTACACTCTATCTAACCTGTTTCTTCGGGGCCCCTCGCAGCATTACCACCAAGTATCCTTTGTCGTCGACCGCTTCCTCGTCGCTAGTCCAACGCGGTGGCGATGACAGTCACCGGTGTGCACGTCCGAGGCACTCCTCAAGCGTGGAACGTGCTTGGGTACTTGAATGGCTGTTTCTCGACAAGGGGGACCGTGTAGCCTGCCGGTTCATCTACCGGAACTTTTATCAAAAACAACGGGGTCCTGCTGGGCAAAATGGTTCCCAATGAGGATATTTTTGGTTATTGTTACTTTACGACTGCTCAGCTGGATTGTCTGTCGATAAGTGTTTCAGGGTTCAGATTTCAGAATATCACTTGAGTCACTGCCTTTGCCTGTTGGTCAGTGACCCGAGCCATTCGCGCTTCGTCGTGATTTTTCGGGGCCGTTTTACTCCATTCAAAATGGCCTGGTCTATCGCCACCCCTAATGGACTCCCATCAGGTGGTTGTTCGTCCATCTGGTGGTGGGTTTGGTAAGTTTTTGGTGTGGTGGATGGCTGCGTTCTACTGTAAGCTCTCCTATCGTTGCCTACCAGGGAGTTTGCTTACAAAAGTAACTTGTACAACCCTCACCATCCCTACCTGCCATTATTTTTTACCCATATCTAGCGGAACTAACGCGAAAATCTAAAAAACACTCTCCAGTGAGTAGCGGACACTTACATGCTTCAGCACGAAATTGACCTCATTAGCCTTGTACCACTCCAAAACCACTGTCGAGTAATGGCACGAGGCTAAATTCTGCCAGAAAATCGTAGGGCCATCGTGTGACCTCAGAGAAGGAAGCAGACGCTTTTGGGCTGCCCATTTACCGTTCCAGTTGTCACAAATGGGGTGCTCCGCTTTCCACACGAGCAAATTGCGTGCCAAATTATATTTTTTTTGGCAAACTTTGACATCTTCTGCTTTCTTCTCCAGACCTTGTTCATCAACTAACATGTTGACTGCATAACAAAATTCTACGAACGAAATAGCGATCAGCTCTATTCAAAATGACATCCTACGTACTGACAGCATAGATACAGCCCTGTGACCGGAAAGCAGATGGCAAAGCCAGTGAACTGTCAAACGTCAGTCGAGTGAACGAGAAGCGTGAATTTTACTGTACCTCGAGGAGCATCAAATACTGCTGTTAATTACTTTTAAAAAAATGTGAATTCTCATGAAAACTGGGGGAGTATTTGCTAATAATATCTGTAGTTTATTTTTGTTAATTATATTTCATTTTTATCAGAAATTCTGCATCTACATCTTAAATCTATCGGCATGTACATTGGCCTGTATGAGATCAGCCTCTAGATCTTTCTTTTGAATGCCAAGAGGCTGCTTCAACGAACTTTTGTTTTGGGCGTAGAACCACTGCGTCCATTGAGTTGAACTTTTGTGGTAAGGAACTTCCGAACTCTCGCGAATAGGTACGTTTTGCGTGAAACGGCGTCAGCGATGCCATCTATGTTTTGAACCATGCAACAATTTATTAGCGTGTAAGCTTACGAAATCATTCCGTCCTGCCCATAATTATGTTTTTCCGGGTGCATTATATTTTCGTTTGAACTGACTACAAGTTTTCTATTTTTTTTTATTTGCAAAACTAATAAAGTGAAAAAAAAAAAACGTTTAAAATTCACCAAAAGTTACAACGTCCTCAAAGACATCGAATTTATGATGAGCAGTAAAAACTGGAGCCCCGGAAGCTGCCGGAAGTCTGCTTTTACATACGTCTCATCATCCATAAAGTTTTGGTTAGATTCAGTTTCTTCGCCACATCTCGAACTGAATTGTTGGGATTCCTCTTGAAAGCTTGAACTACCCGCTTGTGATCCTTAACACTATACGGAGATCCATTTTGCCACTTGTTTCTTTCCGATCAATGGTCAAACTTTCGTGGTACCGATTTGCAACACGAGACACCGTAGAATGTACCATTCCCAGCTTCCTGCTAATGGCACAATGAGAAAGATCCGGATTTTCGAGGTACGTGCGCAAAATTTATTTACGCCACTGCTTTTCATCCGACTCCATCTTCGCAACGATTGCACATCTGCTAGTAAAACTTACACAGCCTAAACAAATACACATTGAACTAATTCCACCCAAAATTTCAATAGAAAATACCCAACGGATAAAAAGTTACAGCCATTTAAAAGTGGTGCCATTTGATTCCGTACAACCTTTAGGTCCAGATGCTCGATATTGGATAATGGACCAAAAAATGATGCTTCGGCTTAAGATATTTTTTTAAATGAGTTTGATACAAACTGTGATGATGACTGATTAAATAATGATACATAAAGTTGTATATTAAAGTAACGCAATGTTGTCGCAGCAATCTAAGCGATCTGACATGTTATCTTTCACTACCCGCTCCTATATTTTCAGACATTCTTCTCTTTTCAGAGAGTGTAAGTAATGGCGCTATAACCATAAGCCATAGGGAGCTAGGACTATAGTTAATGCTACAGTCCCAACCGTTTGAAGAGAAATGAAGCATCACTTAACCTTTTTAGACTAGATGCTCAACTATTCTGTCCGACAATTATAATTCCTTTTTCCTTTGATATCATCTTAAGGGTACGTGAGTTCCCCGTGTCTTCTTAAGGTAGATACGAAATCCTCCCTATCATCAACGGTTGCATGGACGTGGCCAGGTGAGCGATCGAGGAGTGTCTTCGTGGAGATTAGTGCGTGAATAAACGTATCAGTATTCGTAATCAGGTTTAATTTCATGGTGGCATGCAATGTCTTCAACGAACTATTCCTCATCGTAGCACCATTCACGAGATGTGCAAACGTCAATGCTAATGCCAATGAAATTCATTATTACACTACCACTGCCTTATTAAAGGTCAAAGAGTTATAAATGATTGGATCAGAATCAACTGATAGGGCAGTCATCAAACAATAAATAAGATTGTAACAGTTTTACGCTGACAAGCCAAGCTTGAGTAAGCCAGAACATAATTCCGAAAGCTGTCAGTCTCAAGCCTCAACCACCAATACTGTTTGAACCAAAATTCAAAAGTATTAATAGTAACCGTCAAGAACCAGCTTCCGGGGATGTCTGAAGAGTTTTTCACAGTAAATCTTTAGAGGCCTAACAGGTAGCAGAAACTAAAAACCCGTATAAAAACAAACAGTTCACAAAAACAGCTATAGCAATAAACTTAACGGAAATGATACATTCTTGTTACTGATCCGTTCCACTTCAACTGTGCGAAAGTCATAAAGCAAAGTTCATAGCACCGAGCTGAGATCGATTCAATTTTTCGTGTATTCCAGAGGTGTTCAATCTTTTCACTCCAAGAGGCATCAACGTCAATTAATTTGAATTTGTGAAGAAAATTGGTTTAAGCCTTACCCAGTGGTAATAAGAGCAAAAATAAATCGCAAACAGAAGCGAACTTGAAATGGAACAAACTGGAATGACTCTCTTCGCTAACTCGGGAGCTGTAAAAACTGCTGGATTATCCAAAAAGTACTGTGGCGCGAGTGATTAAAAAGTAAAAGGAAACTTTAAGAACTGCTCGCAAAATGCAAATCGAGTCGAAGTTAACTATTGATAGTCAACTGCCGGTGAAGTTCATTCCGAATACCAAAGCTGATCGGATTTTGGTTTGGCGAAAAAACTGAATGTCAACCATTCTACTGTATCCATCTCCTAAAAACTTATAAATGTTACCAAACAAGTAGGATTTAAGTCAAAGCTTATAGCCAGCCATTCCATAATCTCAAAGACGCGAGAAATGATTCTGTCTGTTTCGAATAGTGTATCGCCATGTTGTCTTGCTAGTAGATACATGATAAACGCCACAAACTATCCTAAAAATCAATCAGAATGTTCTCTATAAGCTCTATACACTTCTCGAATTTACTCGATGCGAATCGACACGAAAGGAGTCTTACCAATAATCAATATGCAACTAGCGATTTGAAATTGGTTCACTCGTTGTAAGAACCCCCTTGGTTCGAGATACACCTTAAAGTCAGCACCTTTGCTGTACAGTATTGTACCTTTGTTTTGAATTGCTGTGTTATTTTGACAGAATATTTGAGAGTGTGTTCGTGTGAGATCATTATTAGGGGCGCATTATTATGGTTGGGCCGATGTGCTAGTACTGACTGAGCCAAGAAAAACATCGTTTTTGTATGGGACCTACTGGTCTTAGAGTTAGTCTATGGTCATACCGCGTTGTCCAAATGCAGCCCATATCATGAGTGACCTACCTAGAAAATTTCTTGGCGTGTGACGGATTCTTCCACTCTTTCTCCCAAAATATGTGTCGTTCCGGGCGACATTCAACCTTGCAGTTTTATTTTCCTTGATAATTTGACGGACTTTGCACTCATATTTTTATCGCCAATCTCCCTCTTGCCTCTAGCGGTCACTTAAGATGGACGATCAGTTCGCTTACAAATTCCGTAGTTTTCGGGGTCTTTGAGGTAGTTAATGAATGTGCTCTTATTCCGGTTCATTTCCTGAGCAATGATACGGATTAATCACCCACATTCTCTAAAAGCCAGGTGATTACTGCCTCACTCGTCCGATGACAGCTGTTTTCCCTCTCGGCATTGTTGGTGGTGTTTTTCAGAGAAAGTGTTATCAGTCAACAACACTTCTAGGACTCAAACTTCAAACACATTAATCAATACAATAAATGATTTACATACAATGACAACTTGATTGGGTTTTGAACAATGTATGGTGTAAATATTACCTTACGTAATTTGATCTTCGTTGAAAATACAACCGATAGCTGTTGATGGAAGCGCGTAAACAATCAACTGCTTGCAGTCAGAAAACTGATGAAAGCGTTAGTTCTTGAAACCTGCCACTTTTGGTGTGGTGCTAGTGACAATTTTAACATTTTAAGCTCGGTTCACAATTGATTGGTATTTCTTCAATACCAAAACTACCAGCACGCGAAGGAATTTAAACGTCATATCATAATACATACTTGGCTGATAAACAATTACAAAATACTATCGTTGCGATAACCTATGCTGTACACGGAAGATTTTTCTCTCGAGTAAGATTAACGACAAAACACGATAAATTCCGCCACAATATTGTTTTTGCTGCATATAGGCTCCAAGAAAACCATACTGTCAAATTGGCACCACACGCAGCACCAAGTTTTCGGCTTCACGATTGTTGTTCGTGGATGACAGCCGCTCCAGTCCTGTACTCTGCACCATCATCATCAACGACTTAATAAAGTAGCAGGCCTCAAATGATGACTTCCTGAATCTTCACTGTTGTTGCAACACGTTGTTAGAATTCAAGCAGAAGTTGTACGACAAAATTATTTCACGTACTGTACGCGCACAAAATGTTTTGGCGCAGACGCTGTGCTTCTGACTCTATCCTTGCAACGATTGCACAGCTTTAAATGTAACTGATACAGTGTAAACAATACACATATTAGTTCAGCCAAAATTTCAGTTGAAAATACCACTACCAAAAAGGCACTGATATAGTTTTTACTTTGTAGTCTCCCATACGCGGAGTAACGATCTCTTAGGTAAAGCGGAAGTCTTATACCAAATATAAACCAAAAATAAACCCAATCAGCGGGAGATAGTTTCTCTCCCGTGTAGGGGATTTGGGAGTGTTAGCAAAAAGTCCGTTAGAACCATTTAAGCTACCGGTATTCCTTTGCCAGTCAAGGTGGTGGATTCGATCCTGCCTTGACCTACTCTGTATGGGGGTATTTGGCAAAAGATTGTGTGCTCGTTTCGAAATACTACCTCACAATGGCCTCCGCTCAATTTCAAAAACTACTTCTATTCAATTTTCACAGCCTGCCGGGCGCTAACGGAACTATCAATACTTTCTCTTCACAACTTTGTTCTAGAGAAAAAAATTGCTGTCCACTGCTGGAGCCTCATGGTGACGAGAAATTATTTCCTTCTGAAACAACAACTTCATAGTAAAAATTGTTTTATTGGTATTTTTTTTACTGGAAACGTATGAGTTAATTTATTTGTTTATGTCTTCGAATAAAAATATAACGCACAGACATTGACTTAATAACTATCTCTTATCTTTAATTTAAAAGTGTTCTTGCTTACAATAAAAGCATACAAGTGGTACACATTATTGAACAATGCACAATAAACATCAAGAGGGTTATTCTACCCATACTGTGTACGATGAGAGCGTCGAAGAAATTGCGTTGCCCGAATAGATCTTGAAGAACGATGAAGTTTAGCTTTGCCAAGAATTCGGGGCAGCCAATGTTATTTCCGAGCAGTTCAAACACGAAAAGTTGAGAGCACCAATCCAAGACATTGTCAACGTCCATCTGCAATACACAGCAATCCACCAGGCACGTTATGACCCGAAAAATATTTAGGTCATCTGCGTACATTATTTTGAATTACTTCAATTCATTTCAGAGATCATTCACAAACAGCACGAAGAGAAGTGGCCCGAAAAGACTACCCTGAGGAACGCCTGATGTGATGACAAATGGAACCGAGTTTCCGTTGTATATTTTAAAAAGGCTCATCTAAACACAAACAGAAGGAACAGATCCTGTGCAGAGTTGTTTTCACAATCGGATAATCAATAAATCATATGTGAAAATTTCATAAGGGTTTCAAAGCAGTTTTAGTATAGTTTGTTTTGTGAAATTTTATGTTGGGTAAAGCAAATACAGCTGGCAATGTCTGGAATCATAAAATCAGGGAAAACCCGTATGAAGACTGCATGTTAAAAAAAATCGATGAAAGGGGACGAAGTAGGTCTATTAAAGGTCATATTAAACGTGTTTAAGCAAGTGTATAACTAGCTCAATATCGCTTACAGCTGAAACGCTGTATGAGTTATATTTAAAAATATAATCGATCGTTGCTTGTTAGGTTGAGTTAAGGGACACATACCCTATCATATCTATTCCACTAATGTGGAACGTTTTTTTTTTGCCGAAACATGGCAGACATGGCCTTAGATATGCTTGAGACAGGCTCCATTTAGATTTACAAATATTTACGACTCCAATAGAGAATCAGTCATTTACGCAAGTTATGCCCTTTGGCGAAGAATCCGTCAGCAATCACCAAGAGTATTGTTGAAACGTCAATCGGATAACGGATGAGAACAAACCAATCTACTGCGAGTGAATGCACATCGAATGGTGTGAAATATTAGCAAATTACTTATTAAAAATTTTACTTGTTAAAACTTTACTACGAAAAGTGAAAATATTGAAGCTTAATTATATCGCTTGAACTGGATTAAGATTTGGCTTGGTCAAATACGTGAGCAATAATTTGCATTTATTTTTTGTTGTGCAAAAAATTCAAAAGGCATTACTGACCACAAGATCACGGATGACTAAGAAATAATTTGCTTTCAACTACTTAAGTTAGGAAAAGGTAATTAAACTACACTATTGCTACGAATGGAATTATCTAAATAAAAATTGAATGAATCAGGTTACAGTCGTAAAAAAACGGACAGATTAGAACGGGGATCGGCACTAAGCAGAACAGTTTTTATTCTAAATCAGTTCGTTTATTTGTTAGGCTCAGGCGTGTGCAACACTTTACGGAGCCGGTATTCAATGGTACAATTAACAATGTTTTATTTTTCGATTTCAGAAAAGTGGGGTGCCAATTGCTCATGGCTAGCTGGAGGTTAATGGGTCACATTATCCTTTGGAAGGGGCTAAGCAGGTATCTTGTTTCAGGTATTTGTTGCTGCTCATGGTTGAAACATCTACCGAATCCTCAGTCCCTGTAATATCTTTCAGGAATTAAGCCGCAGAGGGGTGACCACAGTTTGCTGGGCAGGTACAAGTAGCAGCACGGAAACAAAATATGTTAAGTAGAACATTTAACGTAAGGTAACCTTAAATATTGTAACTAAATTAAGATTATAACGAAGATTGCACTCTCTGGGAAATTGTAACTCTCCCTTTGCCAGAAGAAAAAATAAATCGAGTATTAAATATCCAGAAGTTTTATCGACGTGTAACAAATTACAGTTACAAGGCACCTGTCGGAAAGAGTGATCTTACTTTCCAACAGGAGCTCTAACCAATTTCATGTTTCTCTCTCGCAAAACTAGGATACACTTTGGGCACACAACTGTAGCGAGAGAAAGAGAGTGGTCAAGTCGTGTGTGGAGGTGTGCTTGCATCGACAACGAGTTTAGTGCAACGCGACTACGCCAGACAAGAGACAGCAGGAGGCAACTTTGTTTATAAGCTTTGTTTGTATTTAAAATGCAGAAAACTGACCGAAATCTGAAGTGGTTCTAAGCTGAATTGACAGCAGAAATTAATAAATAAGCTCTTAAAAACACGTATACTATTCTGTTTTAACTTAAATGTGCGATTGTATGTGAATTTTAGAAGGAAAATACAAAAAAAAGATCATCTCAATTTCGAAGGAATTTGCGGACTTTTCCCGGAATACGTTTCATCAACCGACGCACATTATTCTCATACATCGTTTTGGCAATCTTATTCCACTTGGTTCTCAATTCACTGACGCTTTTGACGACACCTTCAGTTTCCTCTTCTAAATAGCCCAAAATCTCTCTATCGGTCTGAGCTGGGGACAGTTTGGTGGGTTGAGTTCTTTCGGTATAAGCTGAATCCCGTTGGTTTCATACCACTGTAGCACTGTTTTACTGCAATGACAGCTTGCAAGATCTGGCCAAAACATGACAGGTTCATTGTGGGATCTGATGAATGGCAATATTCGCATTTGGAGACATTCAGAGATGCAAACCTTGGTCTTCCTACCGCAGCTACAGATGCCTTGCCAAATCATGTATTTACGTGCAAATTTATCTGCAAACCTAAACTTGAATTTGACAGGAACATCTCTCCGAGCCGTAGCCCAGTAAAATTTTGTCCCGGCAGCTGTTTGAAATCGGCCCTCACATAGGTTTCATCATCCATGAGGAGCCAGACATTGAATTTTGTCAACACCTGATCATGTGATCATACAGTTTTCTGGCACGGGTCCTGGCCACATTGTTCTGCTTTTAATCCCTATTTGGTTGTCTACAGGCACGGTTACTACACAAGCCATGGCTGAAGGACTAATAGTCTCGGAAGGGTCTAGAACAAAATCATTGCTGACGTCTTGATGAACGCAAATCAGCAGAAGCCGATTGCTGCCTTTCGTGAGAAACTTTGACGGGTAGCTTTCTGTTTGTTTTCCTCTACATCGTCGATATGTTAACACCAACACCAAATTATCCGTCTTATTTCAAATGAATCAATAATTACGATTCAAAAAGTATCCCAACAACGTCATCACCTTTGCGAATTTTCTCACAACTTCGAAATTACGATAATGGAATTGAGTGGGTTGTTTTTCACCCCTTCCTTCATTCCATCCTTCCATTGATCGAATACTACGCGTGGACGCAGATATTCGCTACACAAAGAATCAAAATTCAATCAAAGAAAATAGCGTCTGATGATATGGCTGCCAATTCCCAAAAAATGAAGCCCGAAAATGTTTTGCCTACGTCAATTCGCGTGTTAGAGCATTCAACCGATGATAGCGCATGTGCTCCAGCTACCGGCTAAGTAGCTTCGTTGTTCGTTCTCAAGCTTCCAAGGCGTATAATCGAGTCATGTTTCGCTTGAGCTACTTTGCTTCATCTTCTTTATCCCAAAGGCGCATCCGACAGTAGTAGCATACGTAAATAGCAAACCTAGCTTAGCAGTTTAGCAATATGAATATTTACACGGCAGCCAGCGAACAACGAGAAGCTACAATCAGATGAGCAGAACTTCCCGCACAGGTTGAGTCGGAACCACCAATTTCTGAAAAACGATAAGTACGTCGGCTCACACGCTTAGAATCGATCGGGTTGCGTGAAAAATCGTTTACCAGCCACAAGTAACGAAAAAAAAAGCTGTTTTGTTGAGTTTGCAACTCTGAATGGTCCTTACTTAATTAGACGCTGCTTCCTACAGCGGTCATGGGAGGAAGAGGAACAGCTGCTGGTGGAAGGCAATCGATTTAAACTGATCTTGAGATGTCTTTCACGCAGAGGGCGCTCATCCTGGGTGAAGCAACTTAAAGTTTTGGAGGACCCGGCGAACATTTTTAGTTTTGTTATTCTAACGGGGATTTCCGTTCTATTAAAACGGGAATAACACTTTGAACCGGTTAGCGGCATTTGAGTGCTTCGCCTTAAGTCATCTGGTGAGTTAATTGCTGTCGTTTCAGACTGACGGAGTGATTAATTATAATTAATTACCCATGAATAGAGCTAACGTGCAAAAAATCATGTAAGCACGGATGTTCTACGAGTGAAAGATCATTAGTTTCTAATTGAATGCACGGTGTCCGACTTGAAGTTACCTTTGAGGTAACCGATTCCGATAGATTCTCCTGTTGATTT
This sequence comes from Aedes japonicus, assembly GCA_034211315.2. Taxonomy (NCBI): domain Eukaryota; kingdom Metazoa; phylum Arthropoda; class Insecta; order Diptera; family Culicidae; genus Aedes; species Aedes japonicus. Next base: position 187,658 of record JASCZW010005422.1, on the reverse strand, counting down.
GATTATTATTGGAAGGGTATGGTAATCGCTAGGGGTTTTCTGGTCGTCTACTGAAGAGATCTAGATGCTGCACGGTGGTTTTTTTTTCAGTATTTTGCAACTTGTCTGTAATACAGTTTATTACGGTTATTAAAGGATAGATGACATTTGCATCATAATGAACAGCATTTAAATTCGTAAATCATTTGGAAAATTTACGTTTCTTATTGTCTCATTGTCAATGGTGCACAAAGCTTGGTAATGCTGACAGAAGTCAAAACTGCATTAAGTCCATTGACATTCTTTACAAAATTAAAAAAGAATAAAAATTTGTATTTTCCATTTAATTCCAACTACCTTTGCTCATCTTGACAGATACCCGTATTTTGTCTACAATGTGCAGACTTCTTCAGTGTCTCGTACTAATAACTCGACTTAAATAAAACCTTCGCCACCTGCCGTATATATACTATTTTCTAAATACAAAACGTTTACCTATCATTATTTTGTTTATATCTATCCTGAGTCAAAAACCAATACACTTAATACTGACCTCTATTTTTCCTCCGTATACCTTACCTAATTATTGTGTAGCAGCAAAGATATCAAATGGACTAAAGATTTTCAAGAAGCGGAAGAAGCCAAAACAAACTGAAAAGTTAGCAGCATCTGTCAATCCAAGGGCCCGCATTACGCGAAGAAAACGGTAGCCTGGTAAAAAGACAACGGAGTCTAAATCCGGCCAAAGTCGAACGGAACAACAGTGTCTCTTCAGGAAAAGCAGTAGACGTTTTTGTAGGCACTCGCTCAGATAATTTTCCTGGTTGACGGTTCCGGTCGCAATTTTAACGTTGCTTTTCAAGCCACAGGTACAGATGGCCTGCCACACCAGATGTTTCTTCGCAAACTTTGACAGTTTAATGTGCTTGAAAATATCTGCCACCTTTCCCCGTCCGGTCGCCTTATAAAATTCCTGTCCAGGAAGCTGTTTAAAGTCTGCCCTGACGTAAGTTTCATCGTTCTGAACCACGCAATCAAACTTCGTCAGCATCGTCGTGTACAACTCAAGCAAAACAATGCATTAGGTCCTAAGTAACATTGAGAGATTCTCTTCGTCGACTTTCTCTTTGGTTAATAGCTTGTCTATTAAACGATTTGCTGATGTGTTCAAAAAATTGGATACCTAATCACATCTTATACTACCGTACTGTATGTTGAAAATAGTTGAACATGTTTTTACATAGCCGTAGGAGCCCAAAGAGAAAGTCGACAAAGAGAGTCTCTCAATGTTACTTAGGACCTAATGCATTGTTTTGCTTGAACTTTCGCGATCGTGCTTTGGTCGGCTTGTTTTGTTTATTGTCGCGATTTGGAGTCACCAATTTCTTGTAAGTCGACAGTCCAGCTCGTTTTTTAGCTCTATCCACGGTTGAAGGCGCCACTCCCAGCTTTTTTGCGACATCTCGGAAAGGTTGGGATTCCGCTCGAAACAGCGGGCAAGTCTTTTTCTCGTCGCTGTGGCCTCCGGACTTCCCCCCGATCCAGTTTTCCTGGCTGTCGACAAACGTTCGCCGAACACTTTTAATACGTTGGTAACAGTTGATTAAGCTACATTCAACAATTTCGCCCACTTGGCGTGAGAGTAGTTGAGATTTTCGCCAAGCACGTGCAAAATTTTGATGCGTTGCTTCTCTTCCTTCGACGACATTTTGATAACTGTGTTAATCTCAAAATCAAAGTAGAGGCATGAGGGGTGTGCACATTATTTTAATGCACGATGAAAGGAAATGCGTCAAGTTTAAGTCGACCAAACTTTGATCGAAACACCCTTTAGATCAAAAATCCGCTTTATGGCGTAGGATTAAATGGATCTCGTGAATATCGCGTTGAACTGTAGAAGAAAATAAAAGTGCAACCGAGCTCGTATTGTTATTTACAAATCGTGCTTTGGCTTACTGGGACACCCTATATTTTGTCTGTTACCCATTAATGACAAGCCTAATCCAATTTTCTACAGCCTTAAGTTTGATGTAGGAAAATAACTCTGTGTCCAAAGCTTTTGTCTATTACCTTTGTTCAGGACCACCTAAACATTTTTGATGGTCCATGACTCAGCTGTCCATTGAGCTCCTCAAGCTCTTTTTCAATCTCTGGTGGTTCAATATGATCGTCACTAACTGCACATTCTTGTGTTATTCGTCGTTTGAAACTGTGCATCCCTGCTGTTAAATGAGCAGCCATTCTTCTGGTCCAAAAATCTGCAAGGGGCAATTTATAAACCATGTAGACATTTCTGGGAGGAAGTCTGTCCAAAGGCCAAAGAATTTAGCACATTTTAGAATTGTGTCAATAAATTTTTCAGAGTTCTTAAGTATGCGAAATGTCATGACAGCCTAGAAAGTTATAAAATTTAGTCAACAAAATCAAACATTTATATTGGCTGTACTCTTCAATCAGCTGGAGCATCAGTTTATACAAAAAAAAATAGCAAAATATGAACACGCTAGGCACCAACAATTAAATGAGGGCTTAAACAATTCTGGACGAGCTTGCTCCCGCCAGATCTACGGACAATCTTTCCATCAATGATCATATTATCTCAAGTACAAATCAAAATTTCTCAAAACTATCAGCACCCTCACGGAAAGTAGCATCACCATCATGTTAGGGAAATGTTATAGCTTGTGTTGGTGACCCAAGTTTGCATACACGTGTTAAGGGTTTCAAGAATTTAACGTTTGAATCTTACTTCCCTTCTTTGTTTACAAAATCAGATCTTTTTGCAAAAGTACTCGAGATTTGATACTTAAAATCATCCCCAGCTAGATTAAATCGAATAAAGATATTGACAACAGCACAGGCGATAACGAACATCCATTGACGAATGAACAAAACCAAATAATGATCAAAACTCAGCGGTTGCTATGGTCAAGAGAATGCTGTCATTTCAAAATTCAAATTCACGATGATAGTTGGTCTGTTCGTTGAGGTTGTCTTCATTTTCAGCTCTCTCTTTCAGCAGCCTCTCTTCGATTTGGATGAAAATGTGCATATTTCGATGGTATTGGAAAGGACGTATTTTGCACTGCAGGTATCTCTACCAGATTATCATTAGTATGGAGCATGTGTAAATAGCATAGCTCATTAAATTTTAATCAACTTACGAAGAAGTTGAAGAGAGTGAATAAAGCTTTGTAGCATTGTTCATAAAATTAAAAACATGTTTCCTAAGCTCGTAAAAGTGGTCCAATTGACAGTAAAATGGCCAGGAAAGTGATGCAACAGTTCTAGAACCGTCCAAGCGTCTCTTGCCAATCATAAGGAAGCACAAAGGATCAACTTGTTTTGCCCTGATCCAGCATCCTGCAACTACGCTCGAAAGGTTTTGGAGTGGTACCGAACCATCGGAGTCAATTTTTAGCCAAAAGATATGAACCCACCAAATTCACCGGAACTTCACCCAATTGAAAAATTCTGGGCAATTGAAGACGCAAACATTCCGAAACTATTGAAACAAATTTGGGTAAAAAGATTAAAAACACTGTATTCGTAAAACAAAAGGGCATTAAACGAAGTTTCCGGGAAGGATTTGTTTATAGATTTTAAAAACTTATTGTGTTTTTATCAAAAAAAAAGACCTTCTATTAGAATAAAACATTTGGAGTTGTTTTCAGTAAAAATGCTCAGAGACCGCAACTTTCTGAGTCCGACCGGACTCGAAATATTTTATAAACAAATTCAGTAAAGTTTGTTAGGTTTTGCAGATATTCTATTCTCAAAAACTAGTTTTGTGTCTTCAAATGTTTTCTTAGTGGCGATGCATATTGGCCAGGAATCAAAGAAACCTTTACCATAACTTGACATTCACCGTTTGGCTGTTTCTTCACGAGAATAATAAACCCATAGGGATGAGAGCCAATCAAACTTACCAAATTACCACTACTTAACACTTGTGTAGTCTACGTCACTGAAACACTCACGTTCCAACATTACCCAAAGGAATTGAATCTTCGGCCACGAATTCCCTCATCACTGCAGACTAGATCTGTGCGCCGCCGCGCCACGCCGCCACCGACGACGATTTTATGGCCACTATTTTCGACCGGCGCGCCGCTGCATTTTTTTTTGCCCACGCCGCCGGGCAATTTGAGGCGCGCCGATGAAATTTTTCATCGTGTAGGTATCCCTTTAGTAATGTTCATTAACCCTTCAGAAATCTGATTTTATAACAAGTTATGACATATCGATGCGATGTGCCATCCAGAGGGTGAGCGTGATCAGCTTTGTTGTTTCGTTCAAGTAACTGCCAGTGTACATTTTCGTGTTTCGATCAGCAATTTCATGAGTGAGTTTGAATTTAATAATTATAAAATGTTGCTTTGAATGTCGAGAAAATTTCCATCGCGGGTGTACGTATTGATACCACAAACAATGGTAATCGAACCAGCGATGTGTTTTGGTGCACTAAAATATGTCACAAATGGTTTTACTCATCATCTGCTTCCTGACAAAGTGTTTTGCAATGTATGCCTAATCTTAGCAAAACAAAAGGCTGTTCTTAATTTGCAGAAAGACAGGGATCGAGATATTGAGAACGATCCTGCAATCGATAAGCCGTTACCTTTCGGCAAATAAACTTTAATTATAATGAAATTGATGAATTTTTCTAAGAATTTCCGTCGTTGGGAAAACATTGTTTTTATTTGTGCGTGACAAATCTCGAATCAAATAACTTGGTTAACCAAGGGGCAAGACAGTGTCTTAACACAAGCTATTTCAGAGTTGCTTTTGAGGTATGTCGCTTGCTGCATTGTTTTCTTGTTTTCTCTCTTTTTATCACAGCAGCTGCCATACAAACCGCTCGCTAGTACATGAGCTCTCGTGTATGCACCATTTTCAGTGTGCTTAATTTGTTTCTATTTAAGCCTGATATAGAAAATAACATATATTCCCTAAAACTACGTATCTGTTCGTATAATTTAATATCGTATTTAAAACGATTAGTGTTGACCTTTGCTTTTTAGAAAAGTTGTTTCCAAGGCTCAATTTAAGTCAAACTTCAATTTAAGTCAAAATAAATGCACTGGATTAAGTTTGACCTGCTTTTTGATATAACAGCATAGCAGAAGAATAGACAAACGAGCTCAGCACGTTCTATTCCGACTAAACCGTCAAGCTCCTTAGAATCAATGTTTACCAAATAACCATTTGGTAATTTTACTATACAAAACTGTCATTGGACTTCAGTTAACACATCCGTATCACGTATCGCATATTAAATATGTAAATAGAATCCTCATCCCCAAACTTTTGAAACTCTGGCACCTGATAATAACCGATGAATATTGATTCAATTTAAAGCTGTATTGAATTACTCACGAGTGACTCGGTGCATCCAAGCAACACAGAGTAGAACTGTCTCACCCCTAGAGGCTAATCACTGAATTAACCGGTAAATCTGTGCACAGTGGATTCTTTTTTAAACATGATTAGAGTAGTCAGTTCACTGCACTTACCTTTAATTTTTTATGATTAGGTTTTGAAACATTTAGCTTCTTACATTTTTTAGATATATAGATTTTAGGATTTTTAGATTTAAGATGTTTAGATTTTTAGATTTTTATATTTTTAGATTTCGAATTTTTAAATTTTTAGATTTTTAGATTTTGATAATTTGAGATTTAAGATTTAAGATTTTTAGATTTTTAGATTTTTAGATGTTTAGATTTTTAGATTTTTAGATTTTTAGATTTTTAGATTTTTAGATTTTTAGACTATCAGATTTTTCAATTTTTAAGTTTTTAGATTTTTAGATTTTAAGATTTTAAAATTTTATAATTTTAAGATTTTAAGATTTTTAGATTTTAAAATTTTAAGATTTTAAGATTTGAGAAATTTTTTTTATATATTTAGATTTTTAGGTTTTTAGATTTTTAAATTTTTAGATATTTAATTTTTAAGATTTTTAGATTTTTAGATTTTTAGATTTTTAAATTTTTAGATTTTTAAATTTTTGGATTGTTAGATTTTCAAATTTTAAGATTTGAGGATATTTTTAGATGTTTAGATTTACAGTTATTTAATTATGATACTAATTTTTATTTTTATGTTATTAGAGTATTCTACGATACATTCAAATCAGGGTACAAAATTAAAAATATGTCTAATGAGAACTCTTTAATCTACTTTTTTTGTAATAAGACTTCATTAAAATATTATTAATAGAATATATCATCATTCGTTCAAAATAGATTCCCCGTGACTTCCTATTCGATTTCCAACAGCACTGAAAACTTGACTCGCTATCTTCGTGAAGATTTAAAGTTAATTATTTTCGTACACGACAATTACGAAAAGTGCTGAGCGTCTCTTTTGAACTCTGAACACTAATAAAACAGATATAATAACATAAATACTTTCAAGACAAGGAATCAAAACCATAAACCTTTTTGCATAAGAATGACAACTTATTTGGTTATATCTTATACTCACGCTTATGAAACTGGTTAAGTGTAGTAATAAAGCCATAAGCCGAATTCCCCGTCGACTTGTCATGAACAATTTCTTTAATGTTAAGTGTCATATCTTTGTACACACACATACAGATACACACATGCACACGTCAATTTATCGACCTGACTCATATAACACTATGGATATCCGGCCCTTCTATCAAAATATAAGAGTTGGAGGGATCCTATAGTCTTTACAGTGCACAAGAAAGCCGAACATTTAAAAGGGATAAGCATAAGGAACTGTTGAGGGGTTAATTTATACCCACGACGATCCACGCCACCGCCGCCGCCGCCAAGGACGACCACGGCGTGACGCCGGGTGCGCCGCCGCCACCGTTCAAAACTATCATACACGCCGCCGCCGATTCAACATAGATCGGCGCACAGGTCTACTGCAGACAAGGCTATTTCTTTCCAAAGAAGCTACACTCAATCAAATTGCAACAAATTAAAATATTACTTTCGAAGTAAAATTTTAACCAATTTCACATCCTGTACATAATGAAAACAAATTCAATCACAATTGGAATATCAACCCTTCCCCCACATAAACGTTAAACAGTCTCGGGGAACATATCGTCGATGGTAGCAGTGTTCAGCAAGTTGTTGATGATTTCCGTAAAAATCCCCCGCAGATTCTTCTCCAGCCCGGGCTTCAGTTCGTCCAGGAATAGCTGCGAATTGTTATTAATCACCTCATTGCCCACCTGTCCTAGCACGGGATCCCCGTTGAACAAATTATCCAGCTGGAAGTTGCCGCTCTCCACCTTCAACCGGAGGCCCAATCGGTGAAATCGGACGTACTCCTTGCCATCGATGTTCTCCGTGTATCCTCGGATGCGAACCGCCACTCGGGTGTTTGCTGGGTGGGAAATTAACGAAAAGATGAATGAGTGGGATGATGCACCCCCGCATGATATCTGATTAGAACGATTGGCAATTGAACTTTAATCTTGATAGGTCTATCTATTCAGAACCGGGTGGCAGTGTTCTGAAATCCAGTTTAACTAGTTTCACCGGGATTTCAGATAGCATCTCCAACAGCTTATTTATCTTGTCGGTGAGGCGTTTCGCATCATTAGTCATGGGAAGTGAAGCATCTGAGTGAGATGTAATTAACAGGCTTGATCATATGATACATGAGATTTTTTGTTTATTATTAACTGGTACCGGGTAATTATTATAATGTGTCAGATAAGAATGTTGCAGAAGAATTGTTTCCATTCCTATTTTTTCCGGGGAGTTCACCAGAAAAAAGTTATGACCGTTGGAAGGCAGCAAATTTTATCAAAAAATATCAAAGTACAGTAAACCCCCGACATGCGCGGAGTCCCTTGATGGTGGTCTCAGATGATGTATGGGTATTGACCTTTGTTGTTTTATCAGAAAATATCTCGTGATCCTCCGTATATAGGAACCCAAGCAGCACATAATGGTCGAAAATGGTTGTAGCAACTTGATTGTGACTTAATTGAGTCACAATGCGGTCGCCTCAACCGGTTCGTAACAACTGTGCTACTAGGGAAGTTACTTGCTTCAGCAAATTTGTTCAGTAGATTAAAGCCTTTACGATGGTAAGGTTAAAATTTCAGAATTATCTCACTACGCGGCGCTAATGTGCATGTAAACTTACTTTATAACCTGAATCTCGAGATCCTTGACATATAGCAACTTGGTGTCTTCGACAAAGACGTTTGGTTGAACAAAAACTTTCGAATGATGTTTGTGAATTACCTGTATTTTTAGATCGAGATCGTGTATAAATTAACTGTTTTCAGGTTAGTTAGTTGCAAAATTATGAGCTTTCAGACTCCACAGTTCAGAATTATCTCACTTCGTTGCGCTAGTATGCCTGTGAACTTATTATATAATCTGGATCTCGAGAGTATTGACATATAGCAAGATGGCATCTTCAAAAATGATATTCGAAGGGTCAGAGCTTTTTGAATGGTGTCAACATTACTTCAGAATTCATTCGCTACGTGGCGCTAGTGTTTATGGGAACTTTTTGTAATATCTGTATTTTGATATCTAGATCATGTATGAATTTTAGTAATCTAGCATGTATGAATTGTATGAAAAAAAAAACATGTATGAATTCTAGTAATCGGCACACCTCGAAGTTCAGAATTATTTCACTGCGTGGCACTAGTCTGTCTGTGAACTATGTAATGAAGGTTATCGCTTGTGCACATAAGAGGCTGATTACCCCAATATGGGTATCTTTGGTTCGTTCATCTGACAACTTTGGGTTAGTCCTGCAGAGAAGTTCTTCAAAAAGTTCGGGTAAGTCCGTCAGAGAACTTCGTGGAAGTTCTGCAGAGAACTTAAGAGAAATTCAGGAATATTTTCAGAAAAGTTTTTGGAAGTTCTTCAGAGAACTTCTTGGAACTTCTTCAGAGAACTTTCATGAAAGTTCCTTAGAGAACTTTAGGGATGTTTTGCAGAAAACTTCATTAAAAATTTTCAGTGAACTTCATGGAATATGGATTTCCGGAAAAACTGACGCGGTTGATCAAAGCAACGCTGCATCGAGTGATCTGTGTCGTCCGAGTATCAGGGACGCTCTCGAGTCCCTTCGGAGAGGGTTAAGGCAAGGTGGTGGATTGTCGTGTTTGTTGTTTAACATTGCACTGGAGGGTGTGATTCGAAGAGCTGGGATAGACACGAGTGGCACGATCTTCAGGAAGTCTGTCCAACTATTTGGCTTCGCTGACGACGTTGATATCGTAGTACGTATGGCGGAAACGTACATCAGACTTAACACGGAAGCTAGTAGGATTGGGCTTGTGATAAATGCATTGAAAACAAAATACACGAAGGGAAGAGGCTCACGAGAAGACAATGTTAGCCTCCTAGCACATCCTAGCACAATGTTAGACTCCCAGGCTCACTGGTGACCGCCGATAACGACAACAACAGAGAGAGACATAGGCACATTATGGCTGGCAATTGTGCCTACTTTGGACCTTTGGACTCCGAAGGATGCTAAGATCGAACAAAGTTCGCCGAATCACAAAGTTGACCATCTACAAGACATTTATTAGACTGGTAGTTCTCTACGGCCACGAAACATGGACTTTGCTAGTGGAGGACCAACGCGCGTTTGGAGTTTTTGAACGGAAGGTGCTGCGTACCATCTACGGTGGAGTGCAGATGGAAAACGGAACGAAGAGGAGGCGAATGAACCACGAATTGCACCAGTTGCTGGGAGAACCTCCCATCGTACACATCGCAAAAATCGGTCGACTACGATGGGCTGGGCATATCGTAAGAATGTCGGACGACAGCCCTGTGAAAATGGTTCTCGAAAACGAACCAACAGGTACAAGAAAAAGAAGCGCGCAACGAGCAAGGTGGACCTGCGGACCCTCCTGCGGAGGTACAGCCATGGACCGTATAGAATGGAGACAACTTCTGTGTACAGCAAAGGCCACGCCGGCCTTAGTCTGATTGGTAAGGTAAGGTCATGAAAGTTCTTCAGAGAACTTTATGGCAGTTCTTTGGTGAAGTTTATGGAAGTTCTGCAGACAACTTCAGGGAAATTCTACAGAGACCTTCAGGCAAGTTCTTCAGAGAACTTCATGAAAGTTCTTCAGAGAACTTCATGAAAGTTCTTCAGAGAACTTTATGAAAGTTCCTCAGAGAACTTGAGGGGAAATTTTTCCGAGAACTTCAGGGAAGTTCTTCAGACAACTTCAGAGAAAATCTTCACAAAACTCCGGGAAAGTCTTTCAGAGAACTTCATGCAAGTTCTTCAGAAAAGTTTGTGGAAGTTCTTCATTGAACTTCAGGAAAGTTTTTCATAGATCTTCAGGGAAGTTTTGCAGGGAAATTATGGAACGTTCTTCAGAGAACTTCAGGAAAGTTTTTAAAGAACTGCTGGGAAGTCTTCATAGAAGTCGTGTAGAGAACTTCAGGGAATTTTTGCAGAGAACTTTAGGAAAGTCCTGTAGAAATTCAGGAAGTTTTGCAGAGCTTCGGGAAAATTCTGCAGAGATTTTCAGGGAATTTCTTCAGAGAACTTCAGGAAGCTTTGCAGGAAAATTCTGGAAAGCTCTTCAGAGATCTTCAAGGAAGTTTTGCAAAGGACTTTAGGAAAGTTCTGCAGAGAATTCAGGGAAGTTTGGCAGAGTTTCAGTAAAATTTTGCAGAGAATTTCATGAAAGTTCTTCAGAGAACTTCAGGAAAGTTTTGCAGAGAACTTCAGCGAAGTTTTGCAGATAACTTCAGCGAAGTTTTGCAGAGAAGTTTAGGAAAGTTCTGTAGAAAATTCAGGGAAGGTTTCCAGAGAATTCAGGTAAGTTTTGCAGAGCTTCAGCAAAAATTTGCAGAGAATTTCAGAGAAGCTCTTCAGAGAACTTCAGAAAAGTTTTGCAGAGAATTTCAGGGAAATTTTGCAGGAAAATTATGGAAAGCTCTTCAGAGAACTTCAGAAAAGTCTTGCAGAGAACTTTAGAAAAATTCTGTAGAGAATTCATGGAAATTTTGCAGAGAGCTTCAGGAAAGTTTTGCACGAAAATTCTGGAAAGCTCTTCAGAGAATTTCAGACATGTTCTTCAGAGAACTTCAACAAAGTTTTGCAGAGAACTTCATGGAAGTTCTGTAGAGAATTCAGTGAAGTTTTGCAGAGAACTTCAGACAAACTCTGCAGAAAATTTCAGGGGAGTTCTTCAGAGAACTTCAGAAAAGTCTTGCAAAGAACTTAAGGGAAGTTTTGCAAGGAAATTCTGAAAAGCTCTTCAGAGAACTTCAGGGAAGTTTTGCAGAGAACTTTGGGAAAATTTTGTAGAGAATTCAGGCAAGTTTGGCAGAGAATTTCAGGATAGTACTTCAGAGAACTTCAAGAAAGTTTTGCAGAGAACTGCAGGGAAGTCTTTCAGAGAATTTTATGGAAGTTGTGTAGAGAACTTTAGAAAAGTTGTGTAGAGAATTCAGGAAAGTTTTGCAGAGAACTTTAGAGAAGTCTGTAGAGAAATCAGGAAAATTTTGCAGAGAATTTCAGGAAAATTCTGCAAAGAACTTCAAGAAAGTTCTTCGGAAAACTTCAGGAAAGTTTTGTAGATAACTTCAGGGAGGTTTTGCAGGAAAATTCTGGAAAGCTCTTCAGCGGAAATTTTGCATAGAACTACAGGGAAGGTCTTGCAGAGAAATTCATGAAAGTTCTTCAGAGAACTTCAGGAAAGTTTTGCAGACAACTTCATGGAAGTCGTGCAGAGAACTTCAGCGAAGTTTTGCAGAGAAGTTAAGGAAAGTTCTGTAGAGAATTCAGGAAAGTTTGGCAGAGATCTTCAGGAAAATTCTGCAGAAAATTTCAGGGAAGTTCTTCAGAGAACTTCAAAGAAGTTTTGCAGAGAACTTTAGGAAAGTTCTGTAGATAATTCAGGAAGTTTTGCATAGCTTCAGGAAAATAATGCAGAGAATTTCAGGAAAGTTCTTCAGAGAAGTTTTGAAGGAAAATTCTGGAAAGCTCTTCAGAGAACTTCAGGGAAGTTTTGCAGAGAACTTTAAAAAAGTTCTGTAGAGAATTCAGAGAAGTTTTGCAAAGAACTTCAGGAAAATTCTGCAGAGAATTTCAGGAAAAGTCTTCAGAGAACTTCAGGAAAGTTTTGCAGAGAACCTCAGGAAGTTTTGCAGGAAAACTCTGGATGCTCTTCAGAGAACTTCAGGGAAGATTTGCAGAGAACTTTAGGAAAGTTCAGTAGAGAATTCAGAGAAGTTCTGCAGAGAACTTCTGGAAAATTCTGCAGCGAATTTCATGGAAATTTTCAGAGAACATCAGGAATGTTTTGCAGAGAACTTCGTGGAAGTTTCGCTGGAAAATTCTGGAAAGCTCTTCAGAGAACTTCAGGAAAGATCTGCAGAGAACTTAAGGGAAGTTTTGCAGGAAAATTCCGGAATGCTCTTCTGAGAATTTCGAGGAAGGTCTTCTGAGAAATTCATGAAAGCTCTTCAGAAAACTTCTGGGAAGTTCTGCAAAGAATTTCAAGAAAGTTCTGCAAAGAAGTTTAGGGATTGTCTGCAGAGATCTTCAGGCAAATTCTTCAGAGAACTGCATAGAAGTCTTTCAGAGAATTTCAGGGAAGTTTTGCAGGAAAATTCTGGAAAGCTCTCCAGAGAACTTCAGGAAAGTTCTGCAAAGAAATTTAGGGATATTCTACAGAGATCTTCAGGCAAGTTCTTCAGGGAAGTTTTGCAGAGAACTTTAGGGAAATTCTTAGGGAAGTTTTGCAGAAGTTTTAGTACTCGATTATTAGTCCAAGAATCTGAAGAAGTCTGCACATTGTAGATGAAATACGCGTATCTGTCCAGATAAGCAATAAAGGTAGTTGGAATTGTATGGATATTACTAATCTTTCATCTCATTTTCTAGTTATCGTTTGAAGTTTTTAATCGCCATCCGAAGTAAGACCATTTGTTTTAATGCATACGTTATTTTGCTTAATGTTAGTACACTAGCCACCAGCACATCAGATCTAATGCAAACAGTGTATAAACCCTAACTTTTATTTGACGACTCATGATCATCATCACAGCCCCGCAATACTATGACTCAAAGCTCAAACGAAACCGCCTGCTGGTATACAATCCGCTTACCACGAGCACCAATGCAACACAGCCATGCAACAAACACATATTATACTACATGTATCAGGTTCCCGGTCTTCCGCATTGCAATCGCCGTTTCGAATGAAAACAAATCGACACTATGGTGCAAACAACCACACGCAAATGCATTTTCTCCCATTAAACTTACTCATCGTCCCTCTCAGGTCACCCTTTCCTTGCAAATCGAGCAGCAGCAATTTCATCTTGAGCGAATACTTTCCAGTGAAGTTCGTTTGCGGCACGTTCACTACAAAGTCGAAGGACAGGTTCATCGGTTTGGATCTGAAAACAAAATCAACCCATATTATCAGCACCGTTCACCACCAGACATGGGAAATACACTCGCTAAACTCACTGTAATCGTTCCAGCTGGAACGCACTGTTTCCGTACACGTTGAGCTTGCTGAGCCACAACCTGAAAATCCCGGCCCCGCTGCATCTTCATCTGGTCGATGTAGAGCGGATCGATCCTTGGCATTCTGAAACCCTCTCCGAAGTCACCGGACGCCAGGTTGGGCCGGATGTGATTCACCGCATCGATGATGCATTGGTCGATGTTGGGATCGTTTCGCGAGCACACCTTAATGGAACTGGCTGGGAATAGACAATAACATGGTAGAAAATCATCGAACCAAAACAATTCTTCGGTGGTAAGCAACACGAATGGCTAGAAACAAGTTTAGTCATCTTTGTTGTCATATAGTTTTGATGGAATGAGTGGTTTTTTCTGGATTATAATTTGCAATGCATGAGTGATTTGTTTATATTGCTCGAAACCGAAACTAGACACCAGAATATTTACGCTTGCACTGGTAACATGCCTAGCTGCCAATTTAGTCCTAGGCACTCAGTATGTTTACTTTATACCTTTTTTATTGTGATCTCATATAATTTGTGGTGGACTTTATCGTTTCATCGTGACCGTGAACATGAATGTTATTTATATGATGTTATAGAACTTCTTACGGATCTAATAGCCCAGTGAATGTTGTATTAAACATCGATATTTCCAAGCTGGGTTCTAAGAGAAGGATTAGGTATATAGTTTAGGATACAGCCTTGGAAAACATAGCTAAATAAATAAGGCGATGATCATAAATATATGAACAAATAGAAACTATCCAGTCGAGTTATTAGTACAAGGCTCTGAAGAAGTCTGCACATTGTAAAAAAAATAATGAATTTTAACAGGCGCCCTAAATTTCCCCTCGTTCGATTCCATGTCAAAGAAGGTATAAACAAAGAAATTGTTTGCAATCTTTCATGCGCCATACAACAATGTTTGCATTCTTTCGTACTGCAGGCTAGATTCAAGCGTTATCTGCCTTAAATTTACATGAAATATCTCATTATTTTCTGTCAAATCGAGCATTCCCTTTATGTGCATTAGATAACGCAGAAAATTCATTTAATTTCGCAGAAATGGAATTTTCTTCGTTATCTAATGCACATGCAGGGAATGCTCAATTTGACAGGAAATAATGGGACATTTCATGTAAATTTAAGCCAGATAACGCTTGAATCTAGCCTGTTGTACGAAAGATTGCAAACAATTTCGTTGTTTACGCCTCCTTTGGTTGAGATTTAAACAAGGGAAAATTTTACGCGCCTGTTAAAATTAATTATTTTTTTCTGTGTGTGTGTGTGTGGATCATTTAGGGTAAGTGTCTCTTAACTCAGGGGCCTCCCTCAGTCGGTATAGGCGCGGCCTCAAAGCAACGCCATTCGGGAGGCAGCTGGGTTCGATTCCAGGTCTAGTCTAGGAATTTTTCGTTAAGGAAACATAGGGTATGATTGTTCTAGCCACACAATTAGGAGTGTATCGAATATAAGCTATCCACATACATTTGCGTTGTACGCATGTATTTGTGATGGTTTTATGCTCTGAACACTGCATGCTGTGCGTTTGACTGTCAGCTTTCTTTTGTTTACTTGTTTGTGCGGTTCAAATTCTGCGTTTTCAAAATGTCGCGTATTGAAAAGGAAGTGAAAATTAAGGTTCTGGACACATGGCTAAGTGAGAAGGGTATTACTATGCGAAAATTGGCGAAGCGGTTTGGAATTCATCATGAGAGTGTTAAAACCATCATTAATAAGTTTGGGGAACACTATTCTTTGGATGAGCTACCAGGAAGAGGCAGAAAACCCGGTTCTTCCAACCCGAAACTGGAGCAGAAAGTGGTATCTCTAATCATGAAGAACAAATCAATGTCAAGACGTGATTTGGCCAAAAAAAGCAGAAACGAGTGTCGGAATGATCCAGCGTATCAAGAAGCGAAACCACCTGAAGACCTACGAAGAAGCAGAAAATCTCGAAACAAAGTGCAGAACAGAAGAAGCGAGCAGCAACAAGGGCCCGGAAATTGTATTCGCGTCTTTTGCAGCGTCCGGATGCATGCGTTTTGATGGACGATGAGACCTATGTAAAGGAGGACTCAAAAACCCTTCCAGGTCCACAATACTTTACTGCCGTCGTTGGGGAGGATGTGAGCGATGCGGACAGGTCGATTCAAGTGGAGAAATTCGGTCGAAAGGTACTGGTATGGCAAGCAATATGTTCCTATGGTTTGAAGTCAACCATTTTTTACACTACCGGAACTATAAATGCGGAAATCTATCGATCTGAGTGTCTCCAGAAGAGATTGTTGCCTTTATATAAGAAGCATAGTACACCTCCACTGTTTTGGCCGGATTTAGCGTCGGCTCACTATGCCAAAACCACTCTCAATTGGCTTGCGGAAAAGGGTATAGATTTCGTTGAGAAAAATATCAATCCACCAAATTGCCCTCAGCTTCGACCCATCGAACGTTACTGGGCAATCGTGAGGGGTCTTCAAGAAGACTGGTAAGGCAGCTGGGAACATGCAGGAGTTCAAAAAAATTTGGGCTCAAGCGTCAAAAAATGCGATGCAACACTTGTCCGGAACTTGATGAAGAGCATTCGATCCAAAGTTCGAAAATTCGTGAAGGAATAACTTAAATTTCATCCGGTCTTCATTATGTTCAAGTTTAACCTCGTACAATAAAGGATCAATTTTTTGTATGAATAAAATACCGGTTTTCAACATAATTTGAAAGAAAGTTTGTGGACAGCTTATTTTCGATACACTCCTTAATACTTAATACCTTATGCAAAAATGGTACCTGGCAGCGAAAACATGTCAATTAATAACTGAGGAAGTGCATTTAGAACACTAATTCGAGAGCAAGCAATAAGCAAATTGTGAGAGCAATATGCTTGAAATGCTAAATAAGAAAGTAAGTTCCTAAACTCAACCTAACATGCAGCGAAGTATGAGCTCCCCATTACAGCTAAACGAACTACGGAAGGAGCGCAACATGTCGATGTCAGTAAGACCCTAATAACGGAAACTGGTCCCAAAAACCGGAATCTACACGGTACCACGACTTCGGGCTGGAATCTATGTCGTCTCCCTGGGTACTGTCGGGTGACACTTAAAGGAAATGGTGAAGTATACACGGCATACGCTTTCTCCGTCCCACTTAAACCCTTGCGGATCTTCAGTACATTCCAAACTTCACTGCCCAGCTATGCCAGGCTCTGAAAAAGGTATTCCTTTGAAGGACCGTGTCAACCCTCGCATGACCTCCCTGTTTGTAT
The DNA here is from genome assembly GCA_034211315.2 of Aedes japonicus. Lineage (NCBI taxonomy): Eukaryota > Metazoa > Arthropoda > Insecta > Diptera > Culicidae > Aedes > Aedes japonicus. The sequence continues at coordinate 170,933 of JASCZW010005422.1, read as the reverse complement.
AAATAACCATGGGATCATTATGGCGACTATTTCACGTGGGTTTGGACAGTGACCGAAGAAGGACCAACAGTATGGAGCGGTCAGTACATTCATTACGTGTAAAACAGCAGAAAAGTGAACCAGTTCGCCAAAAACGGTCTACTCAGAACCCGCCTAGCAGAGGAAGTGGGTCCAGCGGTGCATCCGATACGTACGTAGCCAGATGAAAAGCACATCACTGGAGGATCCTAAGTGTTCACACCCGAACGTGAACGACGATTTACAGCAGTCAGCCAGCGAGCACAAGCATGCCACACTATTGCTAGTCGATAGCTCCACCCATCTGGTATGCAACGGCTGAGTGATACGACTGACGGAAGCAGAATAAGAAGCAAAAACAGCATTTTTGACACTATAAAAGCAGCACAGAGAGCGGTTCCAGTATCAGTATTTTTAACCTTGTTTAGATTAAGATCGAAGAGCGATATAAACATGCAGTACTAATTGAAGTGTTTTCGTTTCTTCTGGTGGCCTCCGAGACAGCAGCGGTCCACCTGACGAGGAGAGTTGGTGTTTACAGTCCACCAGTGGCCGAGTTGTTGCCTCGACGGAGTTGTAGAACCCAATCCGCCCTTTTCAGGGCAAGAAGAGTTACGTGTTTCCCCACAAGCTCCCAAAGAAACACTCGTCTTTCCCCCGGCATCCTGCTTGAGCGGGACCCTTCCCTTGCCTGACGATGGCGGGACGTGTTTCGTCATGTCGCAAGACAGTAATGAAGCCCATCGCGTTGTTTATTACGCGGAGCATGGCATGGCCCCGACACTAAGTGTCCGGCTTTATAAGGGTAAACTACAAGTTTTCACTGCTGACAGGTAACCCAAGTAAACCTGAGCCACTGTGAGGCAGCTCAGTGGGGGTGGAGGAGTCGCTCAGAGGCTAGGGGGCCACATCCGGTTTGAGGCCCTATCCAGGCTCAACGTAGACGTGACCAATGTAGGTACCAAAAGTACCTACCACAGAAACGGAGCAGTTAAGCAACTGGAGGGTGGAGGAAAGCTCATAGCTCATAGCGACCACTTGGCGATTCGCTTTAGTATCGTCTACAACATCAGGTAGCGTGCAGAGGGAAGAGCACTCACTCCACTCGCCCGCAGATGAAAGACATCATACATCATAAGCGCTTGAGCGGGCACGAAACGTGAGCAAAACCTGGGATCCGTACGGCGATCAACTCGTATCGCTACTTACATGCGTGTGCGATGCAACAATATGTAGGAAGATCAAACCTAGAGATGGGAGGTCGCCGGTGTATTGGTGGACGGAGTTGATCGCCGACCACCGTTAAATTGGCCTCCGTCCAAGAAGAAGAATGCAGAGAGTGCAGTCGGATTCCGAACGGAGCGTCAAGTGGCGCTAGCCAAGACCACGCTAAAGAGGGAGATAAAAGGCAGCAGACGAGCCTGCTTCGAGGGCCTGTGTTCGAAAGCCAATACAAACCCGCCCATGGAATGGCGTCTATCGGGTGGTAAAGGCCAAAACCAAAGGTGAAGGAGCACCAACGAAGCAATCACCGGAGCTACTGAAGATGGTAGCTAGGGGACTATTTCCACGCCACGAACCGAGTCCCTGGCCTTCCAGCGCCGTATAATTGTCCCATGGAAGGATGGTCGGCAACGCCGTAGTCAACCTTTATGTGAGAAATGCGTTCAATAGCGCTAGTTGGGAGGCCATTGCCAACGCCAACGTCTCCGGGTTCCTAGGAACCTGTACAACAACCTTTGAAACTTTTTTCGGGTCAAGAACGTGTTAAAATCACCGCAGAGGGGATGAAGTGCAGATATTGAAGTTCCTTAACGGGGTTAACATTGTTAGCTTCGCGGACGATATCACCCTATGGTCTATGGAACGTCCACAGAAGAGGTGGAGTTAACGGTCACGCACTCTATCGATGTTGTCGAGGATGGATGCGCTCTAGGAGGCTGGAATTAGACGATTAGTGCAGGCTATCCTGCGGTCCCTGAGAAGCCCTGAAAGGTGCTGGAGGTTATGTCGACCACGCGTGCAAAAAGTCTCTGCTGGCTATGTCGACATTATCCCACATGATGCTCGAAGCTTGCCACTGCGATATTCTCGTAGACTGCTCCTCTCGACGGCTGATTTTCCTGCCGGTTCGCAAGTTTCAGTTGCGACGATGCGTTCGCTCTTCCGGATGTTGATGGATAGGATTGGCGATGGCTTCTCCTTACTACCGTCCTGGGCCACCGAGTATGTGATGACGTACTCGGAATAATGGATAGTGTGATGCCCTAGGAACGATGCAGGCTTCTGGTACGTCTACCGGGATTCCAGGGACTCTGTGCAAAAAATACAGCGGGTCCTAACGGACAAGTGGTTTGCGTTAGATTTTTTGTCTTCCATGGCAGTGACCAGGCAGAGCTACCTGCTGTTCACTGTTCAAGTGCTTCTACTGATGTGCACTTATATCTTTGCTTTAGCTTTCGTAAGGGATTTTGTGGTTTCCACTAGGATCGAGGATTATCGACCGTTTAACTTTATGGTTTACTAATGATTAAAACCTATCGAGCTGGATATACGAGTCTAATGGGTCGTGGGGTCACCGCCCTCAGCATAAGGCCAGTGACCCAAGCCAATCACATTCATTGTGCTTGCTATCGCGCAGTTCATAATGGCCTTTTCTATCGCCACTCCTCATGAGTCGCCCAAAAGGTCGTTTTCCGTCCATCTGGTGGTGGGTTGTGAAGACTTCGGTGGGATGGTGGGTGCGTTCTGTGGTAACAATATCTGCCGGGGAGGTTTGATGACGGAGAAAACTTCAAGCACATGCGAGCACTTCCTGCACATGTATTCACAAATACACGATATTGAACACGACAATCTCAAAAACACTCGGAACTGAAACGCGAATACTTACAAGAGGACGAAAGGTAATTCGAGCAACGAGGTATCCGTTAGACCACTGAGCCACATCAGCCTCCACCAAAGGTCGGGGGACACCCCGACTAATTCGAGGGTATTCGGATGGCTCGGTGGGCGACACGCTTAAGTTACCTTCCACTTGACGAAGACCCTGTCAGGTCATGGATGCTTTGGACAGTACCTGCACAAATACAGGCACGCCAATTCCTCCGCATGTCCCGTTTGTGCGGAAGTTAAGAAAACCGCAGAAGCATGTGTTATTCGCGTGTCCTCACTCCAACCCTTGAGCGGTCGGAATACGACCCAAGACCGGGACATCTGGGGCGCTGTAAGCACGGTGGACTCTCAGATTGTCCTAGAGCTCCAAGCCAGATGGCGGAATGATCAGCGGCCCTTTTCCCTTCCTGAAGTACTACCGAAAGGTGGTTCCGGGGGGACAAAGCTTGACACAGGGGAGGGTTTTTATTGGGTTGGCATCCTCAGCCTTACACTCTGAGTTCTTTAGGAGCCTGATTGCTGATTTTCCTTCCCATTGAAAAAACATGCTGTCATCGATCACATTTTTACATTGTAACTTATTGAGTTTTAAATCTGTAAGCGATATTTAACTAGTTTAAAACTTGCTAAGATAAGTTCAATTAGACGTTTAGTAGTATGTATCACGAAAAGTTACACAGTTCATTATATAAAGTCAAAAACTTTCGAAGGCTATGAATGTTAAATCAGTCTTTAAGCACCAAATTTGGTTTATTTTTCAAATGCCCTTCGTCCCTTTCGATAGAATTCATTATTAAAAGCAATCTTCGTGTGTTTTTATGATTTTCGGATTCTATAGGTATTGCCAGCAGTATTCGCTTTACCAAATACAAAATTTCACACAACATACTTAAATAAAACTGCTTTGCTACACTTAAGTGATATTCCCATATAATTTATCAGCCATTCGATAGTGAAAACAGTATAATTCACTCTACAGAGATTATGTACGCTTGGTTTGTGTTTAGATGAGCCACACAGATAAAGAGAGAACATTGAATTTTTCTGCGTTATTTAATGCACATAAAGGGCATGCTAGATTTTGCCAGAAAAATAATGGGATATTTTCATGTAAATTTTAGCCAGATAACGCCTGAATTGAGGCTGTTGTATGAAAGATTCCAAAATATTGTTGTATGGCACACGAAAAGTTGCAAACAATTTTGTTGTTTACGCCTCCTTGATTTGGATTTAAACGAGGAGATATACTACACGCTTGATAAAATTGATAGTTTTTTCTGTGCATTTATGCAACATACATTCACAAATTCACACTGCCATCGAAAATTTTACCAATAATAACATTTTTACTACGTTATTAATACAACAGAAGATAGTTGGGAACAGAACAAAAATCTCGACATCAAGACGCAAAACCAAAATCAATAATACATTAAATAATAATTTACAATCCTATCCTTACACAGATAAAAAGAAACATTGAATTTTCTGCTTTATATAATGCACATAAAGGGAATGCTAGATTTGGCAGGAAATAATGGGATATTTTATGTAAATTGAAGCCAGATAACGCCTGAATAAAGCCTGTTGTATGAAAGATTGCAAACATTGTTGAATGGCTCATCGAAGACTACAACCAATTGCGTTGCTTACACCTCCTTTGGCTTGGAATTAAACAAGGGGAAATTTTACGCGCTTGTTAAAATTATTTATTTTTTTCTGAGTAGCTCAATACAACATTGTTTTTGCGTAAACTAAGAACACAGATCAAAAATACCACCATATAATCGATTTGTGTTAAAAACAATGCGAAATAAAAAAAATTTCCACTATCAATTGACGCTTATCCTTAATCACAATGCACACATTAATTTATCACTTGATTTCCTCCGTAGACACCTGCAATCACATTTGTCGACCATTTCCCACGCCAAATAACCACCATCAATAAGAACGTTTTCCCTTCAGTTCTGTTCTGATTAACCCAAGGTCATTAGAACATGATTATAGGTTCAATGGTTCTAATTAAGTCACTCTCAACGAATAAAGACAATAAACCACTTACGCAGCGCGCTGTTCACTGTATCGATTAACCCCATAAACATTATCGCACAAATCGCGATCACCGACGATTGGAACTGACTCATTTTTAAATCCACCGCTTTCCGCATCTTTTCACTGTAAAACTGGTCTTCGAACAATCTTCCGAGTATAATTATCACAATAGTTGTCACTTTCCGTCTGTCTCGCCTACTAAGCTCAGATTGACTAACTTTTTTGTGATTGCTTCGCTAGACGCACGGTATTCGCATTTGATCCTGTGTTATTCACCCTGATTCCTTCGTTGGTTTGCTGTTAGCGGCTGGTTGCCTACTAAGCCCAATCCAGCCTGAGTGATGAACTATTTATAGGTGATTTTTTCTATAGTCGTTCTTCCGAGGACAAGTTTGATCTCCTGAATCAGTGCGCAATGTTTCAGCTTCTAATGAGCAAACTTCTTTATCCAGATTCACTATAAAACATCCCGCTCAGAATCAGCCACTCGTAAACGCCCAGTCGGCTACGAATTGCTTAACAGTGTCTACTGGTTTTGATTTTCCGGTACGCTGCTGATACAGACCAAACAGAGACGCTGAATAGTAATTTCCTTTAATAAGACAGCTGTTAATAATTTCCTAATACATCACACTCGATCGGGGAATGTTTGATTCTCTTGAAGGCTTTTAATACCCCGTCCCTGTTGAGATTATCTGACAAATGTTTGCTCAGAGTAGGGTTGCTTGAGTTTGACATATTTATTAAAGTATCCGGACATACTTGATTGAAATTTCATTCGAGAATAACACCAGTTGTACCATCATTAGAAGAGTTATTAAAAATTACATCCACAGTCCGAGAACTTGTCAAGTTGTTTGAATCGATCATTGTTATTGATTGCGACGTAACTAAGCGACCGCAGCAAGTGGGAGCCGCGAAATTCTACTCTCTTCGGCTTGCGTGCACTCATCGATAAGGAGTGACAACATTTTGCCGTGGCTCACCGCAACGCGACATGTCACATTGCCTGCCTCACAATCTTTTAAAGATTCGAATCGGAGGCACGGGCGGCTATGCGGAGGCGTTAATATTATAAGAAGACGTCTCACCTATCATTTTTCATTCGGTGAACGCTTCATTGGCAATAGACAAATCCAGGTTGAAAGAAGAAGAAGAAGAAGACACCGAGTGGTGACAAATCTGACAGCTCCCATGTTAAAGTATAGGACGAACATTTTCAAATGCTTCTAATAAATTTAAATGAAATTTTAATTAAAAGCGGTGTGATGGAAGAAAAATCCAAAACTGCAAAATAGGGGCATTATTTTTATGTTATGTTAATTTTGCTGAAAATGTCATTTATTGAGCAGTTTTGGAATTTTCTTCCATCATGCAATTTAATTGCTGACAATTAGAATTTAAATTTGAGGAGTTTTTAGAAGAATTTTACAAATGTTGGACCTATACTCTTAACATGGTAGCTGTCAGATTAATGACCACTCGGGGTCTTCTTCTTTTTCAACCTGGATTCGCCCATACGCATACAATGTTAATGTGAGTAACGGTTAAGTAGTGGTTACATGAAACGCCCAGTCAATATTTTCACAGGCAATCTAGCCAATCTACCCAGCTTCATGAAAATGCGAAAAGATAGCTAGAAGCGGGTATACTCCTTTTAAAAAGTAGATACTATCGCTGACCCATTTGCAGCTTCTGTGGCCGATAATCATTCTGACAACTTTATCTCAACATATGCAACTGATATCTGCTACAGATACACAGTTTTTTCAGCTTTATTCTAGCTAGCTGAACAATGTTCTTACAGTGTGCAAATAGCAGCTTTTGTACAGCCTTTCGAAAAACCGTCATGCAGAATATGTAATCGGTTTAAAGCCCAGGAAGCTTTTATTTATGCAAAAGTTATACAACTTATTTCGTAACTATTCTCAGTTACTCTACACTAACAGTACTTTTTAAGTGAATATGCATTCTTTTATTTTATTTGTTCTTAGCAATTTCTATTTTTAGAACTGTGGCAAACGTAGTTGCTATTTTGTTTTTTGTTGCGGGGCGTAGAGACCACTGCGTCCACTGAGTTGAACTTTTGTGGTAAACGTAGTTACTATACTGCAATCGAAAAAATATGTTAACAATATGAATTTTATATTATGATGTTTTTATAAATATATTCATATACCACCTACCTGCTCCTATTACGCAGATATAAAAAATATTCATGGGCCTTATGAGAATCAAAAGTTATCGGAGAATTCATATTTATTTTTTCCTTTTTATTGCTTTTTGTGGTTTGTTAAGTTTGCCGTTTTTGAGCAGTAATCATAATCATATGAAATTTATTTCAGCTTACCGGTTATTATCTTTTTTTCATTACATCACTTTAGAAATTTCAGTGAGCGAGATAAGGCGCTATAACCATAGACTAACTCTAAGACCAGTAGGTCCCATACAAAAACGATTCTTTTCTTGGCTCCAGTCAGTACTAGCACATCGGTCCCAAGCCTCATAATGCGCCCCTAATAATGAACACGAACACACTCTCAAATATTCTGTCAAAATAACACAGCAAATCAAAACAAAGGCGCTAATATGTATAGCAAGGTGCTGGCTTTAAGGTGTACTTTGGGCCAAGGGGTTCTACAACAGTGAACCAATTTCAAATCGCTAGTTGCATATTGATTTTTGCTATAACCTTGGCAATTATTACCAGGCTTTGGTTCAAATGCCAAAAGTTCACCCTAGGCAAAAAGAGCATTAACTAATCTTTCTAGCATTTATACTCCCAACGATAAAGTACAAATTACCACACTGTTTAACTCTATGTGGAAATGTTTGGTACGGGAGGTCCACGCTTTCTTCCTTTCCTTGATTCGGAGTAGTAGAGGCGATTTTAGATCTGCCTAGAATCGACTCTATTTCTTGGAATCCTCTCTATGGCACTTACTACGCGGTAGGCGTAACACGATGACAAGAAAATTTATGTATTCAAGAAACCGTCATTTTCGAGGATGCAGAATTGGCTGCGTTAGTGTGAAATTAGATTGAATGAAGTTATATACAATCATCACTTACCTGCGTACCGGACTCTGCACCTTCGCCATAAGATTGGTGATTGTATCCTCTGATCCATATCAGCTGTGAGAATTCAAGTGCCCGTATTCAGCGTCTTAAAACCATATATTAGTTCTAATATTAACTGAACAACCATGATTGCTGAAGATCTTTACCAACAGGTTCATATTGTTTTGAAAATCAATGATACCAAAATTATTTTAATCTAAACATATTTTCTATCCAATTTTGGTTGTTATCTGTGCCGCGCCAGACTTGTTTGTTATTTTTTAACGACATTAATGGAAATATAAAACCGTTGTTATAAATTGCTATATTAATGATTTTTGTGCAGAACTTTCGGTACATTTGGTTGGCACTGAAAAAAAATGATAATCATTAATGTGTATAAAAAATCTGACAACACTTCCTAGTTTCGCTCTGTATGTAAATACGAAAAGTAGAAAAAATAAAACAAAAATCAGGTTGCTCAAAGTCATCGTCTAAGATTTTTTTACAGAAATCTGTATAGTTTTACCGAATTTTCAACGGCTGAATGTTCGGTAATCCAATTTAACGGATTTCGGTGATATTTTACAGTTATCTGGAAAAAAATTACCGAATTTCGGTAACATTTTACCGAAATTCGTTAAATCGGATTACCGAACGTTCAGCTGTTGAGAATTTGATAAAATTTCACAGAATTCTCTAAAAAAAAATCCGAGTACATATGTACACTTGGAGCAACTTTCGGCCGTCTCCGAAACCTGGTTACTAATTGAGTGGTCTGTTGATAATTGATCAGGTGGTTCAACTGGTTCCTGAAAACTTGTGCAAAAACAGCTTTAGGAAATATATAATTTAAAATTACAATGCGTCCTTATGTTTCCAGATTTATTATGATCATCAGCACTGTCAGTTGCACGAATACCCGAATATGAGTTCCTCAAATAAGCTCCATACTTTCTCAGATTTCGTTTAGTTTTTCAGTAGTAAGTACCGCTTTTATTATATTTCTTCAAAATCCTTCGAAACACTATGCAATCTTACAACTCTTCGTGATATTACTACTAGTAAATTATTGAATCGCAACACAATATAAATAACTACATAAATGCTGCATACTCTGTGCCGTAACTACTAATTCAACATTCTATACTGCTATAATCACTAAAGTGTATAGCGGCTGAGGTATTTTGAATACAAAGGCTTTTGAGAGGCTATAACAAAGGTAACAAATAAAACTGTGCAGAGAAAACAAAATGATAATTCAAAGCTTAACCGATTAATTCAAATCGGATTTTTTCTTGGCTCAGTCAGTACTAGCACATCGGTCCCAAGCTCGGTCCCAAGCCTAATAATGCGCCCCTTATAATAAACTCACACAAACACACTCTCAAATATTCTGTCAAAATTACACAGCAAATCAAAACAAAGGCGCAAATATGTATAGCAAGTTGCTGACTTCAAGGGATACTTCGGACCAAGGGGTTCTACAACAGTGAACCAATTTCAAATCGCTAGTTGCATATTGATTGTTGGTGTAATTTTCTTATATGTAACTATCTCATGTTGGCTCTCTTTTACACTCAAAATCAGAATTTACTCAAAACTTTATGTGTAATAATTTGAATCCAGGTATTAATGGTACTGTAATACCCTATTATGTCAATATTGAGGATATCTCTTTCCTATATAGAATTTCCCTTTAATGAGTGATCATTACCAGAGTAACGTTTCCCCATTATTTTGTGAAAATAAAACATTTATGAGTGAACATCTACTCACCAACTTTAGTCCGAAATGGCTCAAAATGTACCCATTTATTTGTGCTTCTCAGTTAGAGTGTGGTTGATAGTACTGGACTATGAGACACTCAAGTAATAGACCGGCCCATGTACCGCCATGTTGTAACGAAACATTTCCCATAAGATTTGACGAAACGGACATTTCCCATAAGATTTGACAGTTGTTTTGGATACATCAACTGTGCTAGACTCACGTTGTCCGGTCTATTACTTGAGTGTCTATAAACTGAGACTAGTGACTCCTATGGTCACTGGATTCATAGCCCTGACGGATACAACGACAGGAGCCAATTTGAACTGTCACTTGGCGGGGCCAATCGAGAATATCTCGAGTAATTAATGTTCATGGCCTAAAAGCCATTTGTAAACAATGACTTTAAATATCGATTTCTCTTCAATCTTAAATCACTCTTGTGAAATGAAAGCAGCATTTGGTAGAAGAATGTTAGTTCTACCATATGGAGTAGTAGGCTATGGTGGGATTCTCGTGATTCGTGAGAAATCAACGTTTGAAGTCATTGTTTAGAAATGGCTTTTAGGTCCATAACATAAATTACTCGAGATATGCTCGATACTGACCGTTAAAATTGGATCCCGTCGTTGTATCCGCCAGACTACGGATCTGGTGACTATGGTGACTCCGTTTCTTTTTGCTCAATTTTTGAGTGAGGTTTTATGAATCCTAGAGGGTTTGGGCTGTTTATTGGAATACTTGTAACTATAATTTAGAAGAAGAAATTAGTAATCTCCATTTAATTCCAGCTACCTTTGCTTATCTTCGACAGATACGCGTATTTCGTCTACAATGTGCAGACTTCTTCAGTGTCTCGTACTAATAACTCGACTGTCAGTCTCCAGTCGGGTTATTAGTACGAGACACTGAAAAGCCTGCACATTGATCAGACGAGAATACGCGTATCTGTCGAAGATAAGCAAAGATAGTTGGAATTAAATGGAGATTACTAATTTTTCTTCTAAATTATAGTTAGAGTTTTATATTATCTCTTTTTTTTCTCACGGAAAAGTTACTCAATATTCGAAAATAATGTATCAATTAAATTTTATGAGTAGATCCACTTTTAACGAGAATTGAGTAAAATTTCCGTGATAGTAAAAGAGATGGAATAAAATTGTACTAAAAAAATTGATTAAAATGAAACAGGAGTGTACGCTAAGCATGAGGATGATGAATGGCATCTAAAAGATAGTTTGATTTCTTCATGCTCCCTAAACTGGTTTTGAATAAATAGTTCAAGATTCAGTAGTTTTAATCAAATATTGCGTGACATTTAAAAAGGGCGGTGAGTCTGCATTATTACTAACGTTCACAATGAAAAAAAATAGTAAAAATTGCCGATTTTTCATGGATTTACCTTCATTCGCGCTGACAAAACTACCCATGCAGCGTCAATCATAGTAACCGATGAGTCAGCAGACAAAATTTGCCAGTTACAGTCGAACTCTAATGGCCCAAACACAATGATAACGGAAACGGAAAACGGCAAAGCCCGATCTGAGTATGCCTGCTTGTCGGAAAGAAAAAAGGCTAGATCCAAGCCGATTCTAATTGGACATATCGAAGTCATTTGCAGCAACTGTCAAAATTGCCGTTTTCCGTTCCGTTTCCGTTATCATTGTGTTTGGACGGTAACCGTGATGGTAAAAACAGTGAAACAACTCCATTCAGAAGTGTGCGCGTTCAAAGAACGGCACCCCGCCGCGTCGAAAACGGACGCCCGTTCCGGCATCTATGACATCTTGGCACTATTAGACAATCGAAAGAAAGCCCGGTTCCAGACGGCCGACGACCCTGAACCCTGAGAAGCTCCGAAGGATGCTGAAGAAGAGGACCGAGAAAAAAGTGGCTACATCGCTGCGTGCGCTTGGCCGGGAGGTCGGTTCAACCGGCCAAACAGTGAAAAAGTACCTCGATTTTCCCGGCGAATCGCGACGTGGCGGTGGTGATGGATGACGAGACCTATCTCACCCGGGATGGCAACGACTGGCAGGGCACTTCGTATTTTACTTCCCCCAGGAAGGAAGTGAGCTCCGAAGTGAAGTTCATTTCACACACCAAGTTCCCCAAGAAGATGCTGCTGTGGCTGACAATCAGCAAGAAGGGGGTGTCAAAGCCGGTCTTCTTTCGCTCCGGGCTGGTCGTGAACGGGAAAATTTATAGTACGAAATGCCTGCCGGAAGTTGCGTCGTTCATCACGAAATACCATAACGGCGGCCCACTACTCGAAGCGATCGTTGGAGGAGATCGAGCGGCTGAATATCGATGTGGTACCCAAGTCACCGAACCCGCCCAAAGTCCCCCAGCTGCATCCCATCGAGAATTTCTGGGCCAAGCTGAAGTGTAAGATCTACTTCAACAGTTTTGTCGCGAAAACTGAGGAGGAATAGATCAACAAAACGAAGTAAGAACTCAAAAACATGCCTACACGCATGTTTTCGTCTGTCATGGCGAATGTTCCGGTTAACTGCCGAAAGGCCACTCGCAAAGGCGTTGAATTTTTTTTTTTCAAGGAAGCTTAATTAAATACCTTTCATGGGAAATTTATCAAAAGCAATTATCAGTCTTAGCTTATTATATCACCATCCAAAAAAAAGTCCAAAAAGTTCAACGTAGAATTGCGTTTCTTTTTTCTATAACTGGTCTCATTTGAAAATGTTAGAATATGAGAGCGTTTCACTAAAGTGAACGATTTTCGAATGCTTAGAGCAACTCCACCAGTCGGGTACTAAGCCTATTTTTGTAGTGCAGCGCCATTACCTCTCACCACACCGCTGCTAAATACGCGATCAAAATAGCAACGAGGCTCTAGAAAAGCAGCACAGGAGCCTATTGATATTCACCTTTTCAGTTACACGTTTTTATGTTCGACGGCCACGGCTTTTACCGGGAGAAAACTAATATAGTGATCGGTTCTCGTAGCTCTCGGATGCGATAGGTAATCTTATTAGTTTTTTTTTCCGTACCCTCGACTTATCCCCGCAATCTTTCTTTACGATCTTCCTGCGTGCTGTAAAGTCACTCATCCCGTGTACCTTCGGCATTTGAACGCACTGGATTCGCTCGAATCTTCCTTTTGATTGACCTATGCCAACCGGGAAGTGATATGTCGTTTTCGGTTTTAAAGCTAGGTCAGGTCTGACTCTGACTCGCAATTACCGAAAAAATACGCATCCAGAGTCGAGTCAGTATGATGATATTAGTGCAAAACATAAACATAAACAAACATAAACCTTCTATTTTGACAGTTCATGTTTGTGTATTGGTGAATCCAGGGTGGACCTCGGAAAATGTTGAGAGCAAACCTAATCGATGTTGGGTCGGATCCAGAGCAGATCCAGATCCGACCCGATTGAATAAAAAAACATGTTGGCAGCTGTAAGGGCGGACCTAGGGCGAACCCAGTTCCGCACTGACAATAACCGAAAACGACAATAGTGATAGTTGTGGGACAAATCACGAATACGCTGCCACTTCATGGTGCAAGTGTCAAACTAAGGAAATCCTTTTACTTGCAGCCTACTATTACATGAATTATAGCTTACGTGCATGCGAAGAGAACCAAGGCATTGTATACACAGGTGAAACGGGAAGCTTCTTTGGTACGATGGTATAAACATTATCACGCATACCGTTAAACGAGTAATTAAAAATACCCTGCAAGATCTGCCAAGAACTGGACGGATTCTCAGTTCCAGGAATTCCGAAGTATACAATTCCAGGAGAAAAAATCAACAACTACTTGTGATTTTGCCAAGAATCGGGATGATCCAGGGGATTAGGAAAAGAAAAAAAGACATACAGCAAGCAGGAAGTACCAAAGCAATCTCCGGATAAGAAGTGCCGTGCCAAAATGAGGGCCCAAAAGCTTTACAATCGTATTTTTCACAATCCCTTCCAGTGTGTTTTGATGGACGACGAAACCTACTTGAAAGAAGATTCCGGAAGACTGACCGGACATCAATATTCTACACCAAATCGATTGGAAAGAGTGTTCCAATTGCAGATAAGACTTTTGCGACGGAAAAAATCGGAGAGAAGGTGCTTGTTTGGCAAACAATTCGCACATGAGGTTTGCAATCTTCCATATTCTACACAAAAGAAACAATAAAGGTTGAAATTGGCCGAAACGAGAGCTTGCAGGACAGGTTACTTCCACTATATCGGTATCATGAGATACGTCATGTATACCAGATCAGCTCTATTATTTTCTGATAACAACATTGATTTCGTTGAAAAAGATACCAACCTACCAAACTGTCCACAGGTGCGACCGATCGAATGATATTGGGCAATCGTCAAGTGGACGGGTGGCCTACAACATGTCAGACTTTAAAAAAACCTGGTGAGCAGCGTCCACATGTGCAGAACATTATGGATGGCATAAATCAGAAATCAGCAATCAGGTAAAGTTGTTAGCACACATAATATTTCAAAATGTTGTTGTTACAGTCTGTAATAAAATACATTGCTATGAACATTTGTAAAATGCCTTAAGTATTATTTCAGTTTTCGAATGTTTATTGGGGCCACTCATATTTACTAACGCTTGTGCGCCAGTACTCCATTCATTTACTTATACGTACTAAAAACTTGGTTTTTGATTTGAATCGCTATGCTATTTTGACATAATGTATCTGTTAGGGCACTTCCCATAATGTTCGAAGTTACCCTAAATGAATTCGAAGGTAAATTAAGGCACTCATACTCAACGTAATTTGAACATCACAAATCAGAGCAGAATGTTTGTAGGGAGATCTTCTCACACTCTATGTCGAGCAACACAATACCCTTTCTTCACTTATAACCCGTACCAAAAGACCAATAGAGCTCAGTCGAATAAATACATTTCATTAGTGCTTCGCTAGTAGTTCGCGCGTTTTTTTGTGTAGCACATCCGACGGACACTTTGCCACAGCGAGTCCACCACGAATCCGGAGAACCAGCGCCCCTACAATATCCTTAGTTATTAGCTGTGAGTTAGGTTTTAAGGAGTAATTCATTTTGCTTGGAATCAAGCCTGAGGCTGATGTGCTGATATTTCCTGAATAAAATAAAACCATAGATGTATATATAGATGTTTTCTTTGCTCCTGCTACCAGCATCGCTTATTGGAACGCCTACTTCATTAGAAACAAAAATTTTGAGCTTCTCGACTTTTAGAATTCTTAGAAACTCGACATCGCACTGTGATCGGAAAAGTCTTTTTTCACGGCCAAAATAATAATATATCATTACTTACGCGCAAGGGAGAATACAAAAAATAACAATCAAAATGAATAAAATATACCCAAACACTTTGTTCGGCAGTATTTTTTCCTAACAATTGAAATTCACTAGAAATGAGAAGAAAATTTAGTATTTTCCATTTAATTCCAACTACCTTTGCTTATCTTGACAGATTAACTAACGCGTATTTCGTCTACGATGTGCAGACTTCTTCAGCGTCTCGTACTAATAACTCGACTTGCCGAAACTAAAAAGTTATAATGAAAAAACTTATTTTTAGGGACACCCTAATCTAAACCAGCAAAATAGCTACGAACTAAAACAGAACACCAGCGCCGGACGCGTCAGTCGTGAATGAGCAGCCTGCAGCGTGCTTGCATTTTACATAAAGGGCGATACGGTCAAAATTTGGTCAATATCAACTTGACGTATTTCTTTCAATTTTGCATTTAAAAAACCTGAACACCCCTCATTTTGAAGGTGTGTGTGTGTGTGTGTAGAATGTTGCTCCTATTTTGATTTTGGAATTCACTCTTCAGTTGTCAAAATGCCGTCCAAGCAAGAAGAGCAGCGTATCAAAATTTTGCTCGCGCATCGCGAAAATCCGAGCTACTCGCACGTAAAGTTGGCAAAATCGCTAAAAGTTGCCAAATCAACCATTACAAATGTAATTAAAGTGTTTGGGGAACGTTTGTCGACAGCCAGGAAGTCTGGATCGGGGGAAATCGAAAACCGGAAACCGCTGAGACGACAAAGAGAGTTGCCGGTAGTTTCAAGCGAAACCCTAACCTATCTCTCCGAGATACCGCAAATAAGCTGGGTGTATCGTCTACAACTGTGCATCGAGCCAAAAACGAGCCGGACTATCGACTTACAAGAAGGTAGTGACTCCAAATCGCGATGATAAACAAAATACGACGGCCAAAGCGCGATCCCGGAGGCTGTACACGACGATGCTGACGAAGTTTGACTGCGTGGTAATGGACGACGAAACCTACGTCAAAGCCGACTACAAGCAGCTTCCGGGACAGGAGTTTTTATACGGCAAAAGGAAGGGAAAGGAAGAAGATATTTTCAAGCACACGAAACTGTCAAAGTTCGCAAAGAAATATCTGGTTTGGCAAGCCATCTGTACCTGTGGCTTGAAAAGCAGCATTTTCATAGCTTCCGGGACTGTCAACCAAGAAATTTACGTGAAAGAGTGTTTGAATAAACGTCTGTTGCCGTTCCTGAAAAAACACGGTTGTTCCGTACTGTTTTGGCCGGATTTGACATCTTGCCATTACGGTAAAAAGGCCATGGAGTGGTACGCCGCCAACAACGTGCAGGTGGTTCCCAAGGACAAGAACCCTCCCAACACGCCAGAGCTCCGCCCAATTGAGAAATACTGGGCTATTGTCAAGCGGAACCTAAAGAAGACCAATAAAAACTGCTAAGGACGAGCAGCAGTTTAAGGCAAACTGGCTTTCTGCGGCGAAGAAGGTGAACAAAGGTGGCTGTACAAATTTCACCGATTTACACGCGTTTTCCCTTGACCAAATTTTGACCGTATCACCCTTTAGAGCCACGGTCCTATGCAAACACAGATTTTCTTCCAAGGATCCTCGCGCTGAGCCCTGCCTTAGCAATACGCCATAACACTTATAAAAAGCTCACTTTAAGTTCTTAAAATCACACAATATTTCCAAGGTAATTTCTTTCCAGATAAAACCCAAAACTACACATACCCCAGCTACACTGAAACCACCACAAACAATTTGAAATCTTCGTACTCAAATAGAGACTGAAAAAGGCTCACTTCTTTATTTGTACATAAATGACTACAATATAAATCACAATCATGCTCACCAACGCGAGACACTCCCAAACCCTTCGGAACGAAACCCCCTCGCTCCCCTCGGCGTTAGACTTTCTCGGGAAACATATCGTCGATGGTAGCAGTCTTCAGCAGGTTGTTGACAATTTCCGTAAAAATCCTACCCAGGTTCTTCTCCAGTCCCGGAATGAGTTCGTCCAGGAAAACGCGCGAGTTTTCGTTGATCACCTGATTGCCGACCTGGCCCAGGACGGGATCACCGTTGAACAGATTCTCCAGCTGGAAGTTGCCGCTCTCCACCTTCAGCCGAATGCCCAACCGATGGAACCGCACGAACTCCTTGCCGTCGATGTTCTCCGTGTAGCCTCGGATGCGAACCGCCAGTCGGGTGTTTGCTGTTGGGGGTAAGAGGATAAATGAGATTGGTGGTACTGCGTTCAAGAAAGATTTTTCGTAGCTATCAGTCTACAGTCATGCCCCCCAAATGGTGGTAAATGAAGATTCTTTCGACAAACCATCGCCTGCTGTCAAATTTTGGCCAAAAGTCCGCAAAAAAGACAAAAGTTCCAAGCTTCCCAAATAAAAAAGTATTATAGATTTACAGTAAAATGTATCGTAACCATACAATAGAATCAATCGCATGTACAATTAATCGTATTATTCACGGCAATAAGATAACATTATAACTTACTGTTTCTACAACCGAATCTTTTGTAAATTGAGATATAAACAATAGCATAAGGGGGTTTTTATGTGTCCTAACTATAAAAATATCACTTTTATCCGAACAAATTCGAGTAAGTAACTATTAATTTTATTGTTTCACAATTGTAGAAAATTCTAGCACATGTAGGATGTATAGTCCCAATATTGAGAAACGTTTGAATTTCATAAATGTCATCGCCGAATGTTGATGCAGTGGAACATGGTAGGTTGTTACCCTAGTAGCACACATGTTGCCATTTAGTTGAGATAACATAAATATGACTTGCTAAGTCATAATCAAGTTACTACAACTAATTATGACCGTAGTGTGCTACTTGGGTAGTAGGAATCAATAATTTATAACATTTAAGCGTAATTACGGCATGTTAAAAAATAAACCCCATTGATTTAACGCATACTAATGTGATTTGCGGACTGAAGTACAATATTTATAACCCGAAAAATATCGGTGCCATTTTAAGAATGGTCTGGCCAAGATTGAGTGCATCTAGAAGGCTACATCTTACCTTCACGTTGTCCTAAATAAATAGCAAGCACACTTAGATTTTCTTACAGAAATCTGTAAAGTTTTACCGAATTCTCAACAGCTGAACGTTCGGTAATCCGATTTTGAGAGATGTTGAGAATTCGGTAAAACTTTACAGATTTCTGTAAAAAAAATCTAAGTGTGAGGACTTCATCCAGGTGCAGGAAACGCGTTGCCTGCCGTTTAAGTGAAGATTTTGACGTTCAGCAGTACAACTTCTGGGTAAATCAAATGGAGAAACACGTCAACGCAGGTGAGTTTTCTCACTTCACCAAGTGACAAACG
Organism: Aedes japonicus; assembly: GCA_034211315.2. Classification (NCBI taxonomy): domain Eukaryota; kingdom Metazoa; phylum Arthropoda; class Insecta; order Diptera; family Culicidae; genus Aedes; species Aedes japonicus. The sequence goes on along the minus strand of JASCZW010005422.1, from coordinate 152,508 downwards.
AAACTTCGACTTTCGGAATAACCCTCAATATCTCGAAGATGATGTTGACTTCCAAAAGTGAATGGAAACAACTTCACATGCAAAGCCATCAAACTTGGTTGATGTTCAAACGGCTGAAAAAGATCTGTTTTTACAAGGGTTCCCGATTGACAGATCCAAAATTGATCCACACGGTCAACGCTTCGTACCCAAGGGAATAGCAATATATGTTTTTTCACAGGCTGTCTTTCTTTATACGTGGAAACCAAGGGCAAAAGGACTTAAATTTGTAGAAAGTGAGATTTTTTTACACCTTCACAACTTTTTTCAGTATTACGATAGGTCAATTTATCTTAGCTTTGCCCATGAAATAGAAATGGCCTGAAGAAAAATAAGTCTTCACATGGGTGGATTGTTTTCACCGTGATGGCAGTTATTAGTGAGGAATGACGCCGCACTACGGCGCCACTACATATATTAGCTAACACATGATTTTGTTTACATTTACGTGGGATTTACATTGCGCAGTGGTCCAGAATGCGAATTTAGCTGGAAAGTTACATTTTCAGCCTAAGTTTGAAGTCTTGAAGCAAAATTGTCTTCCACAAAGTTGTTTATAATAACAAGATGTCCCTACAGAAAAAGTAGTTTTTTGCTCTAACTTTTTTATTTCAAATTTTTTAACAACGTTGTCTTCGGATGTTTTTTACAACTTAAGGAGATAAAAGTTTTGACGTGTAAATCTTGCCGATGTCTTTAACTGTTAGCGAGTAATTAACGATTTTTTTAAATAATAATAAGCCCTTTTCAAATGTGTTTTACTTTTACTTTTCAAATGTGCTTTACTTTTACTAAATAAAAATCCTTAAAAATGCTGTGAAGAAATATTTTTTAGGTTTTGCCCAACTAGAAAAATCAACATTTCAAAAAGGCCTACTTTGTTTACAGAAGCCATAATAACTTTTGTTTGAAATACGATAGAGACAATTTCAGCACACCAAAAGTTGTAACTTTTATTGTTCTAGAATCACTGGGAAGACAACTTTGCTGAAAAGTTTGAAATAAAAAAAGTTACAGCAAAATAACTGATTTTTATGGGGACACCTATATGCCTATATTTCTGCGAATAAAAAGTAGAGATATTCAATTTCTCTGAAAACAAGGACCACCCTAGATTTCATTAACGCCAAATGATGCGCCTTGTCATAAGAAACAACATTGTAGAAGACAATTTTGCTCCAAAACTTCAAACTTTAGCTGAAAATGTATGTTTCCAGCTAAATTCGCATTCTGGACCATTGTGCATTGGTCTACCAGAACCAATCGGAGAATCCAATTAAATAATACAAAAGTTATTGCTTTGAACATTGGGACATTAATAAACTATTTATTGAAAGTTGAATGAGTTTAAATAATTACGTTTTCGTTTGGAAAAATATGACAAAAGTGTTGCTTTTGTCCTCGATCAGTGACGAAAAATTTATTTAATTTTGGGTTCCCCCATAGACTATTATTTCCTCTTCTAGGATTCCTCTTTGTTCTTTTTAGGCAATCCGGGCGATGAAAACAGTGAGGCACTCATCTTACGTTCTTTGAATAATAAGGGAGCAGATGAATGCGTTGATCGAAATATCATTTAGCATTACCATTTACCAGTTAGCATGGGTCCCCTCATATTGTTCAGTTCCAGGCAATGAGGAGGCGGACTCTCTAGCAAAGGTGGACGCACAAGAAAGCGAGATTTTTGAAAGGAGAATTTCACATGATGAATTTTTCCCAGCACGATTGGACAAGTTATTCTCTTGGGAGGTGGTTACATTCCATTATTGCAAATGTTTCATCGAGATCGTGGTTCAAAGGTCTGGATGTAAGTTGGCGCTTCAGCCGTGTGATACCAAGACTTATGTCCAACCACTACTCGCTAGACGCACATCTCTACAGAATTAACCTCGTCGATAGCAATTTATGTATGTGCGGAACCGGTTATGATGACATCGCTCCCGCAGTTTGGTATTGCCGGATAATGATGCCTCCAGAGCAGGACTATTGGATACCCGAGGTAGACAACCCTTCCGAAAAGATGTTTTGGGAATGCGTGACCTTCCCTACATGCAAACGATTTACGAATTTCTTTGTTAGTCTGACCTTAATGTGTAACGCCATCACACCTACTGGTACCTGCCCAGCAAGCTATTAGTTCAACCATCTGCTAGAGGAGCTATAGAGGAGCCATAGGAACCGAGGACTTGATGGCCATGACCAGCAACTGTTAACTTAGATAAGTTACCTGCCCAGTCCCTTCCAACGGTAATGCAACCCATTAACCTCGAGCTAGCCACGAGTTATTAGTACTCCACAAAGTGTCCCTCACGGCTGAGCCTCATAAATAAACGGACTATGTCAGTAAATGTCAGTAAGAATTAACGTTTATTATTGTTTAATTTTACCGATATTTTGAGTATCGTCAACAATATCAAATTTTAGGTCAAACAAATACCTAAGCCGCATCTTAGCTTGTGAATAGAAAACTTAAGTCTAGAGTTTTTTTTTCATAAGGGCGAATCTGAAATTAAGAGACTCTCTTAAATTAGTTTCTCTTTCATTTATACTCCATTCAGCATTACGTTTTTCATTCAATTTTTTGTAGAGTATGCTAGCCAGCACTGTTGTGTTTCTATCTGTTCCTAAGGAATCCTCAAAGTTTTATAATGACGCTGTAATAAATGAAGAGTACGAGAGAGAGAAAGCTACGCATTGTTAGATTTGTCCTATTGAAAAAAAATCCTAGAAGGGTTTGATTTTGAGGCGGCAAATGTGTGAGCGTTTGCCAGAAGCTACATTCCCGTTTCATTTTGCTCAATTTTTAGTACAATTCTCGAGTGATTCATGATTACGGCCTAGAAGCCATTGTAAGCAATGACTTTAGACGTTTATCTTCACGAACCACGTGAATACTACTATATACAGCTACTCCATATGAAAGCACTAACATTCTTCTACCAGATGCTGCTTTTATTACAAGAAAGTGGTTCAAGATTCGAGAAATCAACAATTAAAGTCATTGTTTACAAATAGGCTTTAGGCCCTGACATGAATTGCTCGATGTATACTATCTCTTTCACAGAAATGTTGCGCAATTTTAGTAAAAATTTAATCTACTCAGTTTTATGAATAGATCCACTTTATGATGAAAAGTATGCAAAACATTTCCGTGAGAGAAAAGGATACAGTATACAATTGTATTTAAAAAAAATGAATAAAATGAAACGGGAGTGTAGCTTTTAAGACCGCCGGAAATATTATTATTGCCTAAATACAAGCTTCTTCAGAAATCGAACAGTAAAACAAGAACATTGACTGAATTCCGCATTTTTCATTGCTGAGCTTTTCGTCGAAAGGAAAACGCCAACTAAAGTGCCGTGATCTTAGGCAATTTTGCTTCCTGCCGAGTACTCGGCGACTTAATGTGTATGATGTATGATTAGCCTTTGCAAATTTACAAATCTCGACTTCATGCGATGTATCGAATTTTGTAGACAACAAATAAACAAACATTACTTTCTTGAGCTCATCGCACTCCTAAGCAAACTAGCATCATCAGATTAATAATAGACCAAAGTGATGGTGATGCCATTGTGTGTGGTAGTGAAAAAAAATCCGGAAAATTTACAATAGACAATTAAGGATTTTGTTGTAGTTCATATGGATTTCAGTGTCAGTGTGGTGAATATATGGTTAGGCTGAATGCATCAACCTGATCTTTCTAACATTCAACATGCGAAGCGAGTGTGAAAAAGTTCGTTGATTTGTTCTGTCATGCATTGATCGATTCGTTTTGATAAGCCATATTTTGACAAAAATTTTCATTAGGGCCTAACTGACAAACGTAAACAACAGTTTCTTCCGTAAGTTTCTCGCAATACAAATCTACCCATGTAAGCTTCCAATTCTATCAAATAGAAGGGCTCTTGTTCTCCGAAATGGCTGTGTTAGATTAATGTGGCAAGATTCCAAGGTCAACAAATTCAAGGAAGAAGCGAATGTTTACGTTTGTCAATTAAGCTCTAATGAAAAATCGTTGTAGATTTCAGTTGTCAGATGTCCAAAATTGTCAAAATCATGTAAACTATAGATCATTGCACCGAATCTATTAACCTCACTTTTTTGACACTTCAGGGAGCTTGTTTACAAGGTGATAGAATTTGGACCGCTCAAACGAAATTTTTCATTGGCTTTTCCGGATTCTCTAGGATTAGATTCAGGAAATGATGTAAAAATAAGCACGGTGTCTGTTTTCCGGCAAGTTTAATTCAATCGCAACAAATTCTGAGCACAAAATCTCAAACCGATCTTACCGAAAATATTCTAAGTCCACGTAAACAAGCTCCCTGAACAGTCAAAACTGCATTGATGACGTCTTCGTGCAATGATCTATAATAGTGATTGATTGTGTGATTGATAGCGACGCAGAGTCCCCCCAACAACCCCACTACTTACTCAGCGATCCCTTGAGGTCACCCTTGCCCTGCAAGTTCAGCAGCAGCAGTTTCATCTTGAGCGAGTATTTCCCGGTGAAATTCAGCTTCGGTATGCCCACCGTAATGTCGAAGGACAAGTTCATTGGTTTGGATCTAAAATGGAAAGAATCACATTTCAAACAATCTAAGTCCGTCCGTAAGCGTAACCCCAAACTCACTGCAATCGCTCGAACTTGAACGCGCTGCACCCGTAGACGTTCAGCTTGTTGAACACCGCCTGGAAGTCCTGGCCCCGTTGCATCTTCATCTGCTCGATGTACAGCGGTTCGATCTTCGGAATGTTGAAATCCTCCCCGAAATCGCCGGACGCCAGGTTGGGCCGGATGTGATTCACCGCGTCCATTATGCACTGGTCGATTTTGGGATCGTTCCGCGAGCATACCTTTAGTTTGCTGGCTGTTGGCAAGACGGTAGAAAATAGAATGAGATATTATTATTAGTTGAAAGGAAAACAAAAGATGCGGATGGTGGATGTGGTGGAAAAGCAAAAAAAAATAGTTATGACCGTGAACTTGGTGCGAACTTCGAGTTGAAACGGGCACTTTTGCCTCCTTCATGCTGGGTTGGATTTGGAATTTATTAGCAAATAGCTTCATTTCAATTGGTAATTCTTACGATGCCGTCATTATTCGATGTGCGTATTTTATTGGTAGCATCTGTATGACTGTTTTGGTTGGGTTCAATTAATGACCCCGTGAATATTATTGTTATTGTTATTGTTATTGTTAGGTGTATAGATCATGCCTTCAAATAAGGCGTCCTAACATACCCCTCAGACTCCTTGTTTCACTAAAACACCGATAAAATACAACTCCAAACAGAACTAAAAGATTTAATATTAACTAGCTGAACCCGGTAATGTTTGCTAGAATGAAAGATATGAAGAGGAAGCGTTGGAAGTTCCGTCAGTGTACGGTAGGTTAAAAATAGTTGTCCAGTGACTGTCTCCTCTAGGTGCCTCATGGTGATGAGTGAACAATTGAACAACTCCGTCTGCATATTTTTGTTTGCTGTGAAATTTCTGCGAAAAAAAACGAAGGTTTGTGTTTTCAATTTAACCCTTGGATCGTTAGATTCTTCCATGGTTTTTCTTTCTGTGTAGAAGCATTTCATAAACAAAACATTGGTCTTCAATCTACGCCGTATCCTGTCAGTTTGAATTTAATTTTCTCTTGCATAGCCATTGATTGACTTCTTGTGCATAATGTTGCACGGAGAGCAACTCAAGCATCACCCATTCTTGACTAAGAAGGAGTTCAAACTTCTATCAGAACATGCTGCACAATCAACTATTCAGCCGTCATCTCAGGAAGGTAGCCGCAATGAGAACCCATTGAGTGCATACATTTTCATAACAGTAGGGATAATTTTCATGTTTGGTTTAAACTTGTGTTTCATTTGTATGAAAGCCTCCCCTTTTCAAAGAGGGGAAGGGGTTCAAACAACCTTAGGAACATTTCTAGCCTCCTGAAACCTATACATGTCAAATTTGGTTCCATTTGCTTGAAACAAATCAGTTTTATTTGTATGAGAGCCATCGATCCCTAATAGGGGATGTGAACCACCATAGAAACAATTCTTATCTCCAAACATGTCAAATTTAGTTCGATTAGTGTGTGTGTGTGTGTGTGTGTGTGTGTGTGTGTGTGTGTGTGTGTGTGTGTGTGTGTGCGCGCGTGTGTGTGTGTGTGTGTGTGTGTGTGTGTGTGTGTGTGTGTGTGTGTGTGTGTGTGTGTGTGTGTGTGTGTGTGTGTGTGTGTGTGTGTGTGTGTGTGTGTGTGTGTGTGTGTGTGTGTATTTGCAATCAAATACAAATTCAAATACAAAAATTGACATTCTTGATCTTGGCGTGTATAAAGTTAAGGTATATTTTTGATAATATAAAACGACCTCACCAATGTTCCTTATCTGATTCTGGAAAGCTCGTCGGGATGCGGGAGCGGGGCAGTAAAAAACAAAACATGGGAAAAAAAACTGCCGACGCACAAGCCATCTAAACAAACACGACCATAACACACTAAGAGAGGAATTCCATTCACAACGTCCTACGCAAAGCACTCGGAAAAACTATGATTTCACCATTTACTTTAGTTGAAAATAGCAATAATTATTGATTTTATTTCCGCGAAAACGACGCAGCAAAAGCAAAACACGGCATTTTCAAAGCACGGCTTGCTGCGATCTGCTGTAGGGATATTTAGTTCTCAGGTTTGGTTGAAAATTGTGATTCATTAGTATGGGAGCCCCCTTTCCAGAAAGAAGAGGAGTTTCGAACCACCATAAACACCTTTCTCTCCTGATAAGAAAGGGGTCTCAAGCAACCAGAGAAACATTTCTCATCTCCAAAAACCCCGACAGGCCAAACTTGATTCCATTTGCTTGATTAATTCTCGTATTATGCTGATATTTGTGTTTCATTTGTAATTTATTGAACGCTTTAGTTCACTTACCACTTGACTCACACGGTTCAGTTTCGCACGTGGTCAGATTAACATACAGGGTTGAGATACCCAGTAATGCGAGGGATCGATAGGACATTAAAATGTGCTGGCTTGGGACAACTAGTCAAACGATGTATCGGGATGATTATCGTTAGTTTTTTGATTCGGGACGACCAGAATTATGTTTGGTTCAGCCGATCTTGTGAATCTGATAGCTCGGGACGACCACTTATGCATGTGATCGTGATGATCTTGAAACTACTGGTTCGGGACGACCAGTTAAGTGTTTAATCTGGACGATTGACGCTAGTTTGCTTGTTCGGGACGACCAGTATTGTGATTGATTGGAACGATCTTGGTTTTAATGGCTCGGGACGACCAGTTAACTAATGTGTTACGGTGATTATAGCATTCGACTATGGAACGAATATGATAGCTCAGGCAGCAACACTGGCGTACACTGCAGAATATTGGGCGGTGCAATATGTTTCACTTTGTCTACTCGGAAGGCATTCCACGCTGAGAACTGATGCTACTGGTGTAGCATTTATGCTTAATAGAACCCGGGAAGATTCAAAGCTCACTCTTACAAGAGCAGACGGGTGGGATCTGCGATTAAGTCGGCATAATTATTACATCTAGTAGGTTAAGGGCTGTAAGAATATTGCAGATCCATCTTCTCGGTTTTATAGAGGAGCGGACGCTCCCTTTGACGACTTTCAAAGCCCGTGGAAAATAGCAAGTTTGGAAGCCAATCAGGTGTAGTTTTTGACAGAGAAGAAAGTTCGTACCGAAACAACAATAGGGCGAGATTTTATTGAAGGTTATTCAGGTCCTGGAGGATAACATTTGGTCGCATGAATTGCGGAGCTTTCGAGCTATAGTAGATGATTTGTGCTGCGAAAAGGGTACCCTGACAATTTGTTTGTTGCGGAATATGTTCTTTGAATGGAATGCCGAAGAAACCAACCCCGATGTTTTGTATTTTGGCACCTAAACGCCGCTGATTTCAATGGCCGTACAGAAAATTGGGGGGAGTTTCCATCCTCGTGACTGTTGGTTCTAGATCTAGGTACATATTTGCTTATCCGGTTAAACCTACGACTTTCGAGTCCACGCGAAAGATCCTGAATGATATTTTCAGAAAGCAAGGTTTCCTGCGTTTCATTAAATCAGACAAAGGTCCTCCTTTTAGAGGAGAAGAATGTAAAAACTATTGCGCTGATTGTGGCGTCAAGATTATTTACTTGACGCCGTTGTTCCCACAGCAAAACAAACTCGTGGAAAGCTGTATGAAGGTGATTAACAAAGCGATGTGCACAGCAACGGTGAATAACTCAAGCTATGTAACGGAACTTCAGCAGGCAGTCCAGGCACATAATGCGGCAGGACTACCTCTATATGCGAAAGTAACCATGATAATAAAAATATCGACGAGAGGGACAGATTGACTTAACCGAAAGGGAAGGTTAGAGAGGATACTAAACGGTCAGAATCATAACGGTAGCCATCTGTTATGCCTTGTTCAGACTACAGAATTATAACATGTTATAACTGTGCAACTAAAACAGATATAATTGGACAGCTACAGATGTTAAAATCACACAAAAAACAGTAAACACGAATACAGGAGGAAAAACTATCTCTTTGATCTACTCTGCTAGAGTTGATTTGAAGAAGTTTTAAGATTCGATCCGAACAACGGTTGTTAAATAATTATAACAAGAAATTTGTCATCAAGATAGGCTTATAAGATGTTATAACTGCTCAGTCTGGTCAGTTTTCAAGACGACACATCGTACAAACTAATAAACTTCAAGAATGGAGATCGGAACCAAATCGTGCGGCAACGAAGCTACTCTTCAAATCGAAGTACAACAGCTTCTTGTCAGAGAGAAGAGGGTCCTGTGGCACCTACAGAACTACGCATACTTGATAGATAGCGAGCTGGCTAGACTGAAGCAGTTATTTCAGTTTTTAAACATTTAGACCGTGATATGGACGAATATGGGATCGCAGCAAGCTCTGCCCACAAACGGTCGGGTTTCGTGAGCTGTCATGTTTTTTTCCTTTGTGCGTTTTTGGTTGTGATTTTTCTAAGACGTTAAGATCTTTCTGGGACGTTTTTGAATGTGATGGGAGTTTCACGAGCATGCCAGATAATGAACATTTTATGTGGTTAAATAATCAGTTGTTAGCGAGCGAATAGTGCTCATCGGAAGTGTGAAAATAGTAGCAAATGCAAACCGATTCATTGATCAAGTTACTGCAACCAATTAGATATTTGTGTTGCTTGAAGGTTACGGCCGATTCGAGTTTCACTGGTACTTGAGTACTAATTTTGCTGTGCAAGCGCTACTACCGGACCAAATCGACGATTAAAGTTTATATTTTATATCAGAAGATATAAAAAGAAGAAGTTCTTGTTTACCTTCAGCAGTAGATGTACGTTTTCGTAGCGTTTTTTGTGGTTTTCATAAACTGTGATCTTGTATGTTGGTTGGTAGAGAAAGTTTCTCAGAACTTGGGCCTACTACTATGTGTTTTGTGTAACAACACAGCTGCACAGATAAAAATGACACCTTGGATGATCATCGGAACGCTAACCAGTCAGACCCAGCAAAAGATTTTCAGACAATTGAGAGGTGGTAAGTACTCTAAAAACGCGGAGCAAAATAGGTAATTTGTATCCATTTTGTCCCTATATTACTTTATTTTGGACCTTCATCACATATAATGTAATCTTATTATGAATCTATAGGGTAGGTAACAGCTTAAGCACCCCAAGACCCTATTCCAAGCACCGGGTAAACGTTAACTTACAACGCTCATTTTTTGGAGTATGTTGCTCCATGTAGTGAAGCACCAAACTGCAAAAAATGAGCGTTGTAGATTAACGTTTACCCCGTGCTTGGCATAGGGTCTTGGGGTGCTTAAGCCGTTCCCTACCCTATATATAAAAATGGATTACTATCTGTCTGTCTGTCTGTCTGTCTGTCTGTCTGTCTGTCTGTCTGAACCTAATAGACTCGAAAACTACTGAACCGATCGGCGTAAAATTTTGTATCCAGGGAGTTTTGGTGCCGGGAAAGGTTTTTATGATAGTTAAAGACCCCTCCCTTCTCTGGAAAGGGGGGCTCCCATACAAATGAAACACAAATTTCTTTATAACTCGAGAACTAATCAAGCAAAAGAAACCAAATTTAGCATGTGTGAGTTTTTGAAGGCAAGAAAGGTTCTTATGGTAGCATGAGAACCCTCCCTTTGCTAAAAGGGGGGGGCAACCATACAAATAAAACACAATATGCTGCATAACTCGGGAACTAATCAAGCAAACGGAACGAAATGTAGCATGTGGTGGTTTTTTAAGACAAAAAAAATGGTTCTATGTTGATTTTAGACCTCTCCCCTTTCTGAAAGGGAGGGAGTCCAAACAAATGAAACGCAAATCCTTGCATAACTCGAGAACTAATCAGAAAAATGGAACCAAATTTGGCATGTGGAAGTTTTTGAAGGAGAGAAATTTTTCTATGATGATTTGATACTCGTCCACCTTCCGAAGGGGAGGGAGGGGGTCTCTAAAACCAATAAAACACAAATTTGTGCATAACTCGAGAACTAATAAAGCAAATGGAATCAAATTTGGCATGTGGATTTTTTAAAGGAGAGACATATGCCTATGGTGGTTTAAGAAGCCTCCTGCTCTCTGACTCGAAGGAAGGGGGGGTTGCTCCCATAGAAAGAAACGCATATTTCTGCATAATTCGAGAGCTATTCAAGTAAATGAAACCACATTTGAATTGTGGGGGTTATTGGACGCAGGATTTTTATAGATATTTAAATTAATTTCTGTCTGACTGTCTGACCGATCGGAGTGAAAAAATGTATGCAGGGATTTTTGGGGCTGGAGAAGGTTTTTATGATGGTTTGAGACAGCTTCCCCCTTCTGAAAGAGAGGAGAGCTCCCATACAAATGAAACACAAATTTCTGTATAACTTGAGAACTAATCTAGTAAATGGAACCAAAATTTGTATGCGGGGTTTTTTGAATGCAAGAAATGTTTCTATGGTGATTTCAAACCCAAATTTTGACCAAACCTGAGAATTATCCAGGTAAATCAAGCCACAAACTGTGTATTGTTCTGAAGAAGTTTGAAGACTTTGAATATGTACCATTCATAAAGGGTCAGTTCTATGTAATGTTCATTCATTTAGTTGCAGGCGTAGCAACGCTCGCACCGGGATCATCTAGTCCTCTATATATTTTTTCAGGACTGCAGGTTGCTCCAGGAATTATTTAGAAGGTCTTCAACAGCTCCACAGTATAAATCACGTTCCGTTTTTAGGATACCAGTTTGCTCAGAAACTATTTCCAAGTCCTTCAGGGTGTCAAAAATTTAAAGAAAGTCCTATGCAACGAAGGCTTATGAAAACATGAAGTTTAGTCCGTAGAATTATTCGGTTTGAAGCACAAGCTTGCAAAACATCTTACCCTAATGTGAAGATCCTGAAGTCTGTCATAAGGCGCACATGGCGTTGTCAAAGAACAATGTTTGAAAGGCATGTTCTAACTTCCGGCACTGTCTTGAAGATTTCCTTAACAAAAATGTAGAACATATCGCTAACTGAACTCAAACATGTTGATATTTTTGCTTAACGTAGTTGAAACAGAAGGTGTGAAAGAAGTACCAAAAATTTGCACATATTTTTCTTTCGCACCCTGTATGTATTGGATTCGTGAGACAAAATTAAACATGAAATTTTGTGTAACGTCCCTCGCTTTTCGGTTAAAGGCGGATTACGTTTGGTTTGGTATTCATAATTTCTAAGACTTTGCCCACAGTGGATATAATTGCGTATCGTAGACGTAAATTTGACAGAAAACCTTTGGGAAACCCGTCAAAAACACGCAAACGCATTCGATTTGTCATTTTCAATAAACGATTTAAATTCAATTAGTGACTCAACTTTTGATGAACGTTAGTCGAAAAGGATTTAAAATTGAGTCAAATGGACACTTTTGAGCGTTTTCAAAAGAGAGTCTGTAATAAAGGACCTAATTTTGTCATTGAGCCTGTATGTAAGTCTCTTGGTTTTCCGCAACGAACCTTCGCTTTGCCTGTGGCAGCCCTCAGATTTCACCTCTACAAAACGCATTCATGTCCCACTATGACTATGATGGGAATCGATAAAAATATAGATGATATGATAAAATGTGCAAAATGTTCCGTTATGCATCTACACTGTAAATTTATTTTCGTTAATTAACATTGGATTTTGGCCGTAGAACAAATATCTCGTATATTTTATGAAACATTCATATTGCTTTGTATCTGGTGAAATGCTACACACCAAGTTTCCAAAATTGTATTCGGTACTTTTTTGCTGAGTTCGCTATGTAAAACAGAAATTTCACCGAACATTTTGTAAATTATGAAATTCTTTAAACTCAAGCAATCAAAAATACTGAACTTCTGTGATTAACAGATAACTAACGAAAATTGTAAAAATAAAAATATCACAGCAGTTCGCAACATTGTAGAAAAATTATGAATGCACTGTAAATTCAATCCTTTGCAAAATAAACTGTAGAGATAGTACCGAACCGATTGTACCCAAGCAGCACATAATCGTCATAATTGGTTGTAGCAACTTTATTGTCACTTAAATGAGTCACATTGGAGTAACTTGAACCGATTTGCAACAAATGTGCTGCAAGGTGAAATTTATTGCAGCCGTGCAGCCAAATGTAAGTGCCAAAAATAGTTTAACTATTAGACATAATTGGAGTCTTTGATGAAGGTGCAAGAAATCTTTTCCGTAAGTAAAATTAAAATGTATTTTATATTTTATTGTAAATAAATGGTGTAATAAAACCCTCTTAACTAGAAATTGAAGAAGAATTAGTATCTTCATTTAATTCCAACTACCTTGCTTATCTTCAACAGGACACGTATTCGTCTGCTAATGTAGAATTAGTTTTCAGTACTACAATAACTCGACTGTCCACTCCAGTCGAGTTATTAGTACGAGACACTGAAGAAGTCTGCACATTGTAGACGAAATACGCGTATCTGTTGAAGATAAGCAAAGGTAGTTGGAATTAAATGGAAGATACTAATTCTTCTTCTAATTTCTAGTTACAGGTATTCCACTAAACAGCTCAAACCCTCTAGGATTCACCCTTTTTTCGTTTTTTAGGAACCTTACTATAACGGGGAAGACATTTTTGAGAAGCCTTAATTAACCAAAGAAATTTGAGTCAAATGTGCATTTCAAACAGAAACATGAACAAAATGTACGTTTTAAACATCTAAATAGAGACCAATGATCCGCAAATGCATTTGAAAAACATATTAGTTTATCTCATTGATCATCCAAAATGTAAAAATCAAGATTGAAAATCAATAAAATCTAGTATACAAACCATACTGCAAATCTTGCTGAGCAACTGAAAAAGTTTTACCCTCATTTTGGGGAAAACGCGACAGTGCGCGTAACCTATCGTTCAGCAAAATTTACTGAAAGACTCGGTAAATTTTGACAGTTTGTAAATTAAACATCTACATAAAAAAAATTTGACCTTAAAACAAACGCTAAATAACTCCACGTTGTTGCGCCTTTTTGTTCAATTAAATTTCGAGTCGGTATAGTAGATCTTTCTATACTCTCGTGCAAAAACCAGAGAAATGTTTCTTTTTAATTTGTAACAAAATATTCGTTGCTCGTTTGATTGTGTTCGTATGTTCTTTCTGTTTCAACAAATGCTTCACGCTTTTGACAGTTGCGCGTGTGACCATAATTACGAAGGTAGTTTCATAAATAGTACAAATCAGTTTCGTTGCAAGAAACAAGCAATTGATTTGTTAGTTCTACCTTCGATTTCGTAATTTAAACTAAATTTAATTGTCACTGTAGGTAATAATCGATAATATTGTATAAATCATTAACTTTCGTGATAATTTTATAATAACGTAGAATGTAACTTCTGTGCAAGAAACATAATTTATTACAGGTATTCCACTAAACAGCTCAAACTTTCAAGGATTAACAATTTATTAAAAATGTTCCATAAATAAATTGCCAATGAACAATAACAGTTTGAATAATAAATCATAAACTATTAAAAATAATCCACAGCAAGCTAATTTAGTGCACTTAAAATTATTGGTATGATCCCTAAATTATGCCTGAGTTTTTCCAAATTTCTGCACTGTTTTGCCATAGAGATTGGGAAATCGATCATTGACTGTTACTACTTTTGGCACTTCCTTTAGCTATGAGGTTGACATATTGCTGCAAAAGAAAGATCGTGTTGGTCTAAGAAGATTGGGCAATTTTTCGAAAACTGTCTTACTTCTGCTGATCTCACGCTACATCCGTCACTACAAAACATGTCACCAAATTTCTGGAAAAGAGCTCTCATAACACAGATAAAACTAATAAAAGTTCAGAGCTATTAGCTGCTCCAAATAAGGAATAACACTCAGACAAAGATGAAGCTTGTAGGTCAGTCCAGGCACCACAGTTCAACCACAGTAAGTCTAAATCTTTTAAGCTCTGAGATCCCTATTACACGGATCTCTTTTTCACCAACCGTGAATAAGGTCATGAATAAATCGCGAAAACGTTGCACAATGTTGAGACTCTAGGCGTCTCCATGTTCCACGACTTGACATGCTTACCAAAGTCGCCGATGTTTTACCATATAACCCCAATCATTTTTGAGTGTATATCTCTCTGAACTAGGTTGCTACTTTATCAGAGCAAACTAAATACTTTATCGTTCTTCTTAAACACTCCTAAGGGCACAAATATTTTGCATCAATCTTACTTCCAAAACATTCTCCCAATGTTCAATTATTGAAACCGTTTAGTCAGCAGTTCCCCGACACCACACCAATGAGCAACAAGGTTTCTACGGTTTTCCGCTTCCGTTCAGCTTCCATGCTGTAAGTACAAGGTCAATCAAACGAGATTCCACCAAGGCGAGTTATGTTTAATTGTTCCGATCAACTCCCTCCCAGCCGATATCAACAGTAAACCACTTACGTAGTGCACCGCTCACTGCATTGATTAGAACCGCTACCGTTATCACACTGACTGCGATCGCCGCTGAATGGAACTGACGCATTTTGAACTCCTACCCGCTTTCCGCAGCTTTTCACTGTGCACTGGATTTTCCAACTAAATCACTAAAACTTTCTCACTTGTTGCGTCACTTTCTGCCTTGTTCGTCGCCTACTATGGTGGGAGTAGATTTTGAATTCTAGATGTCACCGGCCACGCTTTCACACACTGGCCCTGTGTACACACTGATCCCTGCACTGTTTGCTGTTAACGGCTCCGTTACTAACTGAACCCAATCGAGCCCGGCGCTGAACTATTTATAGTAGGAATTTTATTGTTGTTCTTCCGAGGGCAGATCTCCGCTCCCGTCTTAGTACAATAGTTTTCGCGCTTTTGATACGAAATATCGTAATACACATTAAAGCATCCCCCACCGAAGAAGCTTTTAACAGTTGCGCACTCGCGAATACCCGGCCGCAGCACGGGGGGGAATCTTTCGCAGCTTTGCGCACTTTTTCTCCCATGCTTTGCATTATTCTTCTAGTTTTGTTTTAGCCGCAATCCGGCTGCTGACAGCCGGACAGCCAAACAAGAAGACGTCAATGGGAGCATGGGGCGGAATAGTAATTCCCGTTAATTGAAGATCCTCGCATCATTTCCCAACACGCAAATGATTTAAAATTCCCATATTGCTCCGACGTAGTGTTTTTTAACACTCTTTCGTCACTATTTCTCCCCTCCGCCAAGAACTCGGAAAAGGTTGTTGAAGCTCTTCAAGGAAAATAGCAATCTTTGCACATGGCAAGCGAGCAAAAGTAGCTCCAGCTATCTCGGTAGTCACGTAAAAGCCACAGAAATTCTACTCCTTTCCTGGTTGCGTGCTCCCAGCGACGACGCAGTAGGCGGTAGTGGCTGCTCACCGCAACGCGACATGTCACATCTTAACACACAATGTCTGGAGATTGACATCGGAAGCACATGCAACTGACTTGTACTTTGAAATAATGGGAAGATGAGCACACCTGATCAATTACTATGTAAAACTACTCGACGGACGGCACGATCAGTGCTGACAGGTTATTACATTCAGCTGGAATACGAAGATTTGGCATAGTTCTGATGACAGGCATTAACCCCTTGTAGGTAGGTTTCATTCCGGCTATTTTGATGTTGATGACCAGATCTCAACCGCAGACCAGTGGGCGCGTGAGGGGAATTTAATGGAATTACAATATGTGATCTTCACTACATGCCTGGCTGTGCTTTACCGATTTGCGAACTTTCTGAGATTGTGCATCGCTATTTTTCAACATTTGCGAGGACCTGAAGTAGTATCAGGAGTAAAGATAGTTGGGACACGTTGACAATTAGTACATTGATCGGATTCAAGCCGATGTTGACTGTTTGTCATCTTACCACCGAACTATCTTTACCACTTTTGGGTAGCCGTACTTCCGACGAATTTGAGTCCATTGTACTCAAATTTGGGTTGTTTAGAAATAGCGTGTACAATCCGATGAAATGGAATCGATAATTTAGATGATATGAAATATTTCAATAAACAAAGTTTGATTGTGAATAGACTAAAACAAATCAATACATCTTGAAAAACTATTTAACCAGCATTTGCAATTCTATCCCACAATTAAATTTACATTCAATCAAGAATTTTCACTTTTGATTGACTAACCTCGCCGCGCCTCCTTATCGACTTCATCGATCAACATAGATGGGGCGTCAGAAAATCATAAAATGACGTACACGCCTACTAAGATTGCTCGTAATACAAGCTTCAATCCTGACCTACTTTGCATGCCATAATAAACTAAGCACACTAGCCAGCTATTGAATAAACGAGCGATAAAATCAGGTTCACACTTTTTTTTTGCAATGCCGGGCTAGAATGCCAGGTTCAAGTTCAAGTAGTACGGAGGAAATTAAAGGCTAAACACGAAATAATGTATACACGAAAATGTAAGTAGTGCAATGTTGCCGGTATGAATAAGTAGGCATTATGCTTAATATCTACTAATAAATTCATCCGTGTTAGAGGCGACTTAATCATCGTTTGCACGAGCCCTGTGATAAAAATTGGTTCCAAAATCTTGAACACTGTGTTCCAGATTTGTTTTTCTTCATTGTGTGCTTCATCATTTTGGCTTGCGGCACAATGCCTTTGCCGGAAATTGAATAACTTTCTTATTTTAAACTCAAATTAAGCACGGTATGTTTAAAATGCTTCATGAAAGAGCGCCATGTATTATAAACTTCAATGTGGTTTTTTTGAATAAACACTGAAAATACTATTTTCCCTACACTGTCAAAGTCAAAATCCATACGAAATTTCAAGTCGATAGCTGTCAAGCTAAACGATTTTTAAAAGTCTGATACTTTTCACGGATGGTTTTTCAAACATTTCCAACCATAATTTACAATGCAAATTCATATATTCCATTTTTGTTTCTGAGATTCTACACAGCCTAGTATAGCACGGTATCAGTAGCATCTTCGGATACCTTCAGTCGTTCCAGATTGTACCGTGGCGGGGTTCGATTCGAAAAGTTCTCGGCGCATTTTGACCATAACCATGTAGTTGTTCGAATCGATGTTTGCGCCGCGATCGTGACACCGATTATATCCAAGCAGTGCTTTTCATCAATTTAAACGTGCTGTACCGATATGGGAGGCTGTGATGCATGGTACTAAAGCGTGAACAGTAAAATTGGCTTGAACATGATTAAATGCACACTGATTAGTTCATAATAGAAATGATCAATCTTTATTTTTGTTTTTGAAGTTCATCGTCTACAAAACACAGGGAAATTGTTGATTGGGAGTCTGCTTTGCGCATCGGCTGTGAACGGTTGTGTCGATTCTTTGTTGCACACTTTTGTTGTTCAGCGGCACGATTGTTCGAGTGACCGGAAAAAATAGAACAAAAAAGTTGCAGTTAGGTGATACAGGTTGGTTGATGTGGGTGTAGAACGTGATCGATTTTGTGGTTGGTTTTGACCCATACTATTGTTTAACCATAGTCGCGGAATCACCATATTAAAGATTTCCTTGTTTTCCTAATGAAAATAGTGAGATATGATTGTGATTGTACTGTGATCGAGTGGTTTGGGTTATTATTGATAAGCTAGTTAATTATGACCTATATAATTAGTTCACCATATGCGTCGCATCACCTTGACATCGGTTTTGCTATCGGGCATAGCGCGTTTTCTATTGTTTCGGTCATTTATTGTTTGGTGACGTGAGTGCGTGTTCGATGCTTTGTTGCGAACTGCATAGCTCGGTATCTATTTTTTTTTTCGAAGAAGTTGTGTGCGCTCTCCATCGGATCGAGGGAGTATGAAAAGTGAGTGGTTCGCCGAGTAAGATGGGTCGGTGGTGAGTACATAATTAATTTTGATCCAAATTATTCGTTCGCCATGATCGTCGTGTCACCCTATCTTGGAACGACTAAACCACTCTCCCATTGTTTAAGTAACTAAAGCGGTATCCGTACTGTTGGTGTAGATCGATCCAAGTTGGCGTTGACTTGTTTTCCTAATGAAATACCACAATCACACTCTGTGAGTGGCCCCAATAGCATTCTTACTGTTGGTGTAAATCGGTCCAAAACGGCTTATCCTAAACCAAAACGAACCCTGCTGCTACCCAATCCTGTTATCCAAAATCCCTGTGATTTCTCATGGAGGAGCAGAGGTGTTCTCGGCTTCCAATAAAGCCAGTATCACGTCAACATATTCCTACCCTCTCCTTACTTGACCTACATTTCGACGGGGCCGGCGCCGGTATTGCCTTAGTTTGAGTTCACCTGTTTTTACACATTGATGATGTATGTTCGTCCCAAGCATCATCTGTTGGTTCTCTGTGTAATAACAGCTGATCTGGCAAAAACAGAGTAGCAACCTCGGGCGACCAATCATGCTCATGCTCATGCTTATGCTCAAAACACAGGGAAATTATTGATTGAGCTTACGATTTTCCAAATGCGAACGGTCGGGCTTTACGTTTCACACCTTCCATCAAGTTTTGTACCGCTGTTATATGCTCCTTATTTGGTGCTGAACACCAATTTGCTTTGAACTGTTTTTCACTTCCAACTATTTTTTGAGTTTTCATGAGGCTTCTCTTTACGATTGCCCAATATTTTTTAATTGGGCGCAGTTCGGGCGCGTTTGGAGCATTTTTCTCCTTATCCAAGTACACATCTTCATGCTTTTATGTTAAGGAAGCTGTTTTATTACCAAATCTAATCTTGTAAAGGTATAATCAACCCTTATGAAACTTGTGTGTTGCTTGGGTACGTACTGTTTTACCCGCTGCCCAATTTTGCGAAACGTGTACTTTCCACCACGTAAGTCCAAAAACTTACTCGTTTTTCCTGAACGTGGCATGACATGACCTTTTCGTTCGTTTGTCTTGAACTATCTCATTCTCTTCGTATTACGAAATCTCTCGGGTCATGTACACGGCCATCCATTTTAACTCAGTGCTGAGTCGTTTTTGACTCAATTTCGTCATTAGTGGAGTCACTCAAATTTGAGTAAATGTAACGACATATCAAAAACATCGACTCAAATCAGATGGATGTTTTTAATTTGTCAATTTGTCAATCCCAGTAAGATATACTCAAATTTGAGTGACTCCACTAATGACGAAAGTGAGTCAAAAATAACTCAAAACTTAAGATGGCTGGCCGTGTAGTGCAAGTGCAGCTACAACAATCGGCCCAACAACGGAGCACTCTCGCTCTTACGCTCGTTAGTCTCTGAAGCTTCTCTGATCTACATTCGGGACTGCATGGTAAAGGGCGAACACGAAATTTTTGCGACACTGAAAATGTCATGCCAATTTTTTTATAATGTTTAGAATCAAACCAAAATTTTAGGGTAGTTTTATACATATATTTACTTCAAAAATCAAAAGAAAAGTTAATCGATGGAGAAAAAAAAGTTAATTGAGTGTAAAATTGAACGCATTTTCGCTTGATGCCCTCCATCAAAGTCTTTACAGTGTCATCCGGTACAAGTTTCTAAGTTTTTTTCCATTTCCTTAACGTGTCCTTCTCGTCTTTGGCTGTCTTCTTGCTCTTCCGAAGTTCCTGCTTCACCATTGCCCAGTACTGCACCACCGGGCGCAGCTCCGGACAGTTTGGCGGATTCATGTCCTTTGGAACAAAATGGACAGAATTGGCCTCATACTACTCCAGGACACTTTTAGAATAGTGGCATGATGCCAAATCTGGCCAAAATAGCGGAGCGGAGATTTTTGACAATTGCTTGTCGACTCAAAACCTCCAGTTTATGATATGTGTTCCAAGATCCAACTTTTCTATCAATTCTACTGTCATTATGCTCTTTAAGACTGATTCCCTTTGTTAATTTGACAGAATATATGAAAGGTTCTTCGATGTGAGCAAAATTTATAGGGGTGATTCATTAGGCTTGGGACCTATGTTCTGTTACTTGTTGAGCCAAATACCATATCAATTTTCTTCTTGACTATCTAGCCTCTGCTAAAAGTACAGTGACAGCTGACAGTCGGGATTTCTTCATGCATTTTTTGAGATAATCCCTTAAATTTTGTTATAGAATTTCTCAAAGATTATAGAAAAAGTTCTCAGACATTCCTCGAGATATTCCTTTTAAAGTTTCTATAGCTATTCTTCAGAAGTGTGTAGGCATTCCTCTAGGGATTCTTTCAGGAGGTTCTTCTGGCATCTCATCGACAGTTTTTCAAAACTTTCTTGTGGATTTTTTGAGGAATGTGAAATTTTGTTATGCTAAAAAAATCCCTAGAGGACACCTGAATGAACTACACAAAACTCTAAAATAATTCCTGAAGTAATTATTGGAGAAAGTCCTGATTTATTGGAGCAATCAAAGAAGAGCGTTTTTCATGAATGCCATAATCTCATTTATTTAATTCTGAATTTTAAAATATGCGTAAAGGGTTTTGTAGAATTCCAATCCATCCAGGAGCTATTGAAATGTGACGAATGTCCCCGTTTTATAATTATCAAGTGTTCTGGCTTCTTGTGTAAGCTACGCATACGAAAAGCTGTCATTGTACCTGAAACAGTTTATCCATTTCGATACGATCTAAAAAAAATCCAGATGATACAAAATATCTTCGAATTGAGATCTTCGAGTTGACAAAATATCTTCGAAGTTCTGCATTCATCTACTACCAGATGGCTATCGTTGGAGGCAATTGTCAAAAGGAATTTGGAACGGTTTTCGGAGCTCGTGTTGTTTTTCTCGTTCCAATCCAACTGCGACAACGGTCAAACCACACAGTGCATTTTCCGTCATCCTAATGGCACGATGCCCATTATCAATAAAGTGAAACGCATCTTCTAGTCAATTCCTGAACATGAGCCATCAGCCGAAAACAACTAATGGTTCTCCTTGAAATTTTTTGTGAGGATGATTACCTAAGACACCAGACGAATTTCGGAGTTTTTGATTTAGAGAAACTGTCGGAAAGATGTCGGAAATATATATCGGTATTGCAGCTGGAGAAATGCTTAGATCCGGAACTGATACCAGAAAGGAGGTTTTCTAGTCGATCTGCTGTGCTTCCTATACCGAGTTGATTAAACAGAGCATTAGGCGCTTTGATCTGAACGAATCCGGTTCTAAATTTTTCATCAAGCGTTGACCCCGAAATGCTGAACACTTTGAAGTAAAGACTGTATTCGATGAAATTTTGACACACAAAATAGGCCACCCAAAATTTTCCTTGTGCCCCATTCTTTTCAAAAATTCTGGAAATAAAGTACTACTAAATGGTTAAGTTTTGACATCATTGGTTTATTGAACCTCTTCTCCCAACCCAAATGCCCGCACCTTTGCCTTGACCCCTCTCATCAAATTTTGGGCAATGATAGGGCCGACTTGCTTACTTACTTTTAATCACACTTTCTTTTGTTCAAGTTCATTTTATATCAGTTTTGGAGTTTTAACGAGCTTTGCCTTCATGATTGCCCAAAAATTTTCAATTGGGCGAAGTTCCGGAGTGTTTGGAGGGTTGACGTCTTTTGGTACAAAAACTACATTATTATCTTTGTACCAGTCTAAGACGGGCCGGGCATAGTGGCAAGATGCCAAATCCGGCCAAAACAGTGTCGGGCCATCGTGAGATTTCAAGAAGGGCAGAAGTCGTTTTTGGAGGCATTCGTCCTTGTAGATTTGTCCGTTGACGGTCCCAGAGGTGATGAAGGGCTGACTCATTTTGCCACATTCGCAGATCGCTTGCCAGACAAGGATTTTTTTGGTGAATTTCGACAGTTTCTTCTTCCGTACACTCTCCGGAACGGCCAACTTAGAGGTGGCGACGTAGTGTTCCTGTCCTGGCATTTGTTTGGTGTCGGCTTTAATGTAGGTCTCATCGTCCATCACAATGCAGAACGGTTTTGTGAGCCACTCCCTGTACAGTTTTCTTGCACGAGTTTTGGCCACCGAGTTCTGTTAATCGCTCCGGTTCGGTGCCTTCTGGACCTTGTACACATGTAATCCAGAACGTTTCATTGTTTTCTGCACAAAACAAACTGAAACTTTCGCCTTTTTCGCAACATCCCTGATGAAAATGTTGGGATAACGCTTAAATTGGTTCAATACCATCCTGGCCTTCTCCGGATTTGATGTGCCACGTTTTTTGCCACTACCATTTTTCCGCTTGGTTGTCTTACGGTCCTTGAACGTTTTGATCACATGAGATACGGTTGAATGTGCGATTCCGAGCTGTTTTCCGATCCATCGATGAGAAGCGTTTGGGTTTTCGAAGTGAGTGCCCAAAATTTATTGGCGCACTATTTCTTCATTCGAAGCCATAACTGAAATCGACCGATTTTCACGAAACTCATTACACAATTGAAACAACACAATGGAATACATTCAGTTAAAATTTCAATAATTTTTACCCACACGCTAAAAAGTTACGAACAATTGCGTGTGTCCAAATTTAATCGAAAATAGTATTTGAGAATGACTACTGTGGTACCAACGACGGTTGTGGTGATGGGTCACTAAGTTAAAATGAGAGCGGTGTGCGCAACTAAAAAAGCATTGCAAATGACAACGACCGGTACGGTTGCTCTTAGAAGCCTTCAAGTTCTTCATTTTCAAATGAAGAATCTTTTATCACAGGACAAAGCTTTCGTTCAACTGCGCTAAACAGTTTCAAACAATCGGAATGCATCTCCGTTTCCGTTTTTTTGTATTCCGTGGAAATTTTCCTTTCTCGCGGAGCTCCCATCCTTCACATTTATCTCCGATCGATCAGCTGGTATCAGCTACATCAGCTTTCTAGCTTAAGTTATTATATTCCACTATTATTGCCGCTCCGTGTGATTAACGAAACCCAATTATTCTGGATTACAACAGCAGCAGCAGCAAGCCGGGGGAAAATGCGTCCGATGTTGCGATAACAACAGCCCTGTTCTAAGCGAACGGTGATCTAATTCGAACGCATGTGTGCCTACTTTGATCCCATCGAATCGAGTAGACCTAGGCCCTCTAGACACATTCACGCATGACCGAGCACGAGCACGGCCTACTGAGAATGTCGGCGGAGCCAAATGAATATTCTATCGGGGGAAAATTGCACGCTTTTGATTTATGTAACCGCGGCAGCACAGCACCTACCCTAAATACATACGCGTGCGGAAGTTGTTGCCAGCTAGAAGGTGCTACGACGCATTTCAAGAATTTGCTTTCACATCATGGAAAGAACGCCACAACTTGTTTTGCAAAGTTGCTCTTCCACTTCAAGACCAGACTCAGTGGTCAATTCAATTCAAGCGGCACCGCCTTGAACTCTATCGCTTGCCTCTTTTGTCCATCATCGTCGTTCGATGAGCTTAAGGATGTGCAATATTCAAGAAACAAATAAAGAAATAACCTTTAATTGCCATGGTTAATTGCTCCCATATTATTTTCAGCCTTTTTATAGTTTATAGTTCTGGGGGGAATAATTCATATAGTTGCAAAACAAAAACATTTCGCACAACTCACGATCACTTAATTCACATGATATCGAGTTCACATCGTGCGATTTGGTTCAACGGTCCGTGAATTTTAGTTTGGGGATAATGAGATTCCCGGTTGCTCCGGAAATGTTGTTTGATATCTTCCGGCAATGGATCGTCGGTCTTTGATCGTGGGGAGGATTCCAACAAGAATGAAAGTGACGCGTGTGGCGTTAAAACTTTGCTGAGTCATTTGAATTTTACGTAGATCATCGTTTGGCGTACGCAGAAACAGTACCGAGCGTTGAACTGTTCCAGTTGTTAATGTGAATCGAACTGATCGATAGTCCAGATAAATACATTGATGCTTAAAAAAGAAACAGATCACCTATCTCAGAAATATCAAGATGTTGGGGAATCATATCTGGTCATTCACAAATTCCCGGTAATTTTCACCAAGGTGCTGCCAATGAGAGTGAAACATGAAACAAACTAGTTGAACAACTGCCTGCTCTACAAAGGTTTTTTCCCAGTGTTGAGCTGCTTGTTGGGGTAGATCGGGGCAAGTCTAAATGTCTTATTGACAGCTAATCTATGTGAAATGTGTATAAATTAATTTATTCCAATGCTTAGGGGAGCTAGGGGCACTTGATCTGACTTAGGGGTAGCCTCTTCAGTCCTGTAAACTTTTGTTCAATTTTCAGACTGTTGTTTTCTAAAGGAATTTTGGTGCTGTATTTGTTGGTCAATGAAAAGCAGCACAGTGACGAACATACACGCTCATTCGGATTTACCCAAAATTGTGTAACTTGTACCCATTTTCATAAAAACAGGCGGAAACGTCAAACCATGGGTAAGGAGATTTATGATAGTGGGTAAATCTTTTTCGATTCTTCATAAATCTGGTTCAATCATTTATCGAGCTGTTTGACTATAGTGAGTACCCGGCAGCATCAGTCGCCATTTTTCCAAAGTGAGTTTAAATAAATAAATGTAGCAACGATCATTCAGCTAATGGAGCAGAATTCAACGGCAGTGGATACGGAAACGTAACGCAAATTAAAAGGTATTATAATTTTTGTTCTATTTTCTAATAAATATCCAAAAAATCCTTTCTCGGAATTCGGTTTCTTAGATCAGCGAAAGCTAATCAACCACTTCCAGCAGCAGAGCCTGTTCGAGATGATAGGGCTGGCGGCCAAGTAATTCCCGGAATGCGTGACCAATGCGCACCAGCACTGGGTTCTGGACACCGAGATGAGTGTTGCCGAGGATCAACTGCTGGAAAAGAGCCTCCCTTCGTTGATTTCGTTGACGGTTCGCTGCTATATCCCGAGACCCTTAATATCTGCAAAGGTTCGGTCTTCAGCGAAGTTGTTCAGAAGGTCAATGGCATTCAAAAGGTGGACCATTTTGTTTGATATTTCACCGCTAAGTGGCGCTAGTCAGCATGGATAGTTGATCATTTTCAACTTGTTCTATCTCGTGATTCTGATAAGATGGAAACTTCTAGTCTTGGGCAGTCAGGCAGTTCAGAGTCAAGATGATGACATCCAGATGGTGAAGAAGGTGAGTGGCAAAAGAATGAATTTACTTAAGTTTTGTTCTATGAGAAACATCAAAGGCAAATAACAATCAAAATGTGTCGTATGAAAATTTGAAGTTTGTTGTAGTTATCAATTAAATTTTCGATTCCTCGAAATAACCGCCGTTTGCTCTAATAACAGCCATACAAATTCTCGGCATTCGTTTAATGAGTTTCCGCAATGTATCGTCCGTGATTTCCTTCTAAGCTGTTTGTAGGCACTTCTCCAAGTGTTTAATCACAGGTGAACTTTATAGAGCATGTATAACCATACCACTAATAAAATATTGAAACTACAAAATTTACAACCTTTCTTTCAAAAGAACAAAAGAGAAAAAAATAGAGGTGGGTTATATCATTTTCATTTTTTCATTTTCATTTTTTTTTTTTTTTTCATTTTGCAGCGTTTGGTGGGTCAATGAGAGCGCAAGTCAATCCAAAGCCGAGAGTTAGGAAGGGGTAATGGCGAACTAGTCTATGCGGACCACTTGAATACCATGGGGGAGGATAAGGATTAGGTTAGGGCAAGGGGTTTGTAGAGCTCTTGGAATGAGATGGCCGCGTTGCTACAAAATGACCCTATGTATGTTGTTAATAAAATTTCTGTGTTATTTGATTTCTGTTTGATTTTTTATAAACTGACTGATGATACTTCTCTTTGTGTGCAGTTTTTGCATCCTTTCCTTACAAAAACTGCATGTAGGTCATGGTTGGGAAGGTCCTTTGTACTTTTAACGTTCCATTTCACCGCGATTCTCGGCTACTTAGACCGCGTCCGGTGCTTGAACTTCGCAACCACTCGGGGCCATAGTGGTTGCCAACCCGTCAGCATAGAGTTAGTAGCATAAAAAAAAGAAGAGAAAAAAGATGTTAGTGGCATGCAGGGTATATGTGAGATTATTGGTGATATTTTCACAACGACTCTTCGTTTCTTTGTAATTGTAATTGTCATTGTTCAGTGTATAGCCCGTGCTTTCCTGCTAAGATTACGTATCCGGGGACTCACCCCCAGGTCTATACACCTATAGTCCTTCCCGTTGCACTCGTCAGCTCGTGCGATACTCTATGGGTGGTCGTATCCGGGTCCTTCACTGGGTAGGCACAAGTGTTCGTCCAGTTTCTGGTACATTAATTCGTGATTTATGCCTGAATGAAGTACTAATGCTTAAAAAGTTAAAAGGAAACCCGTGTGAAAACAACGAATTAGTAGTAATTGAAATTGCGCTCAATTGGCCATTTTATAATGAGGATTTTATTCCGACTTCTTGAAAATATTTGAAATTTTTGAGAGCGGGATCAATGTCCATATTTGTATCTTTTAGATTTTGGATTATTTGTAACATTACATGAACCTATCTTATGAAATGTCTATTTCAAAAACAAAATCTCATCGTGGAAGGTGCCTTGTATTGGCCATAAAATTCTCTGTACAGCCCTTCCCTTATACATCCAAACCCAACACTACATCACATCCAAATGCTTTCAAAAGGTCGATATCCGGCTACTTACAGGACTGCGATTTCTTCTAATAATACTCCTAAAAGTTTGAATTAGTATGTAATGAGCTTACATTTTTAGATGTGTTATAAGGGTAAGTCGGTTAGGTTGTCCCATGTAAATTGCGTTCGTTTTACAGCCATTGGTAGAAAGAATTTACCTTAGTAGTGCCCTGTACAGCTTGTTTGCGCGGAGTACCGATCTATGATGAAATTCGTCAGAAGTAGACAATCTCCCATCCCCATGAGAGGCTCCAGGAGCGCACCGCAATCCCACCCCGCACCGGGCAACCCGGCAAAAGATCATGTGCCCGATCGGATGATCCCCCAATCCCAAATCCCG
The DNA here is from genome assembly GCA_034211315.2 of Aedes japonicus. Lineage (NCBI taxonomy): Eukaryota > Metazoa > Arthropoda > Insecta > Diptera > Culicidae > Aedes > Aedes japonicus. The sequence continues at coordinate 125,073 of JASCZW010005422.1, read as the reverse complement.
CCGCCACCCCACACGGAACCCCCAATACCCCTTCCCCGCACCACCCGCTCCAGCAATAAACCACCGTCCACTCCCAGAGCCCCCCATGGAGACGGGAAACCATCCGCCTCTGAGAAACCTCATCACATGGAAAGGTTTATTCTGCTGCACCAAAAGGTCTTTCCTAAGCGGGCCCTCCGCGTCCTATTTCTTATGTACCTGCCTGTCATCGTCCGTCTTAAAGAAACACTTTTCTATGGCTACGTGCTTCACTTCGAACAGTCAGATTACCTCGATCAAAACATTCACCCCTTTCGAAGATGTTGCAATTACATTGACTTATTATACCATTAGCATTAGGTATTTGTGTTATTTAGTCCATAAAACAAATGGATAAACAACAACATAAGTTGCCACGAAAATGAAAAGTGTACTTTTAGTCGTTTCCCTAAGATTGAAAGTAAGAAGTCCAAGAGTGAATCGCGGCTCTAGCCCGCCAGTGTTCACATGATCTGATCCCTAGCTAAATAATATGTTGTTAGAGTCAGTGCCTTGATCACGGCTGTCTTATAGAGCGTACATTTAAATTATAATATATATTTGCATTATCTGCACCTGACACATCAGGACATATTACTAGTTGCTCACAATCATGATCAAAACACTCACCCTTTTCGATAATGATGGGAACAATAAGTTTATTAAGAATATCAAGTGTGTAGGTATATTTGCTGTTTATTAAATGACAATTAGAGAGTAAACAGCAATGAAAGAGTTGTCAAGCAAATAAAAAGTGCACTTTTTGTCGTTTCCCTAAATTATTTGGAGGAATTTGTAGATTGTTCCCGGCTTCGTATAAGAGTGACTTGCGACTAAACCCGCCAGTAAGACACCTCTTTCAGTGCCTTCAAATAAACGTACTACGACGTGGCAATTTAAAGAAAGTGCTGGCCTTTTGCATGGGATTAGCCCTCTCACCTACGACAAGGTGACAACCATGATCTTCGAGAGGGGAAAAAAATAGAGGTGGGTTATATCAGGGACATAACCGCTAGATTCTCGTAGGACCGCGTTGGTGTATAGTAATAATGGTATTATTTAAATAGTAAATACATTGATAAGGCTTGAACTAGTTAATTTGAGTATTTGGGTACATATGAAGTAGTATAATCTATCAACTCTTTGAAATTATTATGTTTTTTTTTGTTTCTAAATAGCCTCGCGCTTCCGCTTCGTACTACGATTGCCTTTGCAGAGACATTTTTTTAAAAACGTAGTAGTCAAACTGGACAATGAAATTTATCACTCTCTTGTTTTATGCCCACAGAAAGCATTAGAAAATAAAGAACATCCAATGAAACAATTCAGCGCCAACATTTGATTACGGCGTATATACTTTTGTAAACAAAAACTTCGTTTGCTAATTTATCGGAAGTAGAATACAAGTCCTTCAAATTGAATATATCAGCGGGCACAGATAAAGCTCCTCTTCCTTGAAGAGTGCTTAATCTGTATTTGTGAGCTTTTGTTCAAGAAAAAATAACTACGCAAGCCATTGTTTACAAGAGTAGATTCGCCTTAGTCTAATGTTGGTGCTGAACTATTATTTCACTTTAACCTGCCCCTTCTTATAGGGTAAGGGGATGTAATGTTAGCCTAGCTCCTTCATTCGGCCTATGTACCAAATGTGTCATTAATTTAGCGATAATCAACAAAATCATGTTGCTATTAGCATGATAGATGTAATCCGGAGCAATTGAGACAATATTAATCATCTTATAGTTGTTTAATTCATCGTAATTTTCGATTTCTTGAACTTTTGGGGCATCATGATTTCACTGGTTATGCTGAACCGATGATCTACACGATTTCAAGTGATCTAAATTTGGCTTAATTGAATCGATAAAGCGAGTAATGCTGTCTGGATGTGCAGAAAATAGTTACACGTTACAAACAAACTGTTCACATAGCTTAAATAATAATGATTTTACAAAAAAATCGTAGACCCAATGTTGGGGACATATTTCTTTGTATGGTCCCAAATATGGCCTGTTGTATCAATAACGTAGTAAAAAGGTTCTTATTGGTAAAATTTCAAGTGGAAATGCATGAATTTGCGGTTGTTTATATTCAAGTGACTCATCTAAACACAAACCGAAGGAACAAAATCAATGTATAGTAAATTATAATATTTTCAATATTGAATGACTGATAAATCATATATGAACATCATTTAAGTGTTTCGAGGCAGTTTTACTTTAGTTTGTGTTGTGAAATGTTGTATTAAGTAAATCCAGTACAGCTTACAATGCCTTAATTCATAGAATTAGAAAAACCGTACAAAGACTGCATTTAGTAATAAATCCATCGAATGGGACGAAGTTGCATCCACGAATAGACCCAATTTGGTGCTTATAGACCGACATTAAATCCACATCCCTCGAAAGTTTATGGCATTATAAAAATAGTTGTGTAACTTTAAGTGAAACATTCTACCAAATGTCTTATCAAACTTATCTTTGCAAGTGTATAACTAGTTGAATCTCGCTTACAGCTTAAAAACTTAATGAGTTATAATGAAAAATGTGATCGCTGGTAGCATAATAGGCTGAGTCAAGGGACACATACCCTATATTAGGGTGGCTCAACATGATCATTTTTTCAGAACAGCTCTTTTTTGGATCCATTTGGGGTCCCAAACAACCGTGTAAAATTTGGGGACGATTGGTTGTAGCCCGGCTTCCCGCATTGCGTTTGAAATTTGTATGGAAATTAGTATGGGAAAACATACTTTTTTGAATTTTCATTACTAGAGACCTCAGTTTAGCATAGAACCTTTAACTAATCAGTTAAAAGTATAGTCCAGGATGTGCCTATCAACTTTGTCCAAAGAAGTACTACGCTAAAACGTTCCTTAAAAAAGTTATAGGTGTTCAAAGATCGATGGTTCGAATTAATTGCTAAAAATGATTTGTTCTGCCAACACTGCCGGTGTATCAATGGAAGCCAGATTTCAATCCGCAATAACTTTGGCGTTTCTTGTCTTATCGATTTGGAATGTTCAGATGAACTACTCATAAACATTTGCACAACTGATGTCCTACCCCCCCCCACCATGCCAACCCACCCCTCTCCCTCAATTCATAGTAATGGAATTACTGTTTCAAACTGAAATAACTTTAGTGTTTCGTATCTTGTCGAGTTGGTTTATTTAGATATGTTATTTAAAAACATTTACCCTATCTCATATGCCCAGTTGTTAAATGGAGGGGGCATACCAACTTCGGAGTTTCTCATCTAATGGAGTTGGTACGTTCGGATGAGCTATTCAAAAGCATTTGCTCAATTTATTTTTTGTAATTGAAGAAGAGGTACATACTGATTCCTCCCCCCTCAATAATATCGATGGAAGTAAAGTTACAGATTGAAATAATTTCTGTGTCTTTTTAACCAGTTCGTTTATTTGTAAGGCTCAATTGCGTTAGCTTTACGGAGCCGATAATCATTGTCTGTGGTTTAACAAGAATAACTTAATACTACGTCTAGTAGGAATGGACCGATTACTCGCGGTTTACTCGAGGTTAAGGGTAATATTTTTCAGGGAATATTCTTGTCGCATCAGAGAGTTGTCGCCAGTACTTTTGCGTTATGCAGGGTTTGCTTTTAGTGTTCGATCGACTTGGTGACCATTGGGCGACGATGAGATTCATCGTGGTGAGGGGGGACGGGGCCAAAACAAACACGAACTACTAAAAATAAGAGAAAAAGAAGACCAGGAGAGTATACTCTTATTTTAGACATTTGGAGACGCGAGTTCCCAACGCGTCTCTTACCTAAACTTCTGTCATTCTTGCTGAGAATTAAAAAAAAATTAAAATTTCGATTTCCACCGAAAATTACCAACTTCAACGTGTTCGTAGGTACATCGAGTTTAAGATCTATTTTCTGCCATACTAAGTGCACCCCGAACTTTGCCTCTCTTTTACGAACGAGGTTGAACAACTAATGAAAAGTTTCTATCATATTTGTTTCCCACATTCATGTACCTTGCTATACTTATAATTGCCCCATGTTACTTTCCACAAAACAGCCAAAACTCAGATCAATTTGTCCCACGGAAAACGTGATGACATCAGGGAACATTATTAGTGGCTGGAAAACTCCTTCCAATCATATATTTCATCATGAACTATAAATAGGACATACCAGAATTCATTTAGTTCCATAAAACTACTGAAAATCTTGTCTAACGAAGCATTTCTAATAATCGTGGCACAAATTGACCTGAGTTTTGATTATTTTGTGGATAGTAACATCACATGGGACAATTATGCGTAGAAAGGCAGTATAGGTTTCTTTATATTTGATGGAGACCAAAAAATCGCTTGGATATTATTAAAAATACAACACTGCTTCCTGACGCAAATTACGTCATACAAGGTTCAATTCCATTACCACACATTGAAACGGCATTTAATTCACTTCGGCATACAGATGCAGATAGAAAAAAACGGTTTCGTTTGGAGCGCTTCTTTTTTTTAAAGAAGAATGAATGCAAACATTCATGCTATGCGTTCATATAGGTCTGGTTTTGTAGCTATTGATCTAATCTATCATACCAAACGTATGATTGATTTGTTTGTATCGAAATCATAAGCCTATAAGACTGATCAATTTTTAAATAGCTCATCCGAATGTACCGACTCTATTAGATGAGAAACTCCGGAGATGATGGAGGAGGGAATATAGTATGCCCCTCCCCCACCTCCCTCTAACAACTGGGCATATGAGATTGATTAAATGTTTTTGAAACAAACCAACAAACAAACCAACTCGACAAGATAAGAAACACTAAAGTTATTTCAGTTTGAAACAGTATTTCCATTACTATGAATTGAGGGAGAGGGGTTGGGTTGGCATGGGAGTGGGGGGGGGGGGGGGGGGGGGCATCTCCAAATACACCCATAAAGTTGTGCAAATGTTTATGAGTAGTTCTGAACATCTGAACATTCCAAATCGATAAGACAAGAAACGCCAAAGTTATTGCGGATTGAAATCTGGCTTCCATTGGTACACTGGCAGTGTTGGCAGAAAAAAATATTTTCGGTATTTAATTCGATCCGACAATCTTAGAAAAGCTATAACTTTTTTTAGGGACATTTTAGCGCCGCACATCTTTCGACAAAGTTGTTAGGCACATTATGGACTATATATTTAACTGATTAGTTACGTGATCCAAGCAAAAATGGGGTCTCTAGGGATGAAAATGGAAAAAAGTACGTTTTCCCATACTAATTTCCATACAAATTTCAAACGCAATGCGGGAAGCCGGGTTACAACCAATCGTCCCCAAATTTTACACGGTTGTTTGGGACCCCAAATGGATCCAAAAAAGAGCTGTTCTGGCTTCATGTGGTCAAGTTTACGTTTTTTCATATAAACGGTGAGCCACCCTACCCTATATGTTGCTTCATATTTTATTTTATTGACGCTTTTCTTTCTGGGTTATGCTATTCAATGGTGGCATAGGTTAAATTATGAAAATTTTACTCAAACAAATACTCTTTTACTGTTAAAGTCAATTGATCGTCCTGAAGAGGACGGTGATAATAAAACGCGTTGGAAAATAATTCTAGAGTGGTTTTTCATTAGAGCGAATCTAGCATTGAGAGACTGAGGGTTATTCCAAGAGTTGAAGTGAATTTTGTCACTTGGTGAAGAGTGAAAAGTCACCTGCAATGACAAGACTATCCATTTGATTTGCCCTTCTGAGTTACTCTTCTGAGTTACGTCACTGAAGGTGACTTTTCTCACTTCACCAAGTGACAAACGTCACTTCGACTCTCGGAATAACCTTCACTCTCTTTGATTACTTTCTCTTTCATTCATATTCCATTCACCTTTACGTTTTTCCTTCTACTATATGTAGTGTATGCAAGCCAGCACTGTTGTGTTTCGATCTGTAGTATAGGATCCTCGAAAGTTTAAGAATGGCGCTGTAATATGACGGACCGGAAGAATCTCTCAATGCTACATTCGCCCTAATGGAAAAAAAACCCGAGAATTCATCCGTTAAGTACGCATACCACAACCAGACCGTCGAATTCCCATACCACAACCAGAAGGACTATGGCGGGAGAGCAAAGCCTCGTTCGAACCGGCAGCATGAAGCAACACTTAACCAATTTCGTTCGCCCGCGACTATATACTAGCGTTGATAGCATAACCAAGAAAGAAGGGAGTCTCGAAAATGCAGAACGAAGCAAATTTAATAATAGGGGACGGGCCACAATTGAAAAATCAGACACCGGCAACAAAGCAGAGTAATTTTGAAGAAGAAGAAGACATTTGCTACCCGTTGCCTACGAACATGTTAGGGAAAATAAATTTTTCAACCTGTTGATATGCAAATTTGTATGACAGCAAAAGAAGGTCATTTTGAATTGAAAAATTGAACTTCTTATACTAATGGAACTTCTTTCAAATTTCAATGCGAAAAATTTGTGAGTTTTTCTGATCAAATGACGTATGAATGAAATCATTCTATTTAGTCGAACGAGAAGTATAAGCGTTCAAAAACCTTTCGCTTTTGCGTAACGCTCTCATTTTTTAAATTTTGGAATGCTACCTGGTATAGAGAAAAAAGAGAAACGTAGTCCTACGTTAAAAACCTTAAAACAGCAGCCTGGGGTATTTTTTTTATCTCAATATTTAACCCAATTTCCATAGAAACAACATTTTGTAATAATGGGTAGAGCAGCCAACTCATTATCAAATAAATCGTAGTCTAAATATGGGTTTAGACCCGGTTACCCAATTTTGAATAGTTCCAATTTTGGTGATTTTGGGTTACCTTTATTCAATTTTGGGTTAATCCGGATGAGCGTGTATGGTGCAGATGTCTCAAGCGCAGTAAACCAAGAGAGCGGAAGAAATGATGACATCAACACGCAGACGATGGGTTCGAACTAGCTCCCATGCCGGGGGAAGTTAAGAATGCTATTCAACATCTCAAGAATAACAACGCGGCTGGCAAGTATCAATGAGGTTTAACCGTTTATACAGGTGGAGCAGATGGGGTTAAGTTGAATAAGTGGAATGCAAAATACTGTCATTGTGTTTGTGAGATGATGCACAGCTAGTTTTTTTTATTTTTTTTAAACATGTGTGACGTAGATCTCCAAAAACAACAATTCAAAACGGCACCAAACGACAAGGTGGATTGTTTATTTTCGGTAATTGGTATAGTTTTAAAAGTTTTTGGCTGAAAATGCCTTTTGGTGCACTAAAAGGAAGCGAACAAAAACTAAACTGCCGGAGGAGTGGAAATAAGAGGTTTCAAGCGACATCTACTAGAAGGGCGGCAAATTGGAGTGTGTGAACTATCGAGCGATCAAATCCTTAATGCCGCCTACAAAGTGTTCCTGATCATCATCTGTCGTCTATTTCAGCAAGTTAATGAATTCGTGGAAGTCATCAGGCCGGTTTCAGCGACGGGCGCGAGACAAAGGACCAAATCTTCACTGTACAGCAAATCCTCCAAAAATGCCATGAATTCATTGATTTTAGGGTGGCGTACGAATGTTTCGATCGCACAGAGCTATGGAGCATTATGGACGAGAACGGCTCTTCCAGGAAACTCACAAGACTTATAGAAGCTACGATGGGTCTGTAAAACTAAGTGAAGTTAGAAATGAGAAGAAAAATAAGTATTTTCCATTTAATTCCAGAGCATACTTATAATAACTAATAACTTATAACTCGACTGAAAGAAAACCTTCGTCACCTGCCACCTAAATACAAGACCGTTTACAAACAGCTAATTTTTTTTGGTATACTTGAGTCAAAATCAAATTTACTTACTATCTACCTCGCTTTTTTTCGTATACCTCCCCTTATTATTCTGTGGCAGCGGGTGCTCCGCTGCGTCGGCTTTGTTGTCGTTTTGATATTTTTTCTCACTTCTAATTACAGGTACTGAACAACTCAAACTTTCTAGGATTTAAGTGAAGTTTTCGAGAGCTTAATTGAATCACGTCGGGGACTAGAGATTGTGCTCGGAAAAAATACAACACTTTCATTTGTGTATAAGTTTTTATTGCAAGGGTAAACATTTATGTAATATTGGGTAAAACGTTTACATGTGCATCACAATCTGTCAAGTGGTTATCGAGATGGTTTCCATGCAAGAAGTGCTTCGACAAAAAATTATGGGCGCTGTCGTGGGAAATCCAGGCCAATCAGGTGGAATCGCGAAACAGTTGGGAAGCGACAATTCGACCGTGTCCCGTATGGTAAACTCGTTCAAGGAGACCCAAACGACCCAGCGGCGAGTTGACAGCGGAAGAAAAGTGAAGAAGTTCGTAAAATTTGCCAATAAGTACTTGGTGTGGCAGGCGATCTGTGGGTGCGGCAAATTCTGCAAATCGTACATAACGACCGGCACCATCAATGCCCAAATACATAAAGAAGAATGCCTCCAGAAGCGCCTGCTGCCTTTCCTCCGATCCCACAAAAGTGACACACTGTTTTGACCGGATCTGGTATCATGCCATGACGCGAAACTGGCGATGGAGCGGTACGAAGCCAAAGGAGGCAAATCCACCAAACTTGTCATTTCGGCAATCTGCGGAAAACAGGGCTTCAAAAACAACAAGGATTTGAAGAAAGAGTAGATAAAAGTGTGTAAGAAAGATGGCGCATGTGTTGCAGATGATTTGATAGGTAGCTTTAAGTTCAAAGGGTGGGCATTTAGCCTAACGTTTGCGTTAAAAAAAAATGGACAAAAATTGCCGATTTTTCATGGGTTTACCTTCACCCGCACTGACGAAACTACCCATGCAGCATCAATCATAGTAACCCATGAGTCAGTAGATAAAATTTGACAGCTCTATCAGTCGAACTCTAACCATGATGGCAGAAACAGTGAACCAACTTCGTTCAGAAGTGTGCACGTTCAAAGAACGGCACCCCACCGCGTCGAAAACGAACATCGTACGGCCCTTTGTGGACGCCGGATACGCCCGTTCTGGCAACTTCAACATCTTGGCAATATTAGACAACAATCAGAGTATCGAAAGAAAGCCCGGCTCCAGACCGCCGACGACCCTGAGCGACAAGAAGCTCCAAAGGATGCTGAAGAGGAAGACCGAGGGAAAAGTGGTTTGCTGGCGCTTGGCCGGGAGGTCGGTTCAACCGGCCAAACAGTGAAAAAGTACCTGGCGAACATGAACATACATGCCAGGAAGTAGAAGTCGCGTCCACTGGTTTCGGAGCTGCAGGCAATGATGCAGCGGCAGGGGCTGAATAAGATGGTCAACTCGATTTTCCCGGCGAATCGCGACGTGGCGGTGGTGATGGACGACGATGGCAACGACTGGCAAGGCACTTCGTATTTTACTTCCCCCACGAAGGAAGTGAACTCCGAGGTGAAGTTCATTTCCAAGAAGGTGCGTCCCCCAGCTGCGTCCCATTGAGAATTCCTGAACCAACCCGAAGCGTAAGATCTAATCCAACAATTTTGTCGCGAAAACTGAGGAGGAATTGATAATTAAAACGAAGAAAGAACTTTAAAATATGCCTACACGCATGTTTTCGTCCGCCATGGCGAATGTTCCGGTTAACTGCCGGAAGGCCGCTCGCAAGGTCGTAGAATTTTTTGGCAAGTAAGCTTAAATAATTACCTTCCATGGAAAATTTATCAAAATCAATTCTCTGTCTTAGCTTTTTTTATCGCAATCTGAAAAAGTCCTTTTTTTAATGCAAACGTTACAAAAGTACGTCTTTTTCTTTCAGAAAACATCGTCTCTGTTAGTTACAAATGTATTGCACATATTGGCGCAAGAACGACAAACGGTTATCTTCGACGGATTTTTGTGGCCAAATTTGAATAAAGACATTAACAGAGTTGTTCGCAGTTGCACTGATTGTCAAGCATCTAAGGTAAATCACAATACCGTTTTGTCCGTTTTGGCTATTTGCAAGCAAATAGAAATTATTTAAACCAAGAAGCTAGGATTTTTTGATTGAAAATCTAAGTATGATTTATGAACCATTTGAGCATTATTTGAAGGATTTCGGATAAAATAACCCCAGCGGATTTTATTAAAAATATAAACATATATTTTCAATTCAACTTCTCTCCTTTTCTCCCACAAGTTGCACTACAAGCTAGTAGTTTACACTTACTGCGGAGGGATGCGCTAAAAAATGCGCTCTCCTTGTATTCTTATCCCTCCAAAATATACGAAAGAAGAGAAACTCTAGAAATAATATTATTTAAAACAAATTAGATAGAACTCCCAGTAATGGGAGATGATTTACATACACGTTTGTAGATAGAAATCGAGTTAGTTGAAGTTAAGATCAATAAGAACGCCCAAAAATTTACAAAATAAGGACAGTTTAATTTCTTTAATACATATCTCGAAAAGGATTAGTGAATTTTATATCTGACGACACCGAAAGTTTTAAATGATTCTATTTATCGATAAAAGGCAGTTTTAGCATTCCGTTGTTTTTGAGCAACTAATAGATGTCGAAAGTAGTACTGACTGCAGCGCTATACTCACGGAAACGATGGGAAGTGTGCTAAACTAAACATATTTAGGAAGGAACATCTACGCTGCTTGATGTTCTATTTCAAATGCTATTTTATTAGCAATAACAACTGTCTGCTTAAAATGAAAGAATGGTAATCTGTTTCTGATAGGTTCTGCAATCGCTGAAGGCACATCCGTGTTTAAGTTGCTCCTCTCGTCGTGCACATTTTGCTATCATGGTTGAGGCGATCAATTTTCAATTCAAAAGTACGACAATGATCGACGCCCAACACTCGGTACTAGGTAAGTTCATACTGACTTATATGCTTAGAACTAAACAGTAGTGAAATAGGAAACAGTGTTAATTTACCTGCTAAGAGCACTCCAGTTTCTACACTTCCCCTTCTTCTCTTCCTATTAGATAAGAAACCCTTTGTGAGGAGAAAACATTTTTGAAATATTTAAACCTCCACGAAAGGAAATGAATCTGATTGGTGCAGATCGTTCTATAAATAGATTGCGGTTAAAAAGTGGGATCCTTAAATACTAAAAAATAATGCACAACTATTCTATATCTCCAGGATATAAAAATTATCCACTTAAAATCAAAAACAAAACGCTTCATTTTCCCCTCGCCTGAGCGAAGGAAAAGTTTGAATGTTGGGGAGGTTTGCCCCTCCGATGGATTTACACCGGGGGAGGTCCCTTGATGTAGCGCAGCTGAGGCGTAAAACTCATCGAGTACGTATTGAGGGCATCGCAGCAGTGCGGTTCGAAGAAACACGCCGCGCACATCACCAGAACCAGCGCCAACTGGACCGGGACGGCGATTTTCGTGATTCGCCAGACCCACCGGTTCTGCGACAGCTTCATCTTGGTGGTCTGAATCAAACCTAGCTGGGCTGTCGTGGCATGCTGAAGATGATCCTGGTGCTGGTGCTGCTGCTGCTGATGCGTAAGTGTCTCCGTTTGCATTTCCTGGAAGCGACTCTCTTCCGAGTCCGTTTCGTCCAACGACTGAACCGAACGGGACTTGCTTCGGTCCGATTTGGCCGGGCTGGAGTTGCGATTTTTCTTGCTGGAAATTGAGAAACAAAAATAGTAAGCAACTTGATGACAGCTATGAGGTTATCACTGGCTATTACCTTCCCTGCTTATTTTTGTTCTTGTTTTTGACGCTTGAACTGTTGTTGTTGCCGTTGCTTTCCCCATGATCGCTTTCACCTCCGTTCCAGCTGCCGGTTCCATCGCCCTTCTCGTTCATGATGATCTTCCGGCAAGTGTTCTGCAACGAGCGCAGGTCGTGCTCGGCCATCTCCAGTCGCTTGGTGATCGTCTGCATGGCTTCACTTCCCGGCGCGAGGGCCACTTCCAACTGCTTGACCAGCCTCTTGAGTGCGCTCAATCGCTTCTCCCGCTCCGAAAGACTGCCATCAGACATGCCACCACCATCGGAAATGCCACTATCAGAAAGAGACCCACTCGACGAGAGCTTAAGATTGACCGGAATGGATATATTATGCTCCTGAAAATGTACACAAGAATTAGAATAACCACTCATAGTAGCAGCGATGTACAAAAGCAAGTACCTGAAAAATCGGCTCAACGTTTTCGGACAGAGCTTTGACAACTTCCTTGACACTATTGACCATTTCGTCAGTCCTCCCGGCCCCGCTTTGCAGGGCCCCTTCAATCCCCTGAAGTTTCCCACGATCGCGATCCAGGATGTCTTTGAAATCACTCAAACCATCCTCCAGCTGCTTCCACGTCGTCATCGAGCTGGATAGGTTCTCGATCCGGTTCCTTATCCTGGAATGGAAATGTTTTAAAAAATTTCAAAACTGTCTTTGTACGAAGCAAAGTAAGCAATCATCCATACCTCACTTCCGCCTCATCCCAGGTGCTGTACAGCATGCTGATGCCGTCCTTCAGGTCCCGGTTGATGGTGCAATCCTCGCGGAGCTCGTTCAGGCAGTCGTAGCAAGATCCACACTTGTGGTCCGTACACTTGGTGACATTCTTGTCCCGGTCGAGCTGTTCCATTTGGGCGTCGATCGACGAATCGTCCAGAAGTTCCTTCCGCTGCAGCTCCTGGGCCGAGACCCAGTTGTGCACGGTGGCGTTCAGTGTGAGCATCTTGGGACGCTGGTTCTGCAGCACCTTGCGTTCATTCTGTGGGGAGGGTAGGACGGAATTTGTTATTAGATGGTGATCAGTGGTTTACATTTGAAAATTATATACGGATGATACAGTTTCGGTTAAATACATCAGAATTATGACCAGTAATCATTTTCAAAATACGACAGAGCGTCTGGAAGTCCTTCGTTACAAAATTCTATATGTTAACAAAAAAAGGTAAACAAATTCACAGAGCTTCAATAAGGCAAATTAAATTGGGAAGTTAATAATAATATCAAAAAACTATCATTAAAATTCATAAAACTTTCACAACGCCATATTAAAAAGCATATATATATATGCAAAAATTTAGGAATGTTAACAGAACTCTAAGGAAGGTTTAGATTTTTTCAAATGCTTGAACAAATGCTTGAAAAAAATCTGCTAAATCTGCTAAAAAATGCTAAATATAAATAAAAATGATAATAAATAAACTGTTGAAAAAATAAAAAGACTGTAATCGCACTTAAGAAAGTTAAGGTATTATTAAAAATGTATTTCTCAATTTCATATAAATTTCGAAACAATTAAATAAAACGCAAAAAAGATGAACCAACCAAGGGCTGAAAGTCTCTCAAATATAGTAATCTAATCCATTCAAATAAAACTCAAAATATATTAAAATTTCTATATAATTGAAAAAAAAAACAAAAAAAAAACACTTTAAACATTTTGAAATCTGTTTTGATAAAGGTAAGCCTACAGCGTTTGAGAGAAAACATACAGTGTCATAAAAATTAGAAAAAAAATCGCATTAAATTGCAAAAACTATCAAAAAATGAATGATGTAAACAGAACTTCAGGAATTTAAAAAAAAGTTTAATTAACGGATTCGCAAATGTTTATAAAATAATAGCAACTTAAGAAACACTAATAAACACATAGAAGTGTTGAAAAAGAAGATAACTAAAAGTGTTGACACTTGAGAAAACTTAAGTAAAATAAATATATATTGTATTTTTCGATCCCAGATAAATTCTCAGGAGTCAAATAAAAAGCAAGAAGCATTTAAAATTTCAAGATAATTAGAAAAAACTAAAAAAAAGTTGTAATTTGTTTTGAAACATAAACAAATATAAGTTAGAAATTTTCGAAAAACTTTAAAATTTGCCCAAAAAGCGAATAAATTCAAAGGTTATCAGAAATGCACAATACTTAAGGACAATCCACACTACCAGTCATAAATACGGACTCGCTTGGAAAAGTATTGCAACACTCAGTTGAATATTGCATCACCCCCCAAAAAGTTTAGCATCACCTTTACAAAGGTACATTAATGATACTATATTTCGAGACACTTAATATCTCCAAAGGTGCGGTCTTCAGCAAAGTTGTTCAGAAGGTGAAGAACATTCCAAATATGGATCGCTACGTGGCGCTAATGAGCATAGAAAATTGTACATTTTCAACCTGTTCAGAAGGTCAAGGGCATCCGAATAGTGACAAGTTTGGTTTCGTGTTCCACCGCTACATGGCGCTAGTGTAGCATGTCAGTCTATTGGACATGTTGTAAGATCTTGGCATTCTACGTCGTGTTCGGAACTCCACCGCTACGTGGCGCTAATGAGCATGCAAATAGAACATTTTCAACTTGCTCTATCTCGTGATTCTAATAAAATAGAAAGTTCGAGTCTTCGGGAAAGCTGTTCATCAGGTCAAGGGCATCCGATAGGAAGACAGTTTGGTTCAGACCTCCACCGCTACATGGCGCTAATGAGCATACGAAATTGAGCATTTCCAACTTGTTCTATCTTGCGATTCAGATAAGATAGATAGTTCGAATCTTCGGCAAAGTTGTTCAGAGGGTCAAGGGTATTCAAAAGATGCACCGTTCTGTTAGGAATTCCACCTATATGTGGCACTAGTGAGCATGGAACATTGAGCATTTTGAACTTGATCTACACCGTGATTCAGATAACATGGAAAGTTTTCGTCTTAGGCAAAGTTGTTCAGCAGGTCAAGGTGGATAGTTTGGTTCGTGATCCACCATCAGAACAGAGCGGTCCACCATCTAGATGCCCTTGACCTTCCGAACAACTTTGCCCACGACTCGAACTTTCTATCTTACCAGAATTACGAGATAAAATACTTATCCTTGATTCACAAGGTTCAAAATAATGAATATATTTACAGAAATAATCATGCTTCTTCCCAAACCAAGTAAATCACAGATATAAGAATATAAAAAGGAAGGAAAATTAAACGTAAGAGCCTTACGATAAATCACAGAAACTCAAGAATGTTTAAGAAAACATGAAACACATATAAATTGAAGATTCAAAAACTTGTAATAACTTCAGATAACAAAGTTTCTGAAAATATTGAATAAAATCTCTGTAATTCAAACAAACAATGAACAAGTGGTTGAATTAACAAAACTTAAAAAAGAAAAATTGTTTCCAAAACACAAAATACATTATAAACTTGAACAAAAACTATGCAAGTTCAATCCAACTAGCTGAAATATCAAGAACGTAGCAAAACAACGAATTTGCATGAAAATTTGTAGCATGCCTGATAAAGTTGCAACTTAAAAATTTTTACTGCAGAGAATTTTAAGAAGAAAAAATGTCATGACATTTTTACTACAACATTTCTCGTGCATTTATCACTTTCGCGTAGCTTCAAAAAACGCCAAAAATTTCATTTCAAACACCAAAACACTTAAGAACGTTGCTTTCAAAACTATCAACACAAATTAAAGCAAATTCAAAAACGAAATTCCGGTAAAGTCGAAAACACAATTTCAGAAAAACATATTTAACATTTATTTTATTTTTCAAATCCAAAAATCAGAAAAATCCGCAAAAATTCGAAGAAAATCATTGTTTAGACAATTTAAAATTTCGTAGAAATTCCAAAAATATCCAACGACCAAAAACCAAACAATTTATGAATCATTATTGAAAAAAATGAAATTTGTTTAAAAAATATATCTAAGAAAATTTATTAAAATCGAGGAAAAAGGTCGGAAGAATTTTCAAAATTTTCCAAAATTCTAAATTATATTTGAAAAAAACTTAAATTAAATTTTAAAGAAAATTAAATTTCTTATAAATTTGTAGAAGTTAAAAAAAAAATTCAGCAAAAAAAAAATTTCAGCAAAAAAAATTTCAGAACATGTATTAAAAACTTAAGGAAATTGGGGTAACAGAATCTTAGAGAAGTGAGCATAGCAAAGCCTAGGAATCTCAGAAAATATTTTTTGTAAAACATCACAAATTTTTAATTGGCCACATCAACGACTTGACCTCTCTGCCACCCATTTCGTTTTCCTTCATCGACGACGAGTACTGGGTCTCCAGGTTCGAACGGCTTCGTAGACTCAAACCACTTGGTGCGTCTAGTTATCGTTGGTAGGTACTCCCGAACCAATCGGGTTGTGTTGACCGCCATCTCAGGAGGTGTGTAACGCTCTTTGTGCTGAAGAGTAGAAAGTGGTTTGGGGTTGAAGATTCTTGTTCCGGGAACTCCTGTGGAATATAGGTGAGGATTCTAGAGTTGACGATAGCTTCAGCTTCTAGGATTACCGTCTTCAACACCTCGTCGCTCGGATGATGCGGATGGTCGGCAATCACTGACATGGCCGTCTTCACGGACCACATCATGCGCTCTCAAGCTCCACCTATATGCGGCGCAGAAGGTGGGTTCAGGTACCAGCTGGTTCTGGAACAGGTGAGCGTTAGGGCGCAATCCTCGTATATGTCCTGAATCTGCTTTGCCAGCAGATTACTAGCTCCCAGGATTGTCCCACGACGAGCCACAAAACGCCATCACACACGACTGTAATGACAAGCTGTGAAAATCTCCAAATGTATGGCGCGCACCGTCAGACAGGTGAATAGTGGCACCCACCTCTTCAGCAGGCTACGGCCATGTTTAACCATCAACGGTCCGAAATAGTCCACGCCTGTATGCGTGAATAGTCTCACAAATCCAGTAACTCTAGCTTGGTAGAGTCATCCTAATCCGGCAGAGCAAACACCTACTAGATATTTGTTCCCTCCATTCCCGTGCAGGAACCGCCGGTGATAATCTTCTAAAAGAAGAAGGATCGCAGGGTGCTTCTTCGGTAAAATTAAAGGGTATTTAGTCTCTATCGGTACCGCCGGCGCCGCTGTTATTCAACTGTTCATCCGGATGATACCGTACTCATCGATGAATGGCGAAAGACGGTGCAACGGACTTGTCTTCGGGATTGGCATTGCATCTCTGGGGACCGTTAGATTACGTCAGAATACGCTTCAGTTTGTACCTGCTGCCAAAGTAGGTTCTCAGCGTTTTTGATGTGTTCCTGAGTCAGCAACGTCGCACTTGTATGCTTCTCACCTTTGAAACGCTGAATACTACGTAAACCGTAAGCAGTCGCTCTCAGGAGTCGGTTCCAGTTGGAGAATCTTAGGACGTCTATCAGCAACTGCTGCACTGAACCATGGAACAGAAATACAGCTCGAAGCTCGGTGATTGTCTCCGACTCATTCGGTAAAGGTTTTGGCGGCCAATATTCCGGCGACTTGTGCTGGAATTCTGGTGCCGTCCACGCTAGTCGATGTAAGAATCTCTCCTACTCGAGAGGCCACGAATTAATGGTATCGGCGACTGTCTGATCTCAACCAGGAGAGTACGGTTGACGAATCGAACCAGAGGAATCGCTTCGATACAGGCAAGTCCATAGATGTCAAAACGTTGTTTAACAATCTCGTTCCAATCATCGCAGAATGCAGTTCAAGGCGAGGCGAAGATAGAGGTTTGACCTTCGTTTTTGCCGCTACGACAGCGCATCGAGGTTGGCCGTGTATCGACTAATCGAAGGAACAGTACCGCTGCACATGCCAATTCGCATGCATCGACGAACAGATGGGCCTCTATATCTCCAAGAGCAGAACTGGCCAATCCACTAAAGAAACAACGAGGTACAGCCACCTCGTCCAGCCGCTGCATGTATCGACACCAACAATACCATTTTGCTCATGAGCTCATACCAGTCCGTTCCGGATCTCCAGATCAGCTGCATTAGAATTTTTCCGTGCACAACGAAATGGGAAATCAGCCCCAGCGGATCAAACAGCGACACTATGGTCTTCAGGACTTTTCGTTTGGTTGGTGTAGTGGAACCTCCAAGCTTCCGTCGGCCTCCATAACCATACCTAACACTCGCTCTGTTTCCAAGGACTTCTCCAGATTCATGAACACCGTCGAGGGTGCTCTTTGTTCTCCGATTCCAGAAAGAACTTCAACGGAGTTAGAGCAAAAGTTTCGGATTTCGAAACTCGCTTCTGAGTGTACGTACTTCATATCGTTAATCAGCTGCTTCCGAGCCTACGCTGTCCAGGAAATCACCAACGTAGTGGTTCTCCACAATTGACTTCCTGCTCTAGGAAAGTTTTCAGCAAACTCAGTTGCGTTTTTGTTCTTAACGAACTGCGCCAGACTAGGCGCACAGGTCGTGCCGAAGGTGGCTACTTCCATTACGTAGATCTGAGGTGGCGATTGGGGAAAGGTCGAAAAAGAAACCTCTGAGATTGTTTATCTAAGGAATAACGAATAAGGATCTGATGGAACATCTCCCTTATATCACCAACTATCGTAATGTTCCTTTGCCTGAACCGCAGTAGTACTGTAAATGAGGCAACCAGTATTTCGTTGAATGACACTCCTCCCGCTCGTGCTTTGGCATCCCATTTTAGCCGAATTTTGTCGGGTTTCTTCGGATTCTGTACTACGCCCAGTGGCAAGAGTATCAAACCTTGCTGAGGTCCGTCGACTGTACTTCCTCCGGAGTGATCCGGTGCGCGTATCTCTGCACTTCGTACTGTTCGATCATCTCTTTCACTTTAGCTTCAAGAACTTGATCCTTGCCTAACCGCTTATCTAACGCCTTCATTCGCCGTACTGCCATAGGGTAGCTGTCGGGGAAGGAAAAATGGTCGTACTTCCATAACAACCCCGTTTCGAAAGATCCGTTCACTTCGGCTTCTGGCTTGAAGGGTAACGCTCGATTCTTCCACAGCGAAATATTGCTGCATCCAGTCGTGTAGCTCCCGATACTCCAGATCACCAACAACACGCAGGTTCAGCTGCTCCAGCACGGTACCATTGTCAGAACTCTTCCCAAAAATGCACCAACCAAGGCGGGTTTTCGTTGCCACGGGTTCGTTCCCCGGCGAAGCATCTGTATAACTGCGGACTGGAAGCCTCTTTAGATGCAAATGTATCTGCTGCAACTCTTCATACTGCATTGTCTGACTTGATAGTCGGAGCTTCTGAACTGTTCGCACGTTGCTGAGTTTGAAATTCTCTCTAACTCCAGAAATGACCACACTGACACGTTGAGATCCTTTCTCCTCTCTCTCGGAATGTTGCCTGTCGGTTGGCCCAGTAATACCTAGCACCGTTGCTGAACCAGATTCCAGTTGACGATGACCCATCATCCAAGACGGCGAAGGTGTGGACTTGCTGACCATTTCCATGGATAGTTACAGGCAAATACCGAGAGAAAGAATATGTAGTCGAGGAGTGGAGATTTTGATGCACAACTTCCTTGAAATTATTCGTAGTCTGCGACCTGTTCGCGGTTTCCAATTTATTAGATGAAATATTCCTTGTCAAATGCAGCAGCTTGTGATGATGAACTCTGCATCCTTCGAGGCCACACTCCTTGTAGAAACGACAAGTCCACTTTCGATGCGGTATGAGACAGCTCCTGCACATATCGTCTTCCATCTTCCATCCAGGTCAAGTGCCTTAAGCTGCGCGCCTTAAGGCTTGCTTTCCCTAGGAGTGTCCGTAGTGCTTCTGCTTTTCTCGCCCAAACAACAGTTCAGTTAAATTGATTCTCGAAAACGAACCGACGAGAACAGGAAGAGGCGCAGAACGAGTAAGGTGGACAGACAGAAGACAGCCAAGCTGGCGAGTAACAGCCAAGGACTGAATACAATGGAGACAACTTCTGTGTACAACAGAGCCCACACCAGCCTTGGTCTGATAATTAAGGTTAGTATAATGACTAAAGGGTGTTTCGATCAAAATATGGTCGACTTAAACTTGACGCATTTCCTTTCATCGTACATTAAAAAAATGTTCACACGCCTTGATTAGAAGATGTGTGCATGTATCATCATGCCTCTATTTTGATTTTGAGATTAGCACTTCAGTTATCAAAATGTCGTCGAAGGAAGAGAAGCAACGCATCTAAATTTTGCACGTCCATGGCGAAAATCCAAACTACTCTCTCGCCATGTTGGCGAAATTGTTGAATGTGGCTAAATCAACTGCATTAAAAGTGTTCAGTGAACGTTTGTCGACGCCAGGAAAGTTGGATCGGGGGAAAATCTAAAGCCGGAGGCCACAGCGATGACAAAAAAAGTTGCCCGCTGTTTCAAGCGGAACTTTAACCTCTCCGTCCGAAATGTCACAAAGAAGCTGGGAGTGGCGCCTTCAACCGTGGATAGAGCTAAAAACGAGCTGGACTGTGGAAAGTGGTGACTTCAAATCGCGACGGTAAACAAAACACGACGGCCAAAGTATGATCGCTAAAGTAGTACACGACGATGCCTACGAAGTTTGCAACCGGCAACCGGCAACCGGGGAAAGGTGGCAGATATTTTCAAGCACATTAAACTGTCAAAGTTCACGAATAAATATCGGGTGTGGCAGGCCATCTGTACCTGTGGCTTGGAGAGCAACGTTTACATTGCGACCGGAACCGTCAACCAGGAAATTTATCTGAGCGAGTGCCTACAAAAACGTCTACTGCCTTTCCTGAAGCGACACAATTGTTCCGTTCTATTTTGGCCGGATTTGGCATCTTGCCATTACGGAAACAAGGCCATGGAGTGGTATGCTGCCAACGTTCAAGTGGTGCCCAAGGACAAGAACCGTCCCAACACGTCAGAGCTCCGCCCAATCGAACAATATTGGGCCTTCGTCAAGTGGAACCTTAAGAAGACTCAGAAAGCTGTTGTGAGCGAGAAACAGTTCAAGACAAGCTGGCCTTCTGCGGTGCATAAAGTGGACAAGGAGACTGTATAAAATCTTATGGCAGGTGTTAAACGAAAGACCCGGCAATTCGCATTTGGAGATAAGGAAGCTTAGCTGAATGTTTCTCCTGTATTATGTATTAACTAAACTGAGGAAAAAAAAATTTGACTTATTAGTAAAAACTATGATCGACTCACACACATTACTGTTTTGATCGGAACACCCTTCATATCTGATCAAAAATTAAGCTTCACTGCATCATTGAGTTGAGTTTTGAACAGCTTTAGGGTTTTCATTTTCACTCAATAAGGCAGCTTAAGATGAATTACAGGATCTACAGAACCTAGTTGGCTTCCTTGCGTTACACAGTGGATATGTTGCGTAGCCTCTCTTGGTTTAACATATGTTTGAAAAATGTGAAAATTGGTTTTGGAAAGTGATCATCTCTTCTATGTTTTCATCTACACTAAACACCTAACGCCCCCATTTTGATAGATCTTCCGAGCTTTATTTTCAACTTTGAAACAAAACAAAGCAAACACCTAAAACGTTTTTCAACAATTCAAGTTCAGTGCTCGATGTAACAAACGACACCCCCAATTAACGACCCATTACAGACGAGGGCTTATCAGTGATGTCTCAATATCCGAAGCTCGGAGCAACACACGATCCATCACCCGAGGCCAGGCACCGATCATAGACCATGAAAAAAGTAAACAAACTGCCGTAAAAAATGAAAATAGTTTCACTTTCAGCACCTGCATCACACACATGACTGCCTGCACTGACGCAAACGTTTGAATATTTACTGTTTTATCTTCAAAAAAACAAAACTAACACAAATTACCTCACCCGTGTATCAACAAGACACCTATCCGGTTAAAACCCTTTCCCTTAATGCGGTTCGCCATCAGCTCGAGTACCGGACATTTTTTTTCCTCTCTACTCCCTCACTCGTAAACCATTTACGAACTCGTCTAGCAAATTAATTATCGTAAAAATACCGCCACTAATGGCATCATTTTGCAACACATTCCTAATTTAGTTCGCCGTCGAGTCAAGTGCATCTGCTTAGTTTCAGCACGCCGGCGATGAAACTCGAAAAAAAACCAAAAATATCGGCGCCTGCCAGTTTGATCCCCTGACCTTCACCTTTCGGAATATAATTCTACTTTCTTCTGATGCCCTCCCCGTTATCAACTTAAACATTCAACGAACGCAAATTGAACAACACTCACCTTCAGCTGATCGATGGCCAACTGTATGTGTGCCTCCGAGGTGAAATCGAACGCCTTGCTGCCCAGATCCTCCAGGACATCCTTCAGCGATTGAATCTCCTCCTGGAACTGGGTCGTAATCTGCCGCCGTTCGCCCCAGCTCAGCAGCTTCTCCCAGCACAGGATGGTATCTACGGCGGAACAAGAGGAAGAGGAAATCGTTTATTATTTATGTCATCGCTCTGATTAGTTTCCAATCGATTTCGGTCGGCAAGTAAAGGTACCAGCTAATCGGTCCGTTTGTACTCCAGCGTGGCTTTTCTGCACCGCCCGCCGCCGGGTGGTGGTGGTCGTGGTGGAGATGCTGATCGATTCTTGATGAATCGATTTGAATTGTGATATCTTCTTCATGCTGACAGTGGATTGAAATTTTGCCAACAAACTCGATCGCGGTTCTCCGTCATAGTAAAGAGTGTCGCAGCGCGCGCGCGGTTCGAACGAAAACACTAGACTACAACACGGACGAATGCCGTCCGATCGGATCTACTGGCAAAGCCGTAATAGGCCGTGCAGTTCACCACTACGAACAGAAAGGGAAAAAATGCTCAATCACAACACAGTCAATGTCGGGTGCTTTGGCGTTTGAAATTAAACTAGACGTTGTATTGGTGCTAGATGGTGACTAGATCGGATTGTTATTCCATTATTTCGTGCAATTCTCACGACGACGGGGATGATCATCGCATTAGGCGCCGTTTTTTCTTCCGAAGGGGGAACAATAATAAATACACAATCGCTAAATCATAGTCGCCCCTCGCGACGCACGAATGTCGCAGGTTAGACGTAACCATAGCAACTTGGCGTCGAAGCGGAAAGTGAAACGGCCAGCGAGAGAGCGCGAGAGTGGAAAATGCGTTGCAATCGTACGCACACGTGCTAGAGCGAAGCTATCTCGGAAAGTTCCCGCCAGATGTGACCAATGCACAGTGGTCCAGAATGCAAATTTAGCTGGAAAGATACATTTTCAGCCTAAGTTTGAAGTTTTGTAGAAAAATTGTCGTTCTACAAAGTTGTTTCTGATAACAAGGCCCATCTTTTGGTGTGAAGGAAAACTAGGGTGGTCCTTATTTTCAGAGAAATCGAAAATCTAGCTGTTTTATTTGCAGAAATAAAGGCATTTATTCAAAAGTTGTTGATTAAATAATTTTAAGCAACTTTGATTGTATAAATTTTTCTGTACCCTTTTATATGACTGAATAAGAGCATTTTTTCCTACGTGGCTTAGGGTGTCCCTATAAAAATCAGTTATATTGATGTAACTGATGTTTCATTTCAAATTTTTCAGCAAAGTTGTGTTGCTATTGGTAAGCAATAAAAGTTACAACTTTTGGTGTGTGTGTGTGTGTGTGTGTGTGTGTGTGTGTGTGTGTGTGTGTGTGTGTGTGTGTGTGTGTGTGTGCGTGCGCGGGGGCGTTGGGCGAGTTGAACTGCGAATAACTTGATCAATCATATGCTCTGCAATGGTGCCCTTTTTGTTATGGAGGCCAATACAATAAAAAGGAGAACTTTTGAGGCAAGCCAAGTTATCCTCTAATCTTTTGGAGAAATAGGAGGTACTGGTAGTCCATAACAGGTACATAGACGCCCTTATTCCCACTTACAACTCAGGAATAGAAGGTTAAGAAGAGTCACAGTCACCAACTAAAGCTTGAACCGGGTACCTCGGAAAAACTAACACTACCCACGGCAATAGCCAGCGGACGATGCCCTGGTCGTATTAAGTAAAAAAAATAGCAATTTGCTTATGGAATGATCTCACCTTCTTGTTTTACTTTTTTCTTGAAAAGAAAAAAAACGGTTCAGCCAGAACCACCGCTGCCAACTAAAGTTTGAACCAGGTATTTAATAAATCCATTATATCTGCCACCTGAGCCAGCAAACAATGTTCTGTACGTATTCATATAAAAAATAAAAAATAAAAGTTGCAAAAAGAATGAAAGAAATGAGAGTAATGAAGGAATAAAAAAAAAACGGAAGGAATAAATTGAATAAAAGAAATTAAAAGAATGGAACGAATAAAATAAATGAAAAGCTTGAAAGAAACGCAAGGAATGAAAGAAAGATTATTTTGAATGAAAGAAATGAAATAAATTAACGAATGGAAATGAAAGAAATGAAATAAATTAACGGAATGAAGACAATGAGAGGAATGAAAGGAATGAGAGAAATTTAATGAATAAAAAGAATAGTAGATATTTAAGGAATGGAAGAAATGCAGCAAGGAAAGGAATGAAATGAATGAAAGTGTTGAGAGGAATAAAAGTACTGAAAGGAACGGAATGAATGCAAAACATGAAATCCAATTGGAATGAAACTAAAGGATTGCAATTAATAAAGGAATGAAGGACTAAAGGAAAAAAAGGTATAAAAAGACTAAGAAATGAATACAATAAATACGAATACGAAACAAATAAAGAGAATAAGAAAGAAAGGAATTAGGGATATGAATGGAATAAACGGAATGAGAAGAACAAAAGGAATGAAATAGATGAAAAAATGAGAGAAAGGACAGGAATTATATAAATGATAGAAATGCATAGAAAAATGCAATGAGAGGAATACAAAGATTGAAAGGAATCAATGTAATGAAGGGAATGAATTAAATGAAATGGCATGGAAGAAATTGACGCAACGAATGGAATGAGAGATATAAAAGCAATAAAAGAATGAAAAGGATTCAGAGAACAAGAGTAATGAAAAATAAATAAAAGAAGTATATGAACTGAAGGGAAAACGAAATGAAACGAATGGAAGAAATGGAAAGGATGAATGAAATGGGAGGAATGAGATAAATGATAGAATGAAAGGAGAAAAAGAATAAAAGTAATTCGAAAAATGAAAGTCATGACATGAATATCAGAAACAAGTGAAGTAAAAGACATGAAAGGAATTAACGAAATGCTAGAAATGAATGGGATGGACGAAAAAGGAGGAATGAATTGGAGTAGTAGAGTAGTAAAAGTTAGAACTTTTGGTGTGCTAAAATTGTATCTATCGTATGTCAAACAAAAGTTATGATTGTGTTTTTAAACAAAATAGGCCTTTCTAAAATGTTGAACTGCATTTGAAACAATTTTTATTACTGCATATCCTACAGAACAAAATCAATTTTTTGCTCTTACATTTTTATTTCAAATTTTCCAACAAAGTTGTCTTTGAATGATTTTTTAACTTAAACAGACAACAGTTTTGCCGTATAAATCTTGGCTATATCTCTTACCGTTAGCGAGTATTTAAATTAACGATTTTCTTATAAAATTACGCTTTTTTCAAACGTGTTTAACTCAATTTGAAAAAATAACCTATCTCCAGTTTTCAGATATAATATGCAATAAAAATTCATTCAAATTCTGTTGAAAAATATTTTTTTGGTTTGCCCCTACTAGAAGAATCAATATTTTAAAAAAGCCTATTTTGTTTACAAGTACAATAATAACTTTTGTTTGAAATACGATATAGACAATTTCAGCACACAAAAGTTGTAACTTCTCATCATGCTGAAAAATTCGAAATAAAAAAGTTACAGCAAAATAACTGATTTTTATAGGGACACGCTAAGCTAAAATATGGAAAAGTTCATTCTTAGTGCCTATCTTTAAATCTGGCCGCAAATCTGACCTACGTAACTATTGTGGTTTATTGCATTCCAAAACTTTTTAAAGCAATTATCAATGAAAAAATAATCCTTCAAATCAAAAAACGAATTACCAACATGCAACAAGGCTTCTTAAAGGGACGTTCAACCTCGACAAATCTACTTGATAAATATAGATTATTCATAGAATTCAATGAATAATGGAAACCACGCAGAAGCTTTGTATATAAACTTTAGCAAAGCATTTGATCGCATTGATATACCAATGTTGCTGTTTAAACTGGAAAAAAAATAGAAATTGAGCCACACAGATAAAAAGAAACATTGAATTTTCTGCGTTATCTAATGCATATACAGGGAATGGTAAGTTTGGCAAAAGATAATGGAATATGTCATGAACTTAAGCCAGATAACGCCTGAATCTAGCCTGTTGTATGAAAGATTGCAAACAGTTTCGTTTTTTACGCCTCCCTTGGCTTGAAATTAAATGAGGGAAAATATTACGCGCTTGTTAAAATTAATTATTTTTTTCTGTGCAAGATTTCTGAAATGGCTTAAATCATATTTCACAAACCGCCAACAAATAATAAAATTCAACAAAAAGAAATCAAATCCTATTCAAGTCACTTCGGTGGTTCCCCATGGCTCTTATTTGAGAACACTGCTTTTTATTCAATTTGTAAATGACATTTCCTTCTTTCTGAAAACAAGAAAAGTGCTTATTTATGCCGACGACATGAAACTATTCTTGGAAATAAAAAATTCCAGAAAGAATTACACATATTCCACACATAGTGCTCGAAAAGCCTACTGCAACTCAACATAAAAAATTGGATTTTAATATAATTTAGCAGAAAACGAAACACATCAAAAATATTAATCTTATTAGGAAATCAAGTTGTTGGAAAATATGAAAGAGTTAGGGATTCAGGAGTTATCTTAGACTCTAAACTAAATTTCAATGACAATTATAACTCAATTATACATACAGGCGAATATTATGCTGGGCTTTAAAAACACTTTAGTATCAATTTTGTTGATTTCTACACAATAAAAACATTATATGTTGCTTATGTTAGGTCTATTCTGGAATACTGCAGTATGGTCTGGTTTCCATTTTATAAAACGCATATTGGCCGAAAAAAATCCGAACAAAAACAATTTCTATTATATGCCCTTAGGACCCTTCAACACCATACGAAACATCACAAACTAATAAAATTGTTCTAAAGCAGTGACTATTTAACCTAAGTTTTTTTTATTTACATATTTTTTCTCTCTACTCTGAATGTACTATAGCATGAGGAAATTTAAAAAAAGAAGAAAATTATATGTTAATGTAATAGTCTAGGTTAGTTTGACGAAATAAATAAATAAATAAGCCACGTAGGAAAAAATGCTCTAATTCAGTCATATAAAAACGTACAGAAAAATGTATTCCATCAAAGTTGCTTTAAATTATTTAATCTACAACTTTAAAAAAAATGCCTTTCTTTCTGAAAATAAAAGAATACGATTTTGATTTCTCTGAAAATAAGGACCACCCTAGTTTTCATTCACACCAAAAGATGCGCCTTGTCATTCGAAACAATTTTGTAGAAGACAACTTTTCTCCAAAACTTCAAACTTAGGCTGAAAATGTGTCATACCCGCTAAATTCGCATTCTGGACCACTGTGCAATGGGGTAAGCCTCGCTTCAAGCACTACTAAACTACGATACTAGGTCACTTTTCGAAAACATTTGCGGTGCGAGAGATGCGAAACACAACGCGGCGTTGGCTGATGATTGTTGGGTGGAGGCGAACGTGCGATACCTATCAATTTCGATTACAGGGTTGAGGAACGAATCCCAATGAAGTGTTCTGATTTTTATTTCAGTTTCTGCCAACACATCTTCTGTGGATTTCTAATTGTGAGTGAATATCAGTCGTGATTACAACCCTGTGAAACTAAAACATTATGAACCGTCTACTGTAAGCAAGGAAAGATGTTTGTTGATACTAAAACCAGAGATCAAACATCATTAGCATTCACAGCATCCTGCTTTTACGCGATTTTGATTCGCTGTTAGGCAGGATAGATGTCGAATGTTTAGACCCATCTGATTTTTCTTCGTAATTTTTTGGGGAAAGTTGCATTGCATTTGGATAAAAATTAAGATGACACAATCAAACATAGCGGCGTAGAAAAATTTCGTCAAAACAGCACTGAATATCAACATAAATACTCTCCACCCAAAGGGAAACAGAGAGCCACCATGCTCTCAACCCGTTTCACTTTCACACTTCCTAGCAACCGAAAAGCTTTGTTTTGGCAACAGTTCAACTGCGTCGCGACGTCCCCCGATACAAACAAATTGCACGTGCTATCTCTGTGTCAAGGTCGTTGTGACGATTTCATTCACCACTTGATGTTGCGTACACACTTTATTTTCGAATCGCACGCACCGTCGACATCGTCGGATGAATCACTGATCGGTGTTGGATTGCTCTGTAACTCTGCACTGGTTCCACTCTGATTGTCTAAACTAAGTTCTTACAGCAACAACCAAATCGTGCCTAACTAAGCGAATTTCCACTTATTTTCGGACCGTAATCGAATTACAACGACTCGAAGGCCGCGGTGTTGGTGATGACATCATAACTGAAGACTGAGTTCAATTCACTATATGATGTGGCGCCCGATTCCGTTGGATGACGTTTGGCCTCCCGAAGGAAGACAACAAACGCGTGGACATGCGCAAATCGTTTCATCCAACTTTGCGTTACTTCGTTTTTTTTTCTCGCAGCATTGGAATCCAAATGAAATCATGTTCATTAAAATCGGAAATATTTCTAAGATTTCACTGAAATGTCTGAGAAAATTGTGAGATAATCTTATAGAGATTTCTCGGACTCGAGCGAATAGATACTTAGATAATTAGATTCGAGCAAATTTGAGAAAAATAACTCAACTTTAATTGGGACTGCACGAGCGTGCTTCTCATTGATTCTAGGTCACTGGGTCAGGATGAATCATTTAGGGTGACCACTCGAGTTCAATTTTAATACTCTACATATGAGACAAATATTTCAAATGTTTCTTTGTTATTCTGTTTCTTATATTTTATTGTTTATGAGTATATATTTACATTTCGTTTCTATCGCCTTTAGTTTTAATCATTGCCCTTAGTCTGTTCGGAAAAGCATTACACGTGCCTGGTTTTTGGAGATTTCACCCCATATCTTCTGTATGGTAGCTTTCAATACCCATTGGTTTGAGATCTCGAAAGTGAGCTTCCTTGATTCCCCAAATAGAGAAATCCAGAGGATTTGCATAATACCTTAGGAACGAAGTCTGGCAAATTCTTGGTGCACCATGCTTGGGTAATCTCTGCTCCATGGGACGGCGTGAAATCCTGTTGAAACATTCATTTCCGATTACCGAACATAGTTGAAGTATGCATCTTAAAATGCTTTTCCAGGACCACTTTTACGTAGTATGTTGCTTTGATTTTTACATCCTTATCAATGAAAAGCAGTAGTAGACGAGGTTCCGTAGAAATCGCTCCCCAAACCATGACCGAAGTATGATTTTGGAAGCGTTGAACTGTGCGAATAAAGGAAGGGATATCTCTAATACTCGCTGCATAGACCCTGTCATTTTGAGCGTTGAAAATTTGTTGCAATAAGAAATATTTCTCATCCGAAAACACAGTCGTGGAATCACCGTGCCGACGAAGTATTTCTCTGGTCTCTGGTCTTCTTGTGGGCTTCCGAAAGTCCATGATGTTTTCTTTTCTTGTACGGCATCAATCTCAAATCCCCTTTGAGAACTGATCTGATAGATTTCCTGGAGACGTCCATAGCCAGTTTATATGAAGAAAGATAAGGATTTCAGCGAATTCACGCACCGCCTTTACAAGCCGTTTGGTATGTACATCATGTACGAGGACGACCTGGTGTTTCTTAGGATCGATGGTTCCCTGCGTCCTCCATCTTCTCAACGTCCGGTCAATTAATGGGCGGTCAATTAATTCCTTCCGGGTCTCGGCCAGTATCTAGTTGGGACGCTTTCCCGCCAAATGCAACTGCAAAATCCGTTGTCTTTTGAAATCCATATTATTCTTAGGTACTTCCTATCAACGCAATCTAGCGAAAACTAGTTTGTTTACATATTAATCAGTATCTGTTTAATATACTGGCAACCAGACGGCTCTTGAAATGGCTAAAAGAATTCCACACTGAAACAAAATACTGCGTCACTTATTTGGGCCTAGCCTGTATTATATGCAATAGTCATCTTGACCATGATATAGTTGTCGATAGAACCAGGGAATTTTTCTCAGAGCACTTTTGAGAATAACCACAGAGAACAGACGATCATCTTCCATCGACTATTTGTGTAAAACTTTAAACCGACTTTTCAAATGTATGTCGTCAGGCGGCGCTGCAGTTGTGCAATAACTGTCATGTAAATGTTTATCAACAAAAAGCCTAGCACATAACCTGAAAAGTATTGTTTGTTTTTCTCCGCACATGTTTTTTTATACCGGATGCGCATATTAACTTTTACACGTTTTTCAAGAAAAGGTATATGGAGATTTGTCCGGAGGAAAGATTTTGGGCCATAATGAAGGACAAAATTCGAAAATCGTGCAAGGTGTTTAAGAACGAGCTGGAGTTGAAGAAAGAATGGATGAAAGGGTTCAAAAAGGTCGGCTTCAACATTGCACAAAATGTAATGAGGGGTCTCAAGGGAATGGTGCGGGCTTTCAGCGATGGAAAGGAAAATGAATAAAGTAATGTTTTATTTTTTGAAATACGGAAGACTTATGAAACAAAATATGCAAACAATGTCAGGCGTAAACAAACATGTCCTAGCTGAAAAACATCAAACACTTGTATGACAAAATAGTTAGTTGGCTAAAAAATTCTAGATTTGAAATACATCAAACGAACACCTCATGACAAAACTAGTCAAATCACACTGTTATAGACCTACAGCACGACCCATGAAAAAAAACTCAAATATTTATATTTTCGGTGCTACTTGGGCACTTTGTGACTGGTCGCGCAAGCATCCTTAAGGTTGAGTTAAATCGCTTCAAAACACTTTTGAAGTGTAATTTAAACAATGAAGAAAACATCACACATTGTGGCATCCTTACTGTTGGTATAAATCGGTACTAACTAAACGCAGAGTTTACTAGACGTCGACTCAATTAAGCGTATCATATACCAAAACGATTGGGGTTGATCGACTCAAATCTTTTATCCAACCTCCCCGTGATTTCTCGTGGAAATGCAGAGGAAACCTCGGCTTCCAATTAAGCGAGAATCACGTCAACACATTTCTATCGGCAAAAGAGTATATGCATCATAAGATTGGACAAATTTTCATTAACAAATTGAAAAATGCTCCCTAAAATTGCTCGTTAAGTTCAACAAAATATAACCATATAGTATATGAAATGTTCCATAGACATGTGAAAACAGCTCCATAGAATAATGAAAATTGAGCATTGAAAACCCGGATATGTTAATTAATGATAGATGCAATGCTAAATATATCATGTATAATCTGACAATGGTTTACTTGAAAAGTAACCTTAAGCATCAATTAGTGTACCATACGGATGATGAAAAGTACCTTGATCTTGTATGGTACATTAATTGAAGCTTAAGGTTACTTTTCAACTGGATCACTTTCAGATTGTACATAATATATTTAGCATTGTATCTAGCATTAATGAACATATCCGGGTTTTCAATGCTCAATTATAATTATTCTATGGAGCTTTTGTCACATTTGTATGGAACATTTCATATATTTTATGGTTATATTTTGTTGAATTTAACGAGCAATACATTTCATTTTAGGGAGGGTTTTTCAATTTATTATTGAAAATGTATCCAATCTTATGATGCATTTATAGGGCTGCCCATTTCTATCCTTTCCTTATTTCACCTGCATTCGGGCGCAGCCAGCGCCGATATTGCCTTAGTCTGGGATCACCAAGTTTTACCCATTGAGGATGTATGTTATTGTAATGTATCATATAATCGTCCTATAAGACTTGCGTAAGCTGTCTTAAAGTGACCTGAACCATCATAAAGCAGTCAACACGATTCAAAAAGGTGGCATTGGTTCTGCCGAAAGGAATCTGGGAACTAACTTATTTAACAAACTTTGTTTCTTATGATTTTTTAGCGCTATAAGCAGCGCCTCATCCGGATGAGACACACGAACTACCAAAATAACATGTAAATTTCTGTCCCCTGAGACCGACACATGCAAGCATCTTTTAGCACATAAGAATGAGTTTAATTGATGAGAAAATAAATTCAATCAAGCACATCTTTTGTCGAATTGCGGTTGTGTCAGTTTCAGGAGACATAATTTGAAACGAAATCTTTCTTCACGTTCGCCCTTTTCGTTACAAACATGAATTATGTCTCGTGCAAAACTCATGATTTCTAAGTGTGGTGACAAGAAAGGCTTCACCTATGGTTATAAGAGTGAATTTATAATTTTGATGAATTTGTCGCAATCAATCTCCTTCAGCAAATTTTAATGCAAACTTTACGAGTATGATGATGAAAATTTACCGATGCTTCTTTTGAATAAAGCTTTTAAGAAGGCAGATAAAATTCAAGTTCATTGTTCTAATTGGAAATTTTGAAGGATTATCGTTCGTTATTTGCTACATTAATTGGCAAGTATAAACCTCAAGTTGCATCACATGAATGACTTTCTAGAGATGGCAACACTGCTCGGACAGTGACAGATAGATCTCAACTCAATATCATTCAGAATCAGCGAGAAAAAATGCATGGAAAACTTGCAATTCTGGTAAGAAATGAACAACAAGACTCCAGACTCCAGACCTAGTTTTCCAACCACCATGATTCATTGTCTTCTGGATGTATTGATCCTTGTGTGCTTCAGCAGAAGATCTCCAACTCTCGAGCGCCTTTTTTAGCCGAATCGCTCAAATCGAGAGCATGTTTTCGACCAACCCATTTCCAGATGTCTATCGACGTACCAGCATGTAGCAAACTTCAGTCGCTTCTTTTGGTTCCGCTTGCTAAAAGGTCGCTTGGACGCCAAGCAGCTCTTATCCACTGTCGTTGAACCGTCAACGAACAGTACGGCGATCAACACTTAGATTCAGTAATTCAGGAATCCCTCTCGATGAAAATTTCGGATTTTGCATAGCCAACTGTACACTATTCTTTGGCTGACATACTTCCTGCTTCATCTTCAAGTGAAAATGAGTATTGTTTAGCAATATTTCGTAGAGAAAGACTCGCGAATATTAAATTTTCTGACATCAAGCGAAATTTGTTTTCCGTACATTTTAAACTTTTGAATACACACGGAACCAACTTCAGCGTGACTACAACTGTCAAAGAACGCAGTGCTGCCAGAACATTAAAATTGGCTTTAATGTTATCGCAAAATCTGACCTTTGAGTCAGATGAGTGTATGATTTATTTTGTCCAAGAAAAAATATCGATTTTTGGACAAAAACTAATCAAACAAAACAATACTTTCAATGATTAACGTCTTGCACTCTGTATTTAACTCACTTTTCCACCATCTTTGCAACACATGTATCTGTCAAAATGAGAACAATATAACACATAATGCGTTTTCAGTAGAAAGTAGAAAATACTTAAGATCACCCACTTATTCATGCGGCTTGCATAGCGTTTCGTACATAATTGTATTTTTCACTCTATCTCACCGGGGGGAGGAGGCAACCGCTCATCCCACACGGCCTTTCCCGACGTCACTTTTGATACGAAAGTGGCCACGGATTACTGTAGTCAGAGCAAGGAAACTTGAATCTTATAATGTTGTTGGGCGCCGTCATCCGTAACTCGTCTCGAAAAAGTTCTGAAGTATTTCTTGCAGAATTCAGTAACAGTAACAGCAACTGAAAGAGAGTCGTTGGTATCACTCGTTGCCAGCTGTTGTTCAGCTACTTTGAACCTCTATGACATGTATGAACTATTCATCTGGTTGTTCTAGGCACAACTTTGTCAGCAAACGGGATAGTTAAGCGATGTCTGATTCCACGATGACACACCTGTCACAATCATATGAATTTCAACTCCTTTTTCTTCGCAGTACTTCATGACAAGTTTTGACAAGTTCCATCAGTTCCAGGCAAAATCGGCCATGAAATGTCGAAATTTGACATAAGCCGTATGGATTTGGACGAAATTTCGCAACCGTACACGGAAAAAATCGAAAATACTGAGAAGCATATTATACACGGCCAGCTCAGTTTTGATTCGTTTTTGACTCGTTTTCGTCATTAGTGGAGTCACTCAAATTTGAGGAAATGTAACTGGTCGACAAATCATAAACATCGACTCAAATTAGATGGATGTTTTTGATTTGTCGACATTCCTTTCTACGCTTTATTCCTTTTTAATCACTGCAATGCATAAAAAGTATGCATTGAATCAATATATTTTATGCATTGCAATACATTTTAGTTTATTATTATTTTCCGTGCATATTGCGTTACCGGCGTTATACGCCTTAAGTGCAAATTTGAGCTTTTTTTGTCTCCTGAAAGCACGTGCATTTTGCGAAGTTTGCATCGCTCCGCCGTCGTCGGATTAAAAGTTGTAATTACCGCGTTTTCACGGGCTCGTAATATGGTACATGTCGGGCGCGTTTTGGAAGAGTTGAAAGTGTAAAACAAGCATGCTTTTCTCGACAAATCCAAAAACGAAAATTTCATAAGATATCTAATGAAATTGGAGTAGGATGTTTGTTTCGTGATACATCAAGTTGATTTTACGAAAATTGTAAGGTTGATTGCCTGAGTGTAAGAAACTTGAAAATTAGAAGAACTTTTTTCAAAATTGTTTAGCTTTTATTTTATTTATAAAATCATAAGATAAACAGCCTAAAATAATCCTCTGTAATTTTTATATACATATACTTTGCAATGCATATATTTGATTTAAACTTATGAAGGTATAAACCTGGTTTCGTCATTTCAATGACTGGATAGATCGTATATGGTTTTATCATAGAATTTATGCTTTTTAGTATAATTGTTTGTCTCCGTGTATTCAAACAGAATACGTATTTTGACATAAGGATATTGACACAAGTTTTTCATTAGGGCCTAACTGACAAACGTAAACAATGGCTTCTTCCGAAAATTTCTCGTGGCATGCCCATGCAAGCCTTGAATTTTTTCGGATAGGTGAACTCTTCTTCTCTGTCGAAATGACCCTGGTGGATTGATTAGGCGAGTTTTTTTTTTGTTTAGGCTCAAAAGTAACTTTCGAGAAGGGCTTATGTGTTTTAGAAAAACAGTTACTCGAAAATCGTCCGTTTTAGAGAAAAAGTGTTCGAAAAGAAATGGTAGGGAATCAAAATGTCGATGTTAAAAAAATACAATGAAAAAAATATCTTATTTAAAAATTTAAATTCAAATCCCGAAAAAAATTTAAGAATACAATTATTTTTTAAATGTTGTTGGCCATTGTTTCAGAGGTAAGAACAACATGAACTAAAAATTATTAACAAGGTTTACCAAATAGCAACTTTTGAAAGATTTTCATAAATCAATTTATGTTTTTCAAAAAATACTTTTCAATGTGATGTTACATCAAATTTCTAATCGAAATGCCATATTAATGATCTCCCTACAAGTTACCGTTTTCGAGATATTTTGATAATTTCATGAGTGCCCAAAAACTTAAGAAACACGCCCTATTCATTAGTTATTTTAGATGTTCCATCAACAAAACTACACTGAAAAAATAGACAATAGATATTTTCCAATACTAAGACTGTGTTGAATTCGCGAATTTATTTTATTATTTGGCAAGTAGACTATTCCCATATATTCAGAAGATGATCCGAGGTCTGATATAAATAATTTTGGGAGTTTAAGTAAACTGCAATTCGGGGTCTCATAACA
This sequence comes from Aedes japonicus, assembly GCA_034211315.2. Taxonomy (NCBI): domain Eukaryota; kingdom Metazoa; phylum Arthropoda; class Insecta; order Diptera; family Culicidae; genus Aedes; species Aedes japonicus. The sequence continues at coordinate 89,582 of JASCZW010005422.1, read as the reverse complement.
TGCCAGTTATGAGGCCCCGAACTGCCTTTTTCTTAAACTCAGTAATGCGCCTACTTTCCAAGTCGAAATTCAAGGGTTCGATTCGTTTCGAAAATTGAAGTCTCGTCGAGTGAGAGCGACGTGAATTCCGACTCAGCCAACTCGTATGTATGGGCAAGGATGTACATCTTGGCCCTTCGGAAATTTTCATTTTTGGATTACTGTTTTTTTTTTTTCAAAATCTACAATATCGAGAACTCATCAAGAAAGTTATCTAACTTTTTACGAGTGAATTGACTGCTGGACTACTGGACCCTTTCTTTCGAAATGAATTGGATTTTGGCTCCCATCTAATATCCACTTTAGAAAGGGTTCAAACCTATGTTCCAGGATACTTTCATTATTTTTCCCTTGAAGATTGTTCCTAGTTTTTCTCACTGTTTCAAACAATAGTACTTGTAGAATAGCACAATTATGTTTATAACAAGCACTCCTCTCTCTATCTCCCTAGTTGTTTTTTCCCTATTTTGAAACATTTTGTCACTGGAATATTGCATTACACCAAGCTCCCACAGATCATCAGAACACTGAACCAAAACCGAGACCTCAGAACAACTCCATATCCGATTACCAAGATCGAACCAAACACGTGACCGGCGACGATTTACTTACCTGTGCAGTGCTTCAATTCCCATATCGAATAACATCAGCATCGTCTTGCAAAACAATTCAACGAACCGAGTGCGTCAAGAACAAATGGCAAGGTCGACGAATTGCGCTACGGAGGGGATGATCTTTCACCGGATCTTCCAGCGTCACGTTTACTTGCGTGACTGAGTTGAGCAGTCTGGACATTTCAGTATGATTGCGGACATGCAAAAGTGAGGTTGGTTTCGTTTGAGATTTAGTGGAAATTTTGCTAGTTAATTGTCTGTTGGATAGGCGTTCTGATGGGGTTATTTTTACACTGTAAGGCGTGAAGAAAGTAGCTTTAGTGATGCGAGGTGCTGTAGAAAACCAGAACAAAAGTGAAAGCCGATAGTGCAGTCAGTGTGAGGAAGAGAGAGAGAGAGGAAAGGAAAAAGTTCACTCTAAATCCTAAAGCATTTGCACAAGCTTAAACCAACATTTTTTAACTAAATACAAGTGATCAAACACACAAATATGCAATGCTTCAGACAGTCACACAGGAGAAAGAAACTAACTACTAAATGAAAAGCCAAAATGGATGATGTTTAAATTTTGAATAATCGAAACGAACTTTATTGACAACCGAAATGAAGCAACCTAAAATATAAACTCAAAACAAGCGCGCCACGAAACGAGTAACTTTGTGATTACTGAAAAATAAAATACAACGATTTAGAAGCGTACTTGTGCGAGAAAATAATGATCAACTGGCACGAATGAATTTTTATAAATATATAAAAAATTAATAACTTTGTACACTTATGAAGGAAATCTATCACCTGCTAATGAAAAGCAAAAAAAAAAGAATTTTTATATAACCTTCAACACACAGAAATGTGAGGGCCCTTACAATGAAAAAAACAACCGTAATCCATCAAACGATTCCAACAGACAACGTCCTGATGGCGGCCACTTCGCCACTTGTCCCATCACCACTCTTCTGTTCGATGCTCGGTTTCCGTCCGAAGAAACCCACTAAGCGATAGAATCCATTAAGGACGCCCACGAAGAATTTGTACATGGTAAAATTTCGAAACAGATTTCCAACATCGAACAGAAAGTCGATCAAGATTGCTATGAAGCGGGTAATTCGCGCGCAACGGCACTCATATCGGACCACCACGACCTTCCGACCCGCCTGATCGCCGTCGTCATCCGAGGAGTCTCGTTCCCCGTCGTTGTCGTGATTTTCGTCACCTACTCTGTCAGTGTCAGATGCGTCCTCGGGTGCTGATTGACCCTCACCAACCCCCCGCAACCTCTCCGGGCCCGCTAACGGCGCCGATGAAGGCCCGAGGTCGGTTCCTCCTCCATTGTCACTAGGAAAGTGGTACACTTTCCTACTTCTTCGATTGGTCAGTGATCTAGTCAAGGGTTTGGGTGGGGTCCGCTTACCTCTCAAGTCTTGGCACTTGGCTGCCGTGAGCACCGTTCCCGGCTGCGACATTAGCACCGTCTCGAGGCAGCGTACATTTTCGCGGCACGTCTTGATAATCTCCTCCTGCGGAATGGGAAATGAAAGAAAAAGGAAGTTAATAAAGGAAAAATGAGTGTTGTTGTTGTTTTGTTTGGATGGGCGAGTTAGTTGGTATGGGTGGGGAAATATCCCGGAAGCTCTTCGATGATCGTGTTTGTGAGGTAAGTGGGTGGAGGTGGTTGGTACTATCATGATGTTGAGTTCGGGTTTTTCCGACACGGCAGATGCATTCATGCCAATCGATGGTTTGCTTTGATTTATTAGGAATTAATTTCATCATGCTAACGAGATTTTGGGGTTAGGTCGTTGTTGAATCGACAGAAGATTTGAAGCTCCAGGATTCAAAAACAATTGTTATTTGTTAGTGTTAATTGGAACCTACCTTGTAAGGTGTACATAAAAGATATTTATGTTATATTTCTAGTTGCGTTATGGATAAGGTGTTCTAAAATCAAACTTTATTAAAACCATCATAAAACCAGACTCCAATTATTTTTTACTCATTATTATTATTAATATTTTCATTTTGATTGAAGGACTTTCCATCAAGGGGGCTATTCAACTTATATGGTTGCTCAATTGTTCATTGGGATCGCTGGTCATAAGTTTGTTGAAGGTGTTTCAAGAATCTTTTTTAAAGTCCAACAGGTTTTAAGAAAGTATTATACAAGATAAAGCTCATCCTAATATAATTACCACGACAAGACCCCTCATGACAGCAACGCTTTATACCGGGCTTCACCCTTGGTTTCACACCGCGGCACTGCGTTAACTGGCAACTAACTGACAGCGGGACATGCCAACGTCGTAACAAAAATTGTACGCTGTTATTCTAAGTGAAACTAGTCTAGTTGAATTGTAAATACGGATAGAAAATGAATTGTATTGAACCTTATTGCAAAAACCGAACTTATAGGTCCTACGGTTAAAACTTAAGCAGTGGGGAAGAACGCCAACACCACTTCCAGAATTATAACATTAAATTTGTAAGTAGTTATCATAATTGTTAATCTAATTGTCCTAAATAAACAAACTCTATTGAAGCTTAAAGCATACACACAACAAAAACATGTTGCTGGTAAAGAGTTGGCAATCCTAACCCAACAATAATTGAGATAATAAATCTATGATATCGTCAAAAGCTCTATTGAGACATTCATTCAAAAAAGACAAAGAAAAACTATTGTTTAAAAAAAAAATCAATAAAAATAATTCTACCAAAAAAATTACAAATCCTAAGCATTCGATATTTTAAATCAGCTCAAGGATCTAATTATGGAACAAGGTATCAAGGCATGAGTAGTAAAACAGGAAAAAAGAAATCACTTTAATAAATATGCATTTAAAATAATTTAAAACAGACTTAAGAGATAAGATAACTTGAAAAAATCCTTGATTTTTTGGTCAGAAGTCCAAGGAAACAGTGCTGTAATATCTGAAGGAAGCTACATTTGATTGACTATACTGAAAAATTAAACAAGATCACAAGAAAAGCGAGATACACCCCATAAAAGATCTGCGACAAGCTTTAGCGAAAAATTTGATAAAGTAAACTGAAAAATTCGGAAAAATTGAATAGGAACAACTGGAACAACCCATAACAAGACTTGATAAAAATTATTAAAAAATCTATAAGAAAAAACTGGAGGACAGAAGTTTGGAAAAGGATTATGAATACCTGCAAAGTATATAAAAGGAAGAAGTTCACAGGGAAGAGTTCTGGAGCAGTTGTCAGGAAGTCCATTGGAAATATAAAAGATATAAGAAGCCTGGACTACTTCCACAGCAAAAATGAGGTGAAGTTCAGAGAAAATTCTACAACAAGTCCTTACAAAGACACGCTAAGACACTAAGAATCCTATACATTAGCATCTCGTTATTTAGGCAGCACAATTGTCAACAAGAAAGCAACAATCACTTTCTCCTTGTTTGAGCTTGACTGCACTGTAGCAAGCTCAAAATAAGAATAGCAGAAGTCACGGACCATGATTTTTCGAAATAAGTGTTTTGAAAAACCTCAAGATGGTTCAAAACAATCATTGCAAAGACCATTATTGATCTCTGAACCGTTTCTCCTTAGGAAATGTGCTGAAAGATGTGAACAAGGTATTTTGATTCTCAGGAATACGCACGGGTAGATTTGGGAGAAGCTAACAGACTGTTTAGGAGATCTTGAAGTTCTGAAGAATTTTGGCGATTGTCGATTGGAAAATCTGAAGTAAGTTCCTGGTAGGCATTAGAAGTACACAGAAGATATAAAGTACGCTGAAATATATGAAGCAGAGCCAAGAACTTCTGACAAAATTACAAAAGAAGATCAGGGAGAGGACAAATCCATAAATAGTAACAGAAACAGTGTGAATGAGCTATTTTTTGGAGAAAAAAAACAGTCTTGGAAAAACTGAGAGAAGCAATACCAGGATAATTCACACTAACAATTGAAAGTTTGGTAGTGACCGCAAAAATTATAGCAGCAAGAAGTTATTGGCAGTCAACAGGACATCAGAAAATCACCATCGGCGAATCATCAGAAAATCACCATCGGCGAATCTCGAAAGGTAACCTTTATAAAATTTTGGAAATTTTGGAAATAGCTGGTAACTGGAAGATTCAGAAAGACAATTCAATAAGATAAAGAAAGGAAATCGAAATGTCTGTAAGTCCATTGGAAAATCTAGAGTAAGTTCCTAGTCGTGATTGTAAGTCCACAGGAAGATATCAGAGATTTTTTTAAAGAAAATTTTGAGAAAAGCTGTAGGACTGTAGTAAGTGGACAACGGGGGGATTTAAAAAGATAACTCAATTAGATAAAAATGGAATACGATTTTTTTGTGGAAGTCCATTGGAAAATCAGAAGCAAGTTCGTGGTAGTAATTGGAAGTACACAGACAATAGATTGTTAACCAGAAGTAGAAAGCGAGCTGAGGGATACGAAGAAGTACCGAAAAATTCTGGAAAATTTAGAAGATCAAGAAGAAGACAAATAAAAAATGAGTTACATACACAGTTTGAAGAAGCTACTTTTTTAAAAAACAGCACCAGGGTAATTCGCAGTAAAAATTGGTACTCCGCAAGATGAATTGCATCAAGCGTCTACGAGATACATTTGCAAGTACAGAAGAAACCCATGACACATTTGGAAGTAGGCCACAGAAAATTCAAACTGAAGTCCATTGGACCATCTACTAAGAATAACGGAGAAAGATGTCATATGGTAGCCTCTGAAAATTTCAATGAAGTTCTTGAGGGGCTATTCATAAACCTCGTAAACCTGAGCACGTAAGGGGAGGGGTTTGACCAAAGTCTACGGTCCATACAAAATTTCAAAAAAAAAGTATAGTGAAAGTCTACGAAGGGGAGGAGGGTCTGAGATTTTCTACGTGGTTTATGAACAGGCCATGAGGAAGTTCTGATATTAAATAAGTTCATTGAAAAAAAAAAAATAGGAAACCTGAAGAAAATGAGAAGAAAAATTGGTGATTTTCATTTAATTCCAACTACTTTTATTGCTTATCTTGAAAGATACGCGTATTCCGTCTAGTTCGACCTAAACTTTCTGGGCTTTGACAAAGGCAAAATTCGGAAAACACGTAAAACCTGCGGATAGTTTTGAAAAATTTGGGAAAGATTTGCCTATAGTGTTTAAAATGGTTGGTGAAAATACTGTGTAGAAGCTTGTTTGTACTTTTAAAGAGTTAGAAAACTTAGAGAATTCGTCCTGAGAATCAAGAAGTTAGAAGTTATTACACGACACTAAAGCAGTCTGCACATTGTAGACCAAATACGCGTATCTGTCAAGATAAGCAATAAAGGTAGTTGTAGTTAAATGGAAATTGCCAACCTTTCTTAATAATTTCTAGTTACAGGTATTCTACTAAACAGCTCAAACTTTCCAGGATTAACAAAAGAAGTCTAAATTTAGTGTACGATTGTTGGAAATAGGCAAAAAGGTCTGGAAGCAAGATCCAAGATCAACAAGATTTGAAGAAAACCCAACCGAAAGACGTTAGGAAGACCATGTTAAAACCAAAGAAAGGAAGATCTTCCAAAACGTAGAAGAGGGCAAGGTCTACGGCAAGGTTAAGAACTGTATTTTTTTTTCAATTTATGGGTTTGGAATCATGAGCTCGGATTAGGGAAGATCCACTATATATGTCACGTAATAAGGTGGGGTGGGGGGGGGGAGGTGTTGGTTTAGTAAAACGTAACAATCCATACTAAAAATATTGAAAGGTCCATACTAAAAAACGTGACAAGGGGAGGGTTATAAAAAGTCACTTTTTGCGTGACGTAATTAATGGAAGTTCCCTTACAAAAATCGGTAAAGTTCGACAAAAGCTAATTAAGAGTATGCTCATAAAACATTCCGCAAATGCGCTGAAAGGTATGAAAGAAATCCTCAAAGTTTCTGGAGAAAAAATCCACAACAGGAACTGGAAGAAGTCTAGCGACACAGCAGCAAGTTGGATGCATAGAAAATAATGGGAAATGCATAGCTGCACATTTGCTACAAATCAGTCGAGGAGACTGCTCTGTGACTCAGTTTAGTCACAATCAAGTGCTGGAAATAATTTTGACCGTTGTATGCTGCTTGAGAAATTGTCCTAATTTTTTAAAAACTCAACATATCTGTTGTGTCAGAAGGCTTCTCCCAGATCCTTTTGTAGAATTTTTCCAGTTATTCTGAAGACTTCTTTCATAACCAGTTTTTACCAAACTTTACCAATTTGTGTAATCCGTATGGAGCTGATGGTTCCCAACCCATAAATTTAAAAATAATGCTCTAAACCTTACCGTAGACTTCTTCCAGTTTTCCCAATGAGTTTCCTCGAACTTCTGTATGGATCTGAATCCCCCTTCTACGTTTTGGAAGGCCTTCTTTCCTTTGGTATAGCATCGTCTTAATTGAGTCTTTCGGTTAGGCTTTTTCAAATCTGGTTGATCTTGGAACTTGCTTCCAGATATTCTCGTGTACTCAGCACACTCCTTATGTGCTTGTAGCGGATTTTCTTGTGAACAAATTCTTAACGAGTCAAACTGCTAAATCGACTCGTGTAATATTTATGGAGCTGACGTATTGATTCCAAAGCTGCTTTGTCCAACTTTCCCTATAGGAAAAGCTGGATAGAGAAACGTTGGAAAGAATACATTGAAAGAACCTCGGAAAAACTAAATCTGCAGTCATCAAGATTCTGAATCTTCAAGAGCTTACATCTTGTGAGAAAGAAGATGGCCTGATAAATGTAAGAAGATCTTCAGCAAGATCTGGAGCACATTCCTAAGAATTTGTTAACATGATATGGGACCTAGTCCCTATCAGTTGGAGATTTTGTGAGCTAATATAATAGTGTTTACCCCTTTGGTTAGCAATTCAAATGCTAGAGTTTTCAGTTTAGTTTGGGATGTCTAGTCTCAAAAACGTGAAGTGATAAAGTACCTGGAATTTAGATGGAGGAATGGTGTGGAATGCTGTAGGCTGGCGAGGTACAGCCATGGAACGGCTACAATGGAGACAACTTCTGTGTACAACAGAGGCCACACCGGCCTTGGTCTGATTGGTAAGGTAAGGTAGATGGAGGAAGAACTTCATCCCAATTCACCTTCAATAGTACCTCAGGGTCCAAGGAGATCATGGGAGATACGGAGAAAGGCAACTAGGTAATGTATAGCAACTGAGAACAATTTACAGAAGATCTCTATAGAATAAGAATATCGACAAGAAGTTTGTAATAAAATTTATAAAACTCTGCCAGCAAATTAGGAGTTAGTGCAGATCAGGCAGATCTGAAAAAAGTCTGAGGTTTGGAAGAAATCCATCAAAAATCAAAATAGCGTTCATCAAGTCCAAGCGACCTTGATTGATGAATTTTAAATCCGAAGGAATAGTTGCACTAAGAGGAAAACTCCTTTGGCAATATACCAACACAAGTTTTTGCAGAGTCTGACGAAAATCTAGTATTTAAATCTCTCTAGCATTTTGCCAAAAACGATTGTAAAGTGGATAAGTTTTGCGAGGAACTGCAACGAAATCTCATTAAAACCGGATTTCACATTCGTGTCGTTAGCTAATCTTAAGGAATGTTCAACTGGCGATAAACAACTTTCAACTAGTTGTTCTAGGTACTGATCAATCCCTACTCATGTTAATCATGCTAAACACTCCGACTTATCACCGCTCCAAAAAACATTCGGAATCCGACACAGCTCGTGTGATGAAATGCACGCAACCGATTGGTAGTAGTAATTAGTCATAATTAGTGGTTTAAAAACGACCGCGCCGGCAGGTCTCAAAGCATTCAGTCTATCAAGCTCGTATTTATGATTTCAAGGTGCCAATAACCTGTTCAAACACAGCTAGTGAAGCGGTTAGATCGCCATAGTTAGTTTTGAATAACTCAAACAAAAATACCCACCAGCTGGCTTATTCACACTCCTGGTCACTCTGTGGCTATTTTCATCTTCCAAAACTATTTCGAAGGAGGTCAAATTTCAAAGCTCCCATCGCCAATTCAAAACAGAAAAATCCCAACGAAATCAAAAGAAATCATTCCGTGAAAGTACAGCCGCAGAATGCTCTAATATATTTACAATCAAACCGCTCCACACTCCTCTCAAATATTACCGTAACACAGCTCCACATAGATAAAAACCAACACAAACAGGATCGTATTGAGACAGCAGCAGTAGGTGCATGCATAGCGCAAACAAACATCACAGAAATAGAAAATCAACAATCTTACATGGTCCTCCGGCCGAGCAGGTGCGACTTCGCCTTGAGGGCTTCGGTGTTGGCCAGCCGCATTTTGCTCTGGATCAGCAGCTTCTTCATCTCCGCCTCCATGTCCTCGTCGAACTCGTTGTTCGAGCTGGAGCTCGTCTCGTGCGACAGCGACCGCAGGAAGGAGTTGTGTTTGTCCACCGAGCGGAGCGACCGACGGCGGCCACTTCCACTGAGTGCACCACCGGCAGCGGCACCGCTGCTACCACTCGGCGAGTGGTCGGGACTTTCGTACAGGACGTGGTGTTTGCCTCGACTCGACGTCAGTGTCTTGTCCAGCGAGTGATGCGGCGGGCTGCCCGATTTGCTGGACCACGAGTTCATATTGTGACCTAGGGTTGGGACAAAATTAGAAGAAAAATGACTGAAATTGTTCCACCAACTACTCACTGTATCGGTCATCCATCCGGTACTCGTCCAATCGCTTCCGCCGGTTCAACGAGTTCGTGTTCGGCTCGGAACTCTTGCTGAGCGAATCATTTTTGCGGAAGCGCGGTGGCGACAGGGAGTCCATGTTTGCCGCCGAAAGCGACGAGGATGCACAGTCCGACTGTGAATCGATAAAGTTTCGATAGTCATCGCCAAAGTCCAGCAAACGCCGGGCTGCGTCCGTATCCCGGTCCTCCGAGTACGGTTCGCTCATGTACTTTTCCTGGTAGTTGTCCCACGCTTGCTCCGAGAAGCTGCTCATTTCTTCCGTACCGGTACCGTTTCCATTCAGGTCGGCTTCGGTCCGCTCCACACCATCTAGATTATAATTAGCCAACGCGGCTAATGATCCTAGATTGAGACTGCCGCAGCGAGCTCGGATGGCGGAACCGATCTTAAAGTGGGGCTTCGCCATCAATGCCTGCTGCTGTTGATGTTCCTCTTCGCTATCCGGAGCGGATTTCTTCGTCGACACGGTGGCCATCATTGCCGTCATGGTCGTTGACCTCGTCGTCTGCCGAGCAGAGGACGATTTGCGCGATCCAGACGACCCGGACAGTGACGACAGCGTGACCAAGTCATCCGACAGCCGAATCCGACCGGAGAAGGACTCGGACTTGAGCAAACCTCCCCGATGGTTGTTGGATTGGTGATGATGATGATTATGCTGCTGGCGACCGCCACTACCACTACTACTTCCGGCCGATAGTTGAATTTCTCGCAGGGGTTGCTGCTGATGCTGTTGTTGTTGCTGCTGCTGCTGCTGCTGGAGCAACTGCTGCTGATGCTGTAGGATTAACGAGTGCTGCAGAAGGTGCAATGTGGATGACTGTTGCCCCGGCTGCGATTCGTCCGAACCGGACTCGTCGATGCGGTTCTAGAGAGAGATAGGGAAAAGATAACACAAGCGAGAGAATTGTTAATTTTATCTGCAAACAGTAAATGTCGTTTTGTTTGCTGTACTTTTCTTCACGTATGAGGTCATGTGTCTTGATAATGAAAATAACCCATTGGCTGCTGACGATCAGAAAAAAAGCCTTTAAAATCCCCCACTTGTTTATCACCCACGCTATCGAAAAAGACTTTCTTTGTCCTTTCGTAATCACAAACGACAAAAGACACCTACCTTCCGTCTCGCGCGCATCTTCCGCTTCTTCAGCGAACCCTTGCTGTCGGAGCTCTTGGCCACCAGCTGGCTCCCGTTGCCGCTGCTCGTGGTTTGCTTCAGCGATCCGGGCCGCACCGGTGACATTGTGTTCAGGGCTGACTCGCTGATCGAGAAGCTTGCCGTCAGCCGTTGGTTCGAGTGTGTCTCGCGCCGTTCGCCGTACTGATTAATCTCCACGGCGGATGTGTTAAGCTGGGAAATGCACGACACGGACCACGGCCGTTCGCCGGATGATTTGTTTACCCGTCGCTTCACCAGCGAAGGATTTGAATTGCTGTTGTTGTTGGTGTTGATGGTGGTGTTGGTGTTGTTTTTGGATTCAACCTCGTCATTGGACACGTTGGACGTTTCCGAAGGGTACACATTGTCGGCGAGCATCTCCTGGGAGGTTTGATCACCTTGAAGGCAAGTGGCTACCGAGTTGGCCAGTCCCTCCGAACTGTCCGTGTCCCGGGCGATGGAATCGGAATCGGTGTATTCGCCGGATGCTTCGCAATCGGTAGTGGGCGCCGAGCCGGGTAGGATGGGACCCGTGGTGGCCACGTCCAGCGGTTGCTTCTCGAGCCATTCCTGCGGGTGGGGGAGATGGAAGAATGGCAACATTTCGATTAGTAGGAAATACATATGGAATTGGAAATTTCAGGGACGATCGCGGGCAGTTGATCCCAGCAGGTCTTTAGCTTTCGTCCCTGAACAGAGTAAATCGAGGTTTCAATCTTTCTGATGAGGCAAACCTTCAACCTATACAGCATGCATGATGAATCAATTTGATTCGACCGTGAGTGGCGCAGATGAGGATGCATGACTCGTGTGAAAACAAATCAATTTTCGGTCAAAACCCATCGTTTAATAAGAATGCAACGTCAACGTGCGCGCGGGGTTGGTATAATCAAATTTTCACGGTTGAGGCGCTGGCGATGTTTGAGGCAGTGCTGACAAACACGATCATTATAATAACTCGATTATAGACACAACGCGAATGACGTGATTTTGGCTATGAGGATTTTTTTTTGTTTTTCGCTTTACAGTATATGGTGAAGTCATCGGATAGAATTGTCGCTGGATATAATCAACAATCAATGGGAAACTAGCGTATGAAAATTGCTCACTGCTTTAGAACCCCATTGATCCCAAGTACGCCTTAGAGAACCTCATTCTTTCAGTTTTCGATACTAGAATATTTGTTTCTATTTTGATTCACTGTGTTATTCTGACAAAATACTTGGTAGTTTGGTTTTGAGGGGTAACTCATTTAGCTTGGGACGAGCTTGGTACTTCCTGAGATAAAAATAATACACATTCTTAGCCTGATAATCTAGCCCCTGTTGTAACTAACAATTCGACATAGAGTTTTCATAAGGGACAATGTCGCAAACGTAGACAATGGCTTCTTCCGCAAATTTCTTGAAAATGCAACATCGCTCAAGTCTACACAGAAACAAATTATTAATTTTAACAAGCGCCTAAAATTTCCCTTCGTTTAATTCCAAGCCAAAGAAGGCGTAATCAACTAAATTGTTTGCAATCTTTCATACAATAGGCTAGATTCAGGGGTTATCTGGCAAAAATTTACATGGAATACCCCCATATTTTCTACCAAATCTTGCATTCTCTTCATGCGCAGTAGATAACACAGACAATTCAAAGTTTCTTTTTATCTGTGCACCACTTCTATTGTTAAGGGGAACTCCTCTTCTGTACAATCATAGTGGTAATTCAAGAAATTTGCGGAAGAAGTCATTGTTGACGTTTGCGACATTGGCCCTTATGAAAACTCCACGTCGAATTGTATTAGGGTAAAGGGTGTGTTGATAATTATTGCGACACTTTCAAACTTGCGCAATTTTTTTCATACTCCGAAATTAATTAATTTCTCTTTAGAGTGTATTCGTTTACATACGCACAGTTGTCAGTGAGACGCCGGTCGAGATGGGAGAAAATTAGCAAACCGTTCGCGAAAGGATTTTGTTCATCCACAGGCAAAATCCTAGGTTTTCGCATCGCGCTAAAGGAAAACTGATCATCATTTGGCCGTCGTTAGAGTCTTCTAAAGATTGAGGGAACGCACAGTGGGAAAAAAAGTGCCCGAAACGCGAAAGAATTCTATATCTAAGCTCGGAGTGGAACGATTTCTGTTAATGTTATCTTTACTTGAAGGAAATTTTTCAAGAAATCGGATGGACGTAGTCTCATTGGCCGCATGGAACTGCTTAGGGAGGAAATGGGCTAATTTTACCCTGGTTTCCCTAACATTTCCTTGTTGCTCAGAAATTTCTTTGCTCGGTGTGATTCAAGATCAACAGAATGATGCTAGTCCTATGTAAAATTTCCAGAAAAATCGATTGAAGTAGGATTCGTTCATCGCACGGCTCTGTGAATGAAGATATGGCTAATTTTACCCTGATTTCCCTAATATTTTCATGTTTTTCACAATTTTTTTGGCTCGGTGTGACTCAAGATCAATAAAATAAAGCTAGTTCTTTGTGAAATTTTCTGGAGAATCGATTGAAATTGGTTTTATCTACCGCACCGCTCTGTGAACGTGGAAATGGCTGATTTTACCCTGATTCCCCTAATAGTGTTGTGTTTATCATGAATTTCTTTGGTTGGAGTTACTCAAGATCAACAAATTAAGGCTAGTCCTTTGTTAAATTAGCTGAGAAATCGATTGGAATTAGTTTCGATCACCACACAGCTCTTTGAACGAAGATATGGTCGATTTTACCCCGATTCCCCTAATATTTTTGTGTTATTTAGAGATGGCTTTGTACACCGAACTACCGACTCAAGAACAACAAATTAAGGCTAGTCCTATGTAAAATTTTCTCCAGAATCGAAATCTTGGTTTCATTCACCGGTAGTTGGTGTCATGTTTCCTAATAATGATTTTTGGTTGACTAAAATCTACGCTCCATACAAAAATTCAAAAACTTGTATGGAGAAAGCCTACAAAAATTCAAAATTGTATGGAGAAAGCCTACAGAGGGGAGTCTGAGATTTTCAAAAATGAGTCTAAGCGGTTTATGAACAGGCCTTTACTTAAATACCTCTTTTACTTATTTTTGTAACTTGTCCGGGGTGATATTCCAGCTCATGACTTTGGCGTGAGAGATATGGATGTTCACGTCTACGCCAGGGTCGCCCCTGCGCAAAAAAAAACGAGAAAGAGATGATCGTTCAGTTCGTGCGAGATTCGAACATTTCGACACGAAATTTGGCCTGAAAACTTGGATTGTGCAAGAACTTGCTTAACGAAATATCGATGCTGCCTCATTGATGATAAGATCTAAAACAAAGCGGATTTTAAGCAGTGTCTGTGACAGGAAGATTTCATGGGTAAGGACAAGTTTCAACTGTGGAAGATCGATTCAAATGCAAGAAACTGTCGGAATTTGTCTGGCAGTACCTGACTTGGTAGGCCATATCCATTTGTTGGCTCAACGTATTGCACGAAAGGCATGATAAACGGTGAGATTTACAAAACTGAGTGTTTCCAAGTTGGCTCAGCTCGATTTAACTTAATCTCGTGCAGAAAAAGTATGCAGCCAAATATGTGGATTTTGTACCGAAAAACTGGAACACACCAAACTGTCCTGAACTCTGTTCCATGAACGTATTGGATAGGAATGAAAAAGGGATGAAAAATAAGCAGTTCTCTTTTATTTCAAAACTTCTAAATCCGTTTACAAGCCTAGTTGAAGTTATTTTCCATCTTTGAAATTAAAACAAAAAGCGATTGCAAGCAAATAGAAACGAATAAACAAATTTTCAGCCACTCAGTCAGCTTAGTGATCGATTCGGCTTAGTGACCCATTCAACCTAATTGGCGTTCGACTTAATAACCTATCCCCAATATCGTCATTGCTATAGAATGGTGTCCTTCGATGCCAAAGCTGCGTGCATGTATAGCTCATCTGATGCAAAACTGTCATTGGTGTAAGGTGAGTACCACTAGACATACATACTTCCTCGAATGACTTCTCTACGGGATCTGCTGTCCAGAAGTTGAATTCTTTTGGATGAAACTAATATTTGCCGAAGATCAATAATGGTTTTGCTTCAAATGCCTGAATATGAATGCGGCCCAACTGTAAGTAGCGCACAGCTTGAACGGTGAATGATGTCTATTCTAAGGTTGGTATTATGTATGTTACACCAAATGTTATCTCCTCTATCAACACTACAATACAAACGGTACAAACACTAGTTCACTTGTGCACGGAGAATAGTTTGAGACTTGAATTGAGTTCTTTAAAATGGTGGAAGCCCTTATGGCATAAGGTCGTTTTGCATAACGATAACATGAGCTAAGCGGCCATTTTCCATTAGTGATGTCCATATCCTCAGTGTGGTAGAGAGAGATTTTAGCTTTTGCACATACTCTTCCTACCTTAACGAGAGCTCTTCTCTCTTGTTTATATTCACCTCCGTGTTTGCATGCGAGTAGGGGATGAGTGGAAAAAATGGCTTTTATTCACACTACACTCGATTGCTCCAGAGTGAGAAGAAGAGCTCTCAAATTCACAGAAGCGAATGCAGATAAATTCCCTGAAGCGTGCGCCTCAGTGAGCTCACTGGCGTGGGCTCTTCTTCTAATATACAGCAGCGATTGCAAATTCGCTTTGACGCTACATAACAAAGGAAGAAAGAGGAATGTTTCTTCCGCTTCCTTTTTTCGGACATATTCAACTACTCCGACGACGTTTTATCTTTCAATCGCACCAGCGAATCACAGAAAGAGCACTGGCGCGTCTCCGCACAAGTGTACACGACAGATAAGAGCACGTGAGAGCGGTCGTTTAAAAGAGAGATTCATTCATTTCATTTTATTCACGTCTATTTAAACTGTACGTCTGCTGTAGACGTTTTAGTTCATTCGAGACGGCGTAACATTAGTGCGAAATGCCATCCCTGTTTGTCATAATTACTTTTGTCATAATTACGTTTGGCATAATGACCATTTGGCATAATGTCATTGGCAAAGGTTGGTTTTATCAATTGTAGTATTTCCTTCTTTTCTAATAAGCTGTTCTTCAAAATATGGCAATCATAGGTTTCAGGGTTAAAATTGAAATTTGAAAATCAAATGTTTTCTTCTCTGATGTTGAACAGTGAATTTTTGGATTGACTAAAAGTATGTATTGCTAAGTTATGTTTGGCATAATTCATTCGAGCCGTCTGAAACGTAATTGTCACAAATATGCCGATATGGGAAGTATTGTAATCTCTCTTCTTTATTAATAAGGGTGTTCTTTAATTTTTTTTAATATAATCTAGGTTCCGTGTTTTTTTTTCCTATCTTTTATCTCTCTCTCTCTCTCTCTCTCTCTCTCTCTCGCAAACTTACCTTTCTATTTCAAATTGATAAATTGAATGAACATCGAATCGAACTCTAGCAGATTGCTCACAGCAAGTAGACATAGTGATGTGATTAAATTTTCAATATCTAGTACAGATTCTGAGTTGTACCAATTCTAAATGTTGGGGTAATGGCTGCCGTCGAGAATGCCTCAGCTTAAGCCCATAATATACTATATAACTTATTTTCCTCTAAAATTCAAATTTGTGTGCCAAAACCATAACGCTAAATTAAATTGGTTAATTCAGTGCTAACATTTGATTTTGACGAATCTACTTTTGTAAACAAACACTTTGTCTACTAATTTATCGGAAGTTGAATACAACTCCTTCAAATTGAATATATCAGCGGATTGAGATAAAGCTCCACTTCCTTATAGAGCGCTCAATTTGTATTTGGGACCTTTTGTTCAAGCGAAAATGACTACGAAAGCCATTGTTTAAAAAACAAATAGGCCCTAATCTAATGTTGGCGCTGAATTGCTTGGAATTCGATCTTATTTTCTAGTACTTTTGCCAAACTGTCATTATGCCATATGTTTCTGATGAATCGTTAATTTACAGATTTTAAATCCAAATAATCTTTCTCAAACTGATCGATGCCAATGCCAAAAGACTTTTATACCAATTGAGTTTTAAATGTCTAAGTTATGCAAAATTATAGTTATCTCCACTGAACCTGAAGCAGCTTTCATTTTCTAATATTTATGCCAAATGGTGTTTATGCCAAACGACCTGTATGCCAAATGACCATTAATAATTCAACATCTTATGCCAAATGACATTATGCCATACGACTTTATACCGAACGACCTTATGCCATATGGGGTAGCTCCATTTGAAATTTTTCAAAATACAAAAAAAAAATAGAACAAAACGATTAAACAATGAAAAATTACCCCATTGTCAAAATTGTACGCCTACGACTACTACGAGAAGAGGTGATAAACGTACTATAATCTGAAAATTATTTCCATAAAAGTTTACATTTTTCATTACGATCAAATTGATCACAAGCAAAAGCAAACTGGCCTGGAAGATGTCATGAAAAAATGTCATGACATTTTCTCCCATTCCAGTTTGTTTGTGTGTGTGAAATTTGCCAGCCCTTGATAGGATGAAAATAAAACTAAGATTCGACTGGAATTGGGCTGGCATTTGACGTAGATTGAAGCTGAAATAGAATTTCATGTCGATCGGATTGGATTTGAACTGAATCTCGATAGGAATTTTACTGCGAATGGATTAAAATAGGAATTGCGATGGACTTTAAATGAGATTGCGGATGAGATTTAGATTGGATGAAAATTCAATTTTGCTTGGGTTGAGTTAAGTTTGCCAACAGATTACGACTGACATGGAAGTTGAATTGTAATTTGAGGAAATTCAAATGGGAATTTGAGTAGATCTAAATTCTGATTTGGATTAAGATTGGACTGGGTCCTCCGTTAGCTAAGTCGGTGAAGGCGCAGCTACAAAGTAACACCGCGCTGGAGGTGGCTGGGTTCGATTCCCGATCTGGTCGAGGAATTTTTCGTTAAGAAAAATTTCTCGACTCCCTGGGCATAGGATATGATTGTACTTGCCAACACAATAATGCTAAAGACGTTGGAGGCTCCCAGCAAATAACTGTGGAAGTGCATTTAGAACACTAAGTTTAAGGGCAAGCAATGAGCTTGAAATGCTAAATAAGAAGAAGATGGGATTGGACTGAATTGGAATTGGATTGGAAATGAATTGAAATTAAAAAGTATGGATTTAGTTTGGATTGTAAATAGATTGGAATTGTATCGGATTACGGTTGGACCGCTAATCGACAGGGATTAGACATGCAATTGGATTAAAAAAAAGACTGAGATTGGATTTTGATCGGGTTGCAATTAGATTGATATAGGTTCGATTTAAATAGGGATAAAATTGGATTGGAATTTGATTAAGATTCGAATACGATTGAATTGAGCTTGCGTTCGATTATATTGAAATTGGATTGAGAATTGGTTTAAAAGTATGACTAAGCATGAGTTTTGATTGGATTAGAACTGAAATCTGAGGTTCATGCAAGTTAAAGTAGAATTTGATGTAAATCGATCTAATTGGTTTGGGATTGAATTTTGGATTATAATTGCGATCGACTTTAAAGACGATTAAGGATGAGACTGCGATTAGATTGAGATCGGCTTGACATTAAGATTACATTGGATAAAGATTGGATTGACATCGGATTATCAGATTTGGATTTGATTAGCTTGTATTCGCAGTTGTTTGACATGGCAGTTGAATTGTAATTTGACGTGAATTGAATTGGAATTGGAGTAGATTTCAATGATAATTGAATTGGGATTGGACTGAATTGGAATTGGATCGGGATTGAATTGAGATTGGAAAGAGTATGAATTGTGATGGGATTAAGATTGAATTGTTATTAGATTGCATTGGATTAGGATGAGCTCAGGAATCGATAATTAGTAGACATGCGATTGGGTTAAAGTAAGACTGAACTAGGATTTGCATTGGGTTACCATTCGATTGATATAGGTTCGGTTTAAATAGGATTAAAATTTGGTTGAAAATTGATTGCCATTCGAATAGGACTGGATTAACCTAGCGTTGAGATTAGGTTGAAATTGTATTAGGAATGTATTACGATAGGATTGAAATATTTAGCCTAGATTGAGTTTAGACTGTAAATGAACTGACATTCCAAGTAATATTGCCAGAACCATCCAGCTTGGTCAAGTTTAATTAATGTTTTATGAAAGCAACCAGAAATCAATTTGGTTTTATTATAGCACCGAGAGGTGGCAAAAGGTTTCGTATTTTAGTCAAGTTTAGGAGAGCCTACACAGCTTGTTAACAACGATCTTCATTTGTTGGTTTCTCGAATTTCTTCTACTCCTATCAAAGATTTTATTTCGACTTTATGAACTCGTTAAATGCTCATTAATATTGTCTTATTATGGTCAGTTGTAAGAGCATTTTGAAACCATTTTGCCTCCAGTAAATGCATTAAAATGCAAATTGGTTTTATACTAGTCATTGCGAAGATCAATTGGCTTTTTGGCAAGACTGTGATTTTTCCAATCGCAATATTGAAGAAATAATTCAAATGTGGAAAAATAAATAGCATTCATCTAGATAACATTATTGAATTCCATCAATTTTCAGGAAATTCATGATTAATTTATCGAATATATTTGTTGTAATTTTTCTGTTGTGAACTCGCATAATTTAGGGGTCGCATTAATTTTCTACTCTTCTAGTGCCTATACTCACCATAAAATAAAATTTGCATATGATTTGGTGCATGATATGCTGTAAAAATATAAATTTGTTCTGGATATTTTGCTGTCAAACAAAATTTCCCGCAAAACTGGAACTTATTATGAATCAGAAGAGCAGAGAATAGAACAAAGCAAAGAGCAAATACCAATCACGATATCACAGTGAAGTTTGACAGCTGTGGTCGTATGGCCGAATGCTGGTTTTATTCGCAGCCTATAGGTTTTATGTGTGGTGATAACATTTTTCAGGTTGTTAGGTTCAAGGTTTTATTAACCGTCTATAGAGTGGGCCACATTGTACAAATTTCGGCTTTAAAGGAGCATAGAGAAGGTGTTAGTAGACAAAACAGTTTTGAATGCAGTATTATCAACAAAATCGGGAGGAGTGCTATACAGATGGATAAAAACTAAAATTGCTACTTGGGTATAACGTACATAAAATTTCAATTGGAAATCGATGTTAATCAAAGTGGAGTTAAATTGGATCTCGATAGGGATTGAACTAGATAAGAATTATAATTGCTATTGACTTTGAAGACGATAAAGGATGATACTGCGATTGGATTGAGATCGGATGGACATTCAGATTACATTGGATAGACATTGGATTGACATCGGATTATCAGATAGAGATTTGATATGGTTGTCGTTGGCATTTGTCTGACCTGGAAGTTGAGTGGTAATTAGACGTAAATCGAATTGGAACTGAAGTTATCTCAGTTATAATTGGATTGCGAGTAGACTGAATTGGAATAGAATGGGAATTGAATTGAGATTGGATTGGAATTGAGTTAAAATTAAATCGGGTTTACTGATTGTGATTAGACATGCGCTTAGATAAAAGTCAGACTGAGTTTTGATTGGATATTGGTTTGAATTAAGGCGACCGTTTCAGCGGGGCGAAATCATAAGTCTTTAAATTATTTGATAGGAAAAATCTGGGAAAACCAAAATTTTACGCACGGCAGCTTCTAGCTATTATCAATACCTGTCATATGGTGCAAAGCAGTTCTCGAAATATTCTGTAAATTTCGAATCTTATCAAATTTGGGGACAGGACTTCAGGTTTTTCCTTCCTCTCCAGAATCATAGCAAAGAAAATCTTAGTTCACTTTGTGAATTGCTTTTAAAATCAGCGTAATATGCATCCAAGCATTGAAAGTAAAAACAACTTTAGTTTGATCATCTTTGAGAACCATTCTGAGAACCAACTGGCTCTCCAGAAGATCCGGAACATCTATAAAAATGGACAGTTCTTGGAATTAGTTCCAAGCGGACGACCTTTTTTGCAATCTCGGGACTAATTCCAAGGACTGGCCATTTTTACTGATGCTCCGGATCTTCCGGGTGGCCACCATTTGACCTCTGAAGTGACATCTTCAGACCACGAATTGAAGTTCATTGTAGATAAGGATTAGATTGAATTAGAATTTGGTGTTAATGGGATTGGAATTGAGTAGGATATTGTTAGGAATTGAACTGAGAATAAATTGAGATTAGAATTGCGATCCAATATAAATAAGATTGAGAATGAGATTCAGATAAGATTGAATTCGAATTGGATTGGATTGGGATTGAACTGAAAAAGTATTGCTGTTGGATTGACAGCGGATTATCAGATTGAGACTTAATTAGCTTATATTGGCATTTTTCTGATAGGGAAATTGAATTGGAATTTGAAATGAATCGAATTGGAATAGGATAAGATCGCAAATATAATTGAATCGGAATTTAATGAAGATTGTATAGAGTATGGATTGATATTTGCTTGGGTTTGAATAGTAATTAAATTTGGACTACATTGGATTAGCATTGATTCGCGAATCGATTGAGATTAGACATGCCAATTTTAAGGGTTTGCTGATTGAGTTTAGACATGCGCTTGGATAAAAGTAAGACTGCGATTTGATTGGATATGGGTATGAATTAAATAGAATTAAAAATGGATTGGAATTTGATTGAGATTCTAGGTTAAATTAACATTAGATTGAGCTTGCGTTGAGATTGGATTGGAATTGGATTGAGGATAGTTTGAGATATAATAGTTTCAACTGGGATGGCCTGGAATTTAACGTACTTGGACGTTGAAATAGAATTTGACGTCAATCGGATTGGAATTGAACTGGATTTCGATAGGAGTTGAACTGGAAATGAATTGAGATTAGAATTGCGAGTGAATATAAATGAGATTGATAATGAGATTCAGACAAGATTTAAATTCAATTGAGATTGGATTGGGATTGCATTGAAATAGTATTGAGGTTGGATTGACAGCGGATTTTCAGAGATCAGGATTATTATTGAGACATAATTAGGGTTATATTGGCACTACTGACAAGGAAGTTGAATTGGAATTTCACATGAATCGAATTGGAATAGGATAAGATCGCAAGTATAATTGGATCGGAGTTTAATTAAGACTGGATAGAGTATGGATTGAGATCGGCTTGGAATAGGATTGAAATTGATTTAAGTCTACATTGGAATAGGATTGACTCGCGAATCGATTGAGATTAGACATGCCATTGGATTAAAATTGTGTATTGTACATTATAAATAGTAGGCTCCCAAAAAGGTAACCCAATTTTACACCACAAGCATGATATTTTATCCTAGAAAGTGTGAGCTGTTTAGTGGAATACCTGTAACTAGAAATGAGAAGAAAGATTTGTATTTTCCATTTAACTCCGGTTTGAAGGTTTTCAGTCAGTCGAGTTATTAATACACAACACTGAAGAAGTCTGCGCATTGTAGACGAAATACGCTTATCTGTCAAGATAAGCAATAAAGGTAGTTGGAATTAAATGGAAAATGCTAATCTTTCTTCTCATTTCTAATTAGAGATATTTTAGTTTCCATAACCCTTATGAGAGTCCCCTGAATTGCGTCAAATGCAATCTCAGTGACAACTGATCGAACTGATTTCCCGGCAATTCGATCTACCACTCGCAAAACAACAATTCACGCAACGAGCAACCCGCCCCACGAGTGCACATTTGCCAGCTGGAAAATCTCCAAGCTTCAAAATAAGCCCCAGATTCGAAATGGACTGTAACTTTGTTGCGAAACACAGTCGCTAAGTAATTCGCAGCAGCATGCAGCAATCTAATTAACACGAGACAATAGGCGACTCGCAACGGGGAACATGTAGAAGAAACAACTGCACTCACCTCGATCCGGTTGATCTTGAGATTGCTCATCACTTTCTCTGCCTTCCGACTGCTGTTGGTTCCTCCGACGCCGCCGCCGCCGCCGCCGCCACTGCCGTTGATGTTAACCGAGCCCTGATGGTGACGCGACAACGCCGCCGACGCTGACGACGGATGATGATGATGATGGTGGTGGTGGTGGTTCTGGTGGAGGTTGTTGATAAAGCTGATGATGGCTGTTGCTGCTGCTTCCACTGGCGCTGGCACTACCGTGATGATGATGATGGTAATGATGCAGATAGTGCGGATTCTTCACAACAGTTTTGGGCGTCTTGGCCAGGATTTCGTCCCGCACGAGCGTTTCGGCATGCAGCACTAACCTTTGGATCGTTGGACTCGTTGCATATTGCTGCTGGTGCTGCTGACGGTTGATTCGAGTGGTTATATGGTGGTTCGTGGTGGTTGATTGATTCGGTGATTGATCCGCACGGGTATGATGAATGAATGGATGAAAAAACCGAAAACGGGAAAAAAAAAGTAACGAGATATAAATCAGAAAACGAAACACAGAAACAAACGGATAATATCGGATAATTAGGTGCGCGATAAGATTGGACTTTGCCGACGACGTCGTCAAAGACGACGTTGCAGAAGTTCGACAGAGTGCAGCAAATGGAACACTCAGAAACCAAGCCGATATAACAGAGCAGCAAAAAGCAACCACAGTACCTAGATGACGTGAGTCCGCGTTATAACTAATAAATAACAATTATTGACGAAAAAAAACACAACACAACACACACACACAAACAACCGAAGAGGGAAAAAAACGCAACACGCCACAGCTCAAACAGCTGGTTTGCGTTGGATGGCTGGCTGCTGTGTGTCAATTTCAAACCGAGACTGAACGGGCGGCTTCAACATCGAGCATCGAGTTTCAGGGGGGACAAAAAGCCAAACCACGAAACTTGGCGAGTATTTCTCCGAAGACGAAGACGACGACGACGACACACTCCGGGACGGCTTTGATTGCTCTTGTTTGGAAGAGAGCCCCATCAAGATCGCGATGCACTGCACTGTGGGCTGCCTGTTATCGTACTGTTTTGGTGATAACGCGGATTAGCCGTTTCTTCTGAGTAGATAAACGTATTTCTAAGCATTTATTCCGTTGTAATTGCAAGATTTGAACACTTCCCAGTTGTTTATTTGAAGCACGTTATGGAATCTGTCACTGTCGAGAACGAGTTTCCATGGCCTACTGGTAACTGTTTTGCCCGTTATTCAAACACTCCCGAGTCCCAAAAAACACTCAAACCGTTATGAAAACATAAACAAACAGAACCAATTTCCAACCACAACTCCGACCGCCCATCCCACAGCGCCACAACTTAACTCACATTAGGTAGCGATCTCTCTCAACTTCGGGTTTTCGTTTTTGCACAAGTGACACCACCCTTCTGGAACGCACTGTAACACTTTCCGGACATGCGGATGCGAATCGAGCGAATGGAAAAAAGCGCTTTTTGTTTTGCCCCTCGGCCGAGCCGCGCCGGTCCTCGCTTGTGGAGAAGATAAGATAACGCAACCAAACAGACGCTCCTAGCTTCTTCCTCTGTGCCGCACACCCAACTGACTGAACCGAGCCGAGCACTGAGCGTGTGCCTGGAGCTCTCGTCGTACATACAAAATATATGCACGAAACGATCCAAGTGTGGTTGGTAGGACATCGATAAATGTATGTAGAACCGGACAAATTGCACGTACTCTTGGAGTGCAGTATGATGATTGATTTATTTTTCGCGAGTTCGACGTTCTTTTGCTGGTGATCTCAGCCGATACCAGTTTGACGAAATTTCACCTCTTTTTTCTGCGCACCGCAGCAGCAGCAGCAGTTTGACTAATGAGCTGTATTGATTCTCGTTCGCGTCCACCATCATCTGAGATCATTGGGCACTGGCGAGGGTCATAAAAAAAACATACAAAACAGCTACCCTTTCTCACTGTGGTGGCCAATAAAAAAAAACGCGAATCGGAAAACATCACGCAAAAAATAAACAAACGTCACTGCCATGATTAAGCATTTCAGTCTGCCTCTGCTGGTGGCTCGAGTCTAAACATTTTGGCAACACACAACCAAGCAGGCGGCGGCGGATTGATGGACGGAATGGTGCTAATTTGAATCGTCATCATTGGCTGCGCCTCGGAGTTGGAGCTAATTTGCTTATAAGGGTCTTGAGTTCTCCCGTCGAATGGCTGACTGGCGTCGTGCCTGGATGGATGGACCTCGCAGAGGCAAATGACACACATTATTGGAAAGTGCTAATCTCTAGGTGTCTCAGCCAGCAACTCAGGTGCCTTTTTTTTCGTTCGTTCGTTCGTTCGTTCGTTCGGTAGAAAGGAACTAACATCAATATGGGGCGGAGTGCTGTCGATCGAATTTTGCTTCCAACTGGCGTCGGGCGGGGAGGAGGTAGCCGAAAAGTAAATTACAGTGATTTCTGGAAGCAGACTTTCGTCTTTCACTAATTTTACCTAGCCTGGGATTTGCCGTGTGTTCTTTTTTGTTTTTAATAGGAAGCCCGAAAGGAAAACTTGCAACCTATGCTAATCAAATTACCCGGAATTATTGTGTATTTATGGCCAAACATTCAGGGGAGATTGCTCGAGACGCTCAACACTTGCAGGCAAAGCTTGTGTTGCACATCACTCGCCTACTGCAAAGTGTTAGCCCAAAGAGTTGAATAAACAGAAGTTACCTGTTCATATTTGGGCATCATTCCGAACCAACAATAGGGTAAACTCTCCTATAGATGGCGGTACACAACAATCGAAACCTGACGCTTCTAACGTATTGCAACTAAAGGAATGTTTCAAAGCGCTAAAATGATCAAAATTAAGTCAAGTATGCATCAAACCTTTCTGTTCCTTTGAACATAAAAAATATTGGTTTGTAAAAGCGGACATGTTGACTTCGGAAGACTACTCTCGGCAATCAATTCTCAAATCGCTAATACTACACATTCTTCCATCGAAATACTTCACTAAATAGTTTGATCCGATAACTTGGTTATTAAATTTAAATTTAACTATACCTTTCAAATAGTGAGCTATTCCGTCACGCCATATTTTACTTCAAATAAACCACATTCACTCGAATATTCTGCAATCGGAACGATAGCCGAATTCAAAAGGGTCCGCCGACAATAGTTGCACTCACTTAAGAGCCGCTTTATAAAAACGCTTTCAATCCGTTCTGAATAATTCGATCATGGAGCGGAAAAAAAAGTCATGTATGCACGACGCTCACAAAAGGATGGACTCTCCTTAGTATACCTATATAATAGGTAACTCCCCCTAGCCCATGCAATTCTGGGAGCTCATCGCCTGCCTCGTACGAGCCGTGTTCTAGAAGGCGTTTGTTTTTCCAGAACAATTGACACCCTTCGGAGCAAGCCAACAATGTTGCTGAACCGGACTTGACTTCACAAAACCAGAGTTTGACCACACATCTCAGAATCAAGAAGAGATAAATCTGAAAACAGAGGTAGCGAATTTATCATTTACTGTCAAGACTTGAACAGGATGAAGATGCGACCTGCAGTTTCTAAGCAGGTATCAGTATGCAGCTTTTCCCATTATGTCAGCCACAGAAACGAGGTGGGGCGCTCTAGAGCGTTTCCAGGTGAAATGACACACACAAAGTCACACTAAGCTAGTTAATCTAATATATATTGGTGAAAATCATGGGAGTTTTCGTTTGCTGTCAAGTTTTTCTCTAGTTTTTGGAATTGCGATACTTGCGCTTATCATCCCATTTTTAAGTATTATGTTTATCCTGTAACAATTGTGCGAGAAACAACGAAGAAGAGGCCAACGTTTGAATGTGTCTCTGGAGAAAAATTGCATCCAAGCGACCGCTAGGACAGACTAGTTAATATTCAGAAGAAGCCAGATTTTGATGATTTGCCGATCTGAACCAGATCACCGGACCAAAGAGGCATTCAGATAAGTACTTTATAGGATAGTTGTTTTGTGTAACCACAGTAAAGGGTTATCTGCTAGAGCAAAAATTAATCTCCATCTTAATATCCAAAATCACACAAACGACTTAAAGTCCTGTTTAAATTATATACTGGCATCAACATATCTTGTCACATGGAATGGTCAGTTCTATGAGATTTATTCTGAGAGTCTGGGTGACGTTTGTCGCTTGGTGAGGTGAGGGATGTCACCGGCAGTGACGTGACTCTTCTGGGTAAATCAAATGGAGAGTCACGTCACTTCATGTGACTTTTCTCGCTTCACCGAGTTGCGGGCGTCACTTCGACTCGCGGAATAACCCTCTAAGGTTACTTGCCCAGCACTTCGGAGTAAAATTGATGTTTAGAATTACATTTCCTTAGGTGAAGAGACAAAGAGAAAGAACTGTGTTTTCAATATTTAATACGTTTGTATATAAAACCATAATCCATTTGATCATGGCAGAGTTAGTATCCAGACTTGTTGTTAGTGAAAATAACCTCGAAGTGGTCGCTAGAGCAGCAACAGAGCAGACATGATCTAACTACCGGACTTGATCTGTCTGATTAAAAAAAACACCTTTTTTCTCAGATGCATCCGTCGAACCATCTTGAACGGCCGCAGTGAGAATATCACCATGAATATCTTACATGCGCATCGAGTGTTGCCAATTACTAATGCTTTCTCTCTTTTCTCTTTTGTCGTATTCTTTTGACCTCTTCCCTATCATCCAATGACTAAAGGCAACGCCATATGAGGCAAGCATAGCGGGTCTAGATGGGCATCATTTAAATGACCCGGATATCTTGGTGGAAGCAGAACGCAAACTAATCAGACCCCGCAAAGGATTTTCAGGAAATTGAGAGGTGGTAAGTGCTCTCCGAACCGCGGAGCAGATCAGGTAGTTGTTGTCCATTTTGTCCTTGTACCACGTTATTTCGAACCTACATCAAATATAGTTTAATCTTATTAAGAATTATATATATGATCACATCACTTATCAAGGTGAATCCTGATCCATCGAGCCCTACCCCACTAACATAAAAAAACATCGTTCCTGTGACCTTTGTGGGATGCAGAGGTAAACACGGTCCCTAAACAGCAAAGGTCACACTAACTTTCCTTCCCTATTCCCTATTCAAGGACGTGGCCGGCGCTGTTATTGATTATTAAAGAAATTGAGTCACTGAAACGTGTACAGTGAGTGTACCGTTACTCCTAGCTCCATTGTGTTGATTCATTGTGCAATTTCACTGATTCTGATCAATCACGGAGTAGCAACCATTGATACGTGCAGTCAGTCAAGCTAAGCTAAGCTAAGCTAGCTAAGCTATATATTGGTGAAAATCATGCAAATCAAAAAAAAAATCTGCGGTTCAAATGGCAAATGCGGTTCTAAAGAACGAAACAAAAACCCAGTCCAACAATTTATTGAAATTTTTACAGGCCTTACGGTAGACCATCTCAAAATTATTCTGATGGGAATGATGAGTTGATGAAACTCACAGATTGATTGATACTGCCTTGAAAGGTTATTTTATTTTAATTAGTTATTTTTTTAGGCTCAGGCGTGTGCAACACGTTACGAAGCCAATATTCAATATTGTTATAAACAATTTATTATTTTTCGATTTTAGTAAAAGTGAAGTTCCAATTACTCGTGGCTAGCTCGCGGTTAATGGGTCACATTTTCGTTTGGAAGGGTCTAGGCAGGTAACTTATTTAAGGTTTTATTTGCGACATTAATGGTTGCGACATCTACCAAACCCTCGGTTCCTGTAGTGGGTGACTCCAGCTTGCTGGGCAGGTACAAGTAGCACAGAAACTAAAGGATAGTATAATCAACGGCTGGATTGTCAAGAAGAACATGGATAAGGTTGTTGGCTCAGGAAGAACCAGCAAATCAGTCCAAAGCTCGTTCCCAAGCTTAAAAAGCGCCTCTAATAACGTGACCCACACAAACACACCCTCGAATATTCTGTCAAAATATCACAGCGAATCAAATCAAAAACAGAAAAGATTCTAATTTCATAAAGCGCAAGAATATATTGCAACGTGCAGGCTGCAAGGTATACTTCAAGCCAAGGGATTCTTCAACAGTGAACCTATTTCTAATCACTAGTTTCAAATTGATTGTTGGTATGACTGGAACACAATGGTAAGTGATTTACTAGAGTGGGAGGTCAGACAAACAAAACAATTCGTAAATCGTTTGCATGTAGGGAAGATCACGCATTCCCAAAACATCTCTTACTTCGCGGAAGGGTTGTCTACCTCGGGCCACTAGGGTATCCAATAGTCGTGCTCTGAAGGCATCATTATCAGGGCAATGCCAAACTGCGTGAGCGATGTCATTATAACCGGTACCGCACCTACATAAATTGCTATCGACCAGGTTAATGATACGTGCCTTCTCATTGCCTGGAATGAGCTATGTGAGGAGATTCATACAAAGGTAATCCTAAATGATCTTTCGACCAACGCACACATCTGCTCCCTTATTTTTGAAAGAAAGTAAGATGAGTGCATCACTGCTTTCATCGACCGGAGGGCCTCACTAGAACTGAGACTATTCGAGAAAATGAAATAATGGTTTATGGGCATGTTGGAAACTATCCCCAATGCGAAATTGATTGAGCATGTGCAAAACAAACAGAGATCGAAATTCTCACTCAGCTGGGTGAAAACTATGCTCTCTTTTAAGCAGATTGTGGATGAGTAGCGAACCGTTCACATTTTCATCTCTTCTTTTTCGCCGATAATTCATTATCTTCTCTCTTGAATATGCGAAAATATCCCTCTCCAAAAATCAACGAAAATATTTTCTCATGTCACATTTTTCACTGAAAATATGCTACCTAGACCGCATACGAGGAGCAAGAAACGAGGGCTCACAACATGAAGAAAAAATTGCTTTTTATCGAGTTTAATGTCAGAATAAAACAAACATGGAGACTGGTGCGTTTTCACTGAAAAAGAAACGATTTATCAGCTACTCATGCTCTCCGAAAATTAAAAATCGCCGTTACTTTTCTCGCGAAAAATGCTGTGAGCGTATAATAGCCTCTCGCTTCTCACATTCTCATCTGTTTCTCCAAGGGGGTGAAAAAGAACGTTTCTCTTCTCAAGTAGGCGGGAATTTCGGTCTCTGAAAAAAGCCTGGTGAGTAATGATTGAAAGGGTGTCTCACAATATGTGTCCCTAAAATAAGATGGGATTACAGCAATACAAATCAACCAAATCATAGCATTTATTATTCACTTGAATGACACATGGTATGGAAATAAACAATATTCCTTGATAACTTTGCGCATACGCTTTGTAAGCCCATCGCAGCTAACACGCACGATTTCCTGAGGAATTCGGTCCGACATATCAATCAAATGTTTCTTGAGACGATATAAAGTAAGCCCTATCGTAGGGCCTATATGTTGCAGCATATAACCCCAAACAAAGTAGTCAAGTGGGTTGAGATACGGGAAAGATGCAGGCCATACTTCGCTTGTTATGAAATTCGGGCAAATTTTCCGCGCACCACGCATGTGTCTTCTATGCCTTGTGAGCTCGAGCTGAGTCCTGTTGGAAACAATATGGTGTATTCCCATGCAGCGTTGAAACAATAGGAAGCAGATGGTTCTTCAAATCCTGCTCGATGTAATATTCAGTATTGATTTTTTTGTTAGGTTCTATGAAAAGAAGAGGAAGTTTTCTTTTTCGTGAAACGGCGTCCCATACCATGATTTTCGATACATTCTGATAGCGTTCTACAGCTAGTTTATCTCTTGGAATATTGGCAAGACTTTTGCCATGCACACGATCATTTTGTTGATCATGACTGTCCTGAAAAAGGAAGAGCTTTTCATCCGAAAATAAAATCTCGCAGTTTTCTGCTTCTTTGGACCCTGCTTTGATTTTGACGCTCCGTCCACCCCGTGAACCAGCTGTTTCTTGTACGGCTTTGCATTCCAGATCATGTCTGACGAGCCTGTTCATTGAAGCAGGGGAAATTTGATATTGTTTGTGCAATTTACGGCCAGATACGGCTGGATTACGTCTTAGACACTGGCAGTTCGTCTGGCACCTTCTTTTTGTTGAATATGGACATTTCCAGTTTCCTTGAACTGTTTCAAGGTACGAAAAACAAAACGCTTACTCACTTCAAACTGCTTAAGTCTATTTGACTCGGTCTAAGCTCTTGCAAATGTCATTTTAAAACTTCCTTCCGTATGGCTTCCATGGTAGCTGATAAATACACCGTGTCCAATATATTCACATAAAAATTAAACTCTATTTATTTCAAATCGATAATCCAGATTTTATTGATAACTTTACCCATTATATTGCAATATAATACTGATCAACTACAGCATATGTTTGGAATAACACCGCCCTTAACCTTCTTGACCAGCTCAAGACGTTTTTCGAAACCGTCCCAAATTCGTTTGATTACGGTTTTGAATGGGTCCATATAAGACGTCCTGTGGTCATTTACTTTTGCCAGCATGTATGACCATACGAAATAATCCAAGAGATTCAGATCTGGTGAACTGGGAGGCCATTCATTCTTGTCCAAAAAGTCGGTCAAATTTTCTCGGCATCAGCCCTGACCCTGCGATGGCGGTCCGTCCTGCTGAAACACCGAATGAAAACAATCGGACATAACGTAAAAGCGTTTGCACAAACATAACTCCAACACAAACTACACCAACACATACGTGAAGCATGTTGAGTAGTTGCACGATACCAAAACAAGGAAAAAATGTATGAGAATATATTGAACACGGTGTATGCCTATTTTGCTTCTTATTGTATACTATAAACATTGTGTGTAAAAACTTGAAGCTCCAACGTCAGTTTTGGAGAAAACTTCAGGGTGGAGAGATCTGAAGTGAAAAAAGTGTCTTTAAGGTCAACTTTTAAAACATTTTTAAATGTTATCTGAAACATTTTTTTTAAAAATACTCAAATAACCAGAGCACGTTTATTCCCGCAAATATTAAAATTTTGAAAAATACACCTTTTTCCCTGACATTTCTCCATCCTGGAGTCTTTTACAACTTTGGCAACTTTGCGTAATAACTTCAAGTTCTTACAGTCAAAAAATAAAAAAAAATAAAAAACTCTTTTTTTGAGATATTTACATTTTAATGTTAATTGTCGTTTATTTTTCCTACAAACAAAATTCTTTTTTTTAAAGTGTATATTTTTTTACAACCATGGCACATAGGGCCACAACCTGTTCTTAAACAGTTTTTTTACAACCAAAGGTTTTTGAGCTACAAATTATTAATTAAAGTGCTATTCAAAATGCTTACAGTGCAGAAGTTTCGGAAATGGATTTAAACTTTTTAGAGATGATCGTGACAAAACTATGTCCAACAAAATATCAGGTGGTGGAGTTTTAATCGCAGTTTGTACCGATTTTGAATCTGAACAAATTATATCCAGTAAATATAAGGTGTTTGATCAAGTTTGGTTCAAAACTCTATTAGAAAATCAAATCCAAAGTTTTGCAGCAATATATTTTCCTCCTGAAAGTGATAAACATTAGTCATATGATATATTTTATAATATTGCTGAAAACATCATTTCAAAATTTGAGCCAGAAACCAATGTTCACATATACAGTGACTTTAGTCAAAGGACGGCCGTTGAGTTCCTGAATCCAAAACTGCCAAAATATTCCAAATCGGTTGAATATATCCTTAGTTATGGTCATTTTAAACCCGTGGGTAAAAACGTTCCCTGTCGGCCTTTTACGTAATAAAAAAATCAGAAGCCACTCACTCCAGGATGATAAGTTTTAACGAAATATGAGATGTCTCAAAGTTTCAACATCCTACTATGAAAGTGATGAATGAAAT
The DNA here is from genome assembly GCA_034211315.2 of Aedes japonicus. NCBI lineage: Eukaryota > Metazoa > Arthropoda > Insecta > Diptera > Culicidae > Aedes > Aedes japonicus. The sequence goes on along the minus strand of JASCZW010005422.1, from coordinate 57,389 downwards.
ATCATGTTTTGAAATCCGAAAAGGCAACTTTGTTCCCTGTTGGACACATAATGGTTAAACTGTTCCCATCATTATTTTAACTTGATTTTAACTTTGAAGAGCTCAGGAAAAAATGATGGGTTTATAATAAAAGACTTAGTAATACTTCGATGATCGCTCGATTACGCTACAGTGTTTGCTCAGACTTCATGATACAAGCAATTGTACCGATTCAAACAATGTTCGATCGTACAAGGAATTGGCTAGAGTTATGCTAAATTTTTCATCTTACAAACATAATTAAATGAGGTTCTTGAATTTTTCAGCGGTACCCGAGCAGGAGACAACAACATATAAATACCTATTTTTGTTCTTAATAATGTCCTTGGTATTTAAGAGCTCAGATTAAGAGGTAGAATACCTAAACAGTAAAACTAAGAATTGCAAAACAAAATATCTCTCGAATGACAAAACTTCAGATTTGGGAAACCTGGGAATACCTGAGAGGTAATATTTCGGTTTTGTCTTACCTCAATTTGGTATTCGCATAATATTGTTTAAACAATTCTATGGTATTATCCTCAAATATGTTACCTCTTAATCTGAGCTTTCTAATACCAAGGCCAGTTATCGAGTTACCGCCATCTTGACGGGCAAAATGTATCCGCTTGATCGTGCTCAAATACCGTCAATGGCACAGAAACATGTGACTCAATTTCAAAACTACTTCTATTCAATTTTCAAAACCTACCGAGCTCTCTCGGACCAATCGATACTTTCTCTTCGCATCTATGGTTCTAGCAGAAATTGCAGTTCACTCCTAGGGTTGCATGTTGATACGAAAGATATTTCCAATTTTCAAAAACATATTCTAACTTAAAAACGTCAAATGACATATATGGCAAATCAATTGGTAAAATAAGTGCATCTATACTCGGATTGCATGAAACGAACACCTTCATGACTGAACTAGTCAAATTGCACTTCTATGAATCTAAAGCATGGCACATGGAAAATATAACTTCTATATTTATGTTTATACTTGATACCGATTTCTTCATAAGAACAGCTTAACAGTTATTAGGGTTAGTAGGAGAAAGTCATGCTCACTGTCCTAAGGAATTCGTATGATTATAACATTTTTACTCTAGCCAAATTTCTTACATACATCTATAAGATGTTTAACCGTTAATTATATTTTGGCAGTTTGCATAATCCTATTGAATAAGCATTAGTATTAACAAACCTCGTGGATAGAACCACGATGACAAATAATTCGTTTAAGACATTGCATGTCATTATGAAACGGATCCAGTTACTGACAGTTACGTTTCATCACGCAATAATTGCTCACCTGGCCACGTCCATGCAACCGTTGGATTTGTTATCTACCTTAAGAAGACACGGGAAATCCACGTAGCCTTCAGTAGATATCAAAGTTAGTAATAGGTAAATAGAATGCGGTGTTTGGTATAAACAACCAAAATTTTTTGTAATTTTGTCGTTGGGAGTATCTAGTCTAAAAAGTTTAAGTGATGCTCCATTTTTCTTCAGACGGTTGAGACCTAAGTATTAACTATTACCTTCTCTCTCTCTGGACCAAATCACACTAGCCAAAAGGATGCAGTTTGCATAATACTATTAAAGCGCACAAATTGATTCGAGTATAATTTGAAACATTCGTTATGGATGCTGCTTTCATTATTTTCATATATTGACAACTGTCAGCAGGTACTCATTAATGTCGCTTACCGCCTTTAATGCTCAATTTTCTAACTATTTTCTTGTGTATGAATGAATTGACCTCACAATTTTACGCTGACGGACATCTTTAAGACCATCAATTGACTCTGCAACATTGCGGTATATTTAAAATTTAAATTTAATGCACACAAACGTTTAAGACCAATATTAATTGAATAGAATTTAAAAACGTCATCCTCATGTTAACTGAACGAAAAATTGAATAAACTAACTACCTATTCATGCCCCCATAAAAACCAACATTTTCCACAAATAAATAACCCAAACCCCCACTCACCTTAGTCGACATCAACGCTCCTCCCCTGCCGTTGCTGTCCACGGAGTCCGTACTCTTGCCGAAGCTCCCGATCGAAGTCATCATCAGCGGCCGACTGCTCAGGTTGACTCCACCCAGCGATTGCTGGGTGAAATCCAGGCACTTTTTCGACTTAACATCCTTCCCAACTCCGGCCAAGGGCCCGTTCTTTTTCAACAGCCCATCCTGTCCCACCTCTCGGCCGGGTTTGTTTTCCTTTTCGTCTTCATCGCCCAGCGGGATCACCTCTCCCGACGACTTGGCCTGATCACCGGAGCTACTGTCCTGGCTGATTTCCCCGTCCGGGCTGCCATCGTCGCCATTATTGGTGTAGACCCACTCGTCGCCTTCCGACGAGCTGGACGATTCTTCCGACTTTGTCCGCTCGCTGGAATCCTTGTTCAGCTCCGAATCCGTGTCCAAATGCTTGAAGTAGAAGGTGGCACAGTTTTTCGACTTCCTAGTCGACCGGTTGAACTTTGCCTCGCTGGTCTTGCTGCGCTTCTGTTTGCCACTGCCCATTTTGCTTCGCCGAGGGCTCTTCTTGATCAAGGGGTTCGAGTTTTCATTGTTACTGCTGCTGCTGTTGTTGTCATTGTTGTTGATCAAGTCCTGCGCGGTGGCATCGCGGATAATCCCATCGATTATGTCCTCACCGGATAGCTTTCCGCATGGGTCCTTGGCGCCGAGCAGCGTGGCCGGAGAATTTGCCGTTGAGTTGCCGTTGGTAATCGTTCTGAGTCGATATGTTCTGTAGGTCCGCTGCTTCCATCATAGGGTTCGCTTCGCTCGGTAGTGGAAATTTCGCGGCGGATGGTGGGGGTGTCGACGGCGAGTTCGTTGTGGCCGTCGTAGACGTTGGTGGGCTCTGGTGGTGGTAGGCGATGATTTTCGGTATAATTTCGCAATCACTTCCCTCGGAATCGGCATCGAAACCAGCGTTGGAGAGCTTCTTGCCTTTAACCCATTCTTCCTGCAAGTAGGGGGGAGGAGGTGAAATGTTAGTCGGAAATAAACGAAAATAAACGAAATGAACTTACGCCGCTCAAGCATTCATTCTGCAGCGAAGCGGATGATTTCGATTTCACACTGGAGCTTAGCCGAGCTAGCTTATTGACCGGCTCTTCGTCCGTATCCGAAAGACTAGCGTTGTTATCAGAACTCTGCGAAAAGGGGAGAATCGAGTGTTATCATCTAATTACTGTTGTTTACCGCAGCAATATCGATTTAGCATGGGCGTACTCAGGATTAGTCAGCAAGTACTTACCGAGGTTTTATTGTCTAACAGTCCCTCCAACAGACACCGAATTTCGTAGGCCTTCAAGTACAGCAGATAGTAGCGTCTCTCGAGTCCTTTGATGACGCTGTTTTCCTTGGATTTATTGTTGAGCCTACCGGTACCGGTACAGTACGAAGCGGAAGTGCCTGGTTGAGCGTCAACTTCCGGCGTGAGTGAACCGGATCCAGATGGCGGTCCGCAAAGTTCCGAACCCGTGGTATTGAGTGACGATGAAACTCCTGAGATGTTGCCGGAAAATTTGCTTGCCTTGGCCGCTTTCTTCTCGTAGACACGAACGCAGGCCGCTACTGCACGCGAGTTGGACTCTATTTCACGGTAGATTTCCTGTAATGGTGCGAAAAGAAAATCAGAAAACCAATTAGTGTGCTGTACTGCTGTATTAGTGCGCGATTCGATGGTTCGATGGGCTGTTTTTGTTGCACATGTGCAAAGGCATGGAATGGCAGGGTATGGCGAACGATAGAATTGAGACAGATTCAAGGGCCATGAAAGCTGGCGTCACTCGGCTGATAATGGGTGCTATCTTGATTTTGTTTGTTTGCATAGTTCATTTTGCTAGGAAGGAGGAACAACGACGGGAATTTCTCGATTAGAGGAGCGCAAATGCGCCGGTGAATGAGCAGACGGGAAGACCAGACTGAAAGGCTTTGCCGGGGCGAACAAGGCTGCTGATAATGGGAGAAATTGTGACTAGCTTACTGTTAAGCAGTGAAGGTAACATATGGTAATAATCCGTCTCATGGTCAGTCAATTCAATCAGGTAAACTTCAAGAAATTCGATACACCTTTGCCCATCCAAACAACACAAAAATCCAATCAATTGAGGTCAAGTTTGCATCGTAAAGCTCCACCTTCCGAGGGCAACAAAGAAACTCCTAACAACACAAAATATTATGTATAAAATATGCTAATCATAGCAGGCGCACCATCGGCAGAAAGGGGAGAATGTAAACAAATTTGTTTCGTCCCGGTTGAACGAACTTGAATATTTATACGCGCATCATTACGAGGTGTGTAACACAAACCAATTTTCCACTTTAGCAGAGGGCCCTAATTCAATTGGCAGCCTCCCCTTGATCTCCGCTCCGCTCCCTTCGAATCGATGACGAAAGGAGGTTCGAAATTTGTAAATCATGGATCAGTCGGGTGGCTGCCCAAAACCGCACAATATTCGAATATCTTCTGTTGAAAGCTTCAAAGCACATTTAACAACATTCCCAAGCGGATCAGCGCAATGGGGTGACAATTGGACAAGTCGAAAATTTACGACACCGTCCGGGGGATCGAAGTGATGTTGCTGCCGCAAATGAGTTTTGAAATGATAAATTACCGGTTGGCAACAATCATGTAAAACGAAACAGAAAAACAGAAAAGAAAAAGAATTCGAAACGGTTAATCGAGGGAGTTTTGCTATTTTGTTGAACATGACGCGTACAGCAACGAAATGATGATTGAACACCCATCGCGGTAGGCGCAGACGAGGCAATCGCTCAAGCAGAGAAACAAAAGCGTGGCCTACTTTGATTGCGACCGCAAGGAGTTTCGTGGCGAGCTTTGTTCTTGCGGAACTCGTCGAAAGCCGATTTCATGAGCGTGGGAAACGGCCGGTAATGAACGTGAGCGATGACGTTTCGGGCGATCAATCAAACTCCCATTGAATAGTCGCATTTTCATCAGTTCCCAGCAGACGCCTCCATTTTTCTGAGAGGAGCTCGGCTCGCGTGCACGACGCGTTCCGAAGCTCATGTTTTTCAATTTAAAACATAAAACGATATCACGGTCAGGTCATCGAGGCCCAGGCGGAAGAAACCGCTCTTTCGATTTAGCTCTCTTAAACATTAAATGTCCGAAAGATCCATCGGGAGGAGTCCAAAGCAAGCCACAGTGATGAGTAGAGTCGTCGTCGTCGCGAAGCGAATCGCACTTGAACCGATGCCAAAGTGGGTAAATTGTTTTATAACAAGCGAAATAAATGTTTAGAGCTCGCGCGAAACCCCAATTAGAGGCTTGCGGTGGTCCCGGCGATGACGGGTTAAGCGAATCGGCACGGCTCATGTTTGGTCGCTTCGTGGAGGCGAAATGTGAAGCCTTGAAGGAATTAGAAAAAAATAACAGCTGATTGAAGTTGGAAGATCTCATTATGGGAATGGATGAGACGAAGCTTGCGTGAGTAAAGGTTTGAGATTTCGGGTTGTATTGCCATAGATTGGTTTGTTTTTACATAATGAGAACATATGGGAATTAATCATTCCGACAATGTTCGAAGGTTTCCTCCCAAATTGAATAACTTTGTTCTATTAAATGAGGTCGAACAGAAATTCTATGCATCATTTTATTTATTACTAGCTGAACCCAGTGCGAGCCTTGGTTCCACGCTTTGGGACGTGGAGGAAAGTGGTTGTTGTACTGGAGAAGACGCTATTGGAATAGCGGAATTCGACAATACTTTGACACAGACTGATTTGTTTGAACGGCTGGTGATGCTGGTATCTTCGTCGAAGATTATGATGGTGGACAAGGATCGTGAATTTGGAACCACACTTTCTAAAATTGATGACCGAAACTGAGACAGTTCAACCACAACCCGTTTCTGAAACACAAGTTCTCGACGCTGGTTGACGTTCTTTCCGAGGTATATCGGACAAGATAGAAAAAAGTGATTGTCCGAACAGAAAAGCGGACATGAATTCCGTGGAGTTGCTGTATTAACCGATATTTTCTGCTCAAAGCTCTTCTGTTGAGTACCGGCCACCTACTCAAGCCAGGTTGATGGTCGTCTTGACCGACGGAATTACAAATATGAACACGATGGTATGGAAACTCGATCAACTCATGATACCTCACATCGTCGTTTTGGCTTGTCCCAAACCTACCAAGATCTTAGTGTTACTTGGTCCAATGTGTACTAATTTTTATCCAATTTCCAATTTGTACGATAATAAATTGATGAGTGGCATGTCCCAATGCTTCACGGGTTCACCCCCCTTGGATAGGGCGCAAACAAGACGTTGGTAGTCGTCAAACTGACATCATCTAAGTAACAAGATCTGTTATCCCAGACATTATTTTGATTTCAGCTGTTATCACTGAACATTCTAAATTTGTTATAAACATTCTGTAATTTTGTTATCATATGTTATCGTTTTTTAAATATTGTTTGTGACAAATTTTACTCTTTGAATGCTAAACTATAAATCCAGATGTTTGAATAAAAAATTATGATTTTTATCAAAAAAATTATTTCAGTTCTAAGCCTGCACTCTTAGAAAAAATGTTGTAATTTTAAGTCTACTTGGATGCACATAAATGTAGCGGCCAGTTCGACATAAATTTGCGTCTTTTCTTACATTTACAAGACCATAAAACATCGAAGAGATAACTTACATGACACGACGTAAAAATAAAATGATGAACACAAAATGGCATAAGTCAAATGCTGCTACTATAAATGCAAACTAAAATGCTTTTTTGATGAAAGTTTTGATCGTTAGGATCTAGTTCAAATTGCCATAAGATTAAGATCAAGATTGCAATAAATAAAGTCTGATTACTTAAAATGGACCTATCATGGATTCTATTTGTTCCGTCATCTAAAATGTTTGTGAACAAATGAAATAAAATAATTCAAAACCCGATTGTTGACCTGCGCAGAATAATATTTTAAGGATGCAAGAAGTTTGTGACCATGATCGGATTAATCATCTACTATGTGTATTACACTCATTTACTATGTGTGTCCCACTGCGTATGATTGTGAATCACTGAAAGAAATGAGTTGAAAGAAGTTCCTTTTCATTTCCTTACCCCCTAAATTTCCTTTCAAGACTGCATCTTTAATTATCGACATCGATTTGTTATGCATTTCATGTAGCATGAAGTAATCGTTTTGCATTCTATCACAGAAGAGAATGAATTTACACTTGTGACCTGTCGTGAAGCATGGAAGCGACTGCGTTAAAAATATGTCGGATGTTATTATAACACCAAAGACAACGATCATGTAAATTTAATGCTTTCAACTCCCAGTAATTAATTCAACGCTAATTTTCAACGCTTTACGGATTTATATTTCAGATTACCAATTCTATTCTAGCAGCCATTGTAAATTTAGCATTCGCAACTTGATTATGTGTGTGACAGTATTTATTATTTTGGATTTCAAAGTAGAGTTTGATAACACATCAAATAAAGCTTACAATTCAGTTATATTTATGTTTATGTTTCAGCGCATTTACGGGCAACAAGGATTACATCACTGGTAACATTCATTATTTGTAAGAGTTTGAGAATTGATCAACTTGATAATCTAATTTGAAACTATTGCAATTATTTTGCTCACATTACTAAATGTGATATCAAGATGATCTCATTGATAACAGAATCAGTTATTGCTCTGAGCTTGAGTAGTATTTTATTGCTTTCTCTAGTGTTATGTTGGCTGTTAATTCAGCCTCAATCATAACATATTCAGTAATCAAACTGTAATAACCTGATTTTAGAATTTGTTATCAACTTGGCAGAATCTTTTGCTCGGGATGCTGCACTGCTGGAAAATCGTACAATGCTGGGAATAACTGCTTCCTCAGGAACCGCCGGTTGTCGTACCTTTTCAGTAGAGCACCTCATGTCGATTCAAAAGGTTTCTTGGCACCCCCTTCTAGTGGTTGGACAACATATTGTAATTGGCCAACTGTAGGCATTTTCGAGAACCATTGATGAAAATGTATCCCGGAATAAAATCTAACGAGAAAAATTGCCGTTGAATTTTCGCAAATCGGTAAACGAAGATGGAAAAACGGCGCGATTGGTTGTGGAACCTGCATCGAATTATTCAATGTCTGGTTCAAATCTTCATTTAAAACTATTAACAACTATTTTATTAGCAACAGTAGAAGTTTGCAATATCTCTGCACATTCACTAGTACAAATAAAAACTAAAATAAATTTGTAAATTGAACCTAAACTTCAATATATCTGTAACATTTCCTAAATTTTGTATCTTAAGATTCTTCCTAAATCACTATTTATGCTAAAAATAACAACTACATAACTGCAGTGTTGTCCATATCCTCAGAGTAGTAAAGAGAGATTTTATTTTTCCACACTCTCTCCTATCTCAACGAGAGCTCTTCTCTCTTGTTTATATTCACTTCCGTGTTTGCCTGGTGGTAGCACAGGCGAGTGGAAAAAATGGTTTTTATTCACACAACTAGAAAAATTCAGAAAAAGGGCAAAGCGTTGCAATATTCATAAATTAGCAGAGACACGTCAGGACGAACTTGAGAGCTCTTCCTCTCGCTCTAGAGTGAGGAGGAAGAGCTCTCAAATTCATCCTGACGCGTGCACTGGCGTGGGCTCTTCTGCTAATTTATAGAAGTGATTGCAAATTCGCTTTGCGTTTCCTTTTTTCTGAATTTTTCTATAACTTTGGCGACATTTTCGCTAAAAACCGCAACAGCGAATCACAGAAAGAGCACTGACACGTCCTCGCACAAGTGTACGTCGCAGCGATCGCAGGCGCGAGCACGTGGGCGAAGACAGATCAGAGCACGCGAGAGCGGTCGGTTAAAAGAGAGAGTGATTCACTCACTCCAAGCCATCTCATCACAGGCGCACACTTTAACTCTGTCTGTTTACCACCGAATTTAAGAGCACTTAGCTTTATCTGCGGTGCGTTATGGTTGTATCCTCTGTGATGTTACAAATCTCACGCGGCGGCGTCACATTAGTGCGAAATGCAATCTCTGTATAACTGGGATTGCGGGGCGTAGCCTAAGGCAGTCGAAGGTTTTGTTGACAGGACAAGGCTTCGTTGAGTCGTCTGTCCCTTGTCATGTGAATACACGCGGTTCTGGCCGTGGTCTTCCGAAGATCCTCAAGTGGATTCTTATCAAATCACTTCACATCACAAAAAAACGTAGGTGTGTATATTCAATGGAACCCTCGGGTCGTTAGTTTTTACCACGGTATCTTTTTCTGTGTAGAAGAACTTCTTATACAAAACATTTATATTCAAACTACGCCGTATTCCGTCAGTTTAAACGTAATTTTCTCTTGCATAACCTTAGATTAACTTCATGTGCATAATGTAGCACTGAGAGTAACTCAAGCATCCCCTATTTTTGACTAAGAAGGAGTTCAAATCAGAACATGTTACCTACCCAAGAAATACAAATTATGTGTTTTAGTTTCCTGGATAGTTCTCTCCAGAAGGAGGGGCTCTCATACAAGTGAAACATAAATTTCAACCATGAGAATTATCCCTACTGTTATGAAAATTCGTATGCAGGAGTTTTGAATAGGAATAGGAGCCATCTCGTTTTGATAGGGGGGTTCTCAAACCACCATAGAAAAATTTGTTGTTTCCAAAAACCTTTCCAAAACCTCTACATGGCCAAAAATAGTAGGGATAATTCTCATGAGAGGAGGGGTCTCGAACCACAGTACAAACATTTCTTGCCTCAAAAATCCCCACATGCTAAGTTTGATTTCATTTGCTTAATTAATTCTCGAGCAACGCAAAAACTTCAGTTTCATTATTACTTCAGTATGAGAGCCTCCCCTTCTAGAAGACGGAGGGGTCTCAAACGACCATAGACATATTTTTTGCCTCCAAAAACTGCTCAATACTAAATTTGTTCTTTTTTGTTTGATTAGTTCTCGAGTTATTCAGAAACTTGTGTTTCATTTGTATGAGAGTCCACCCTTCCAGAGAGGGCAGGGGTCTCTAACTATCATAAGAACTTTCTCCGGCACCTAAAAACAAAATTTCACGCTGATCGGTTCGAGCCTATAAGGGTTAGACAGACAGACAGACAGAAATTCATTTTATATAGAGATTTATCAATAAGTACGATACGGCTTTCAGTGAATTCACCTTAGATGTCACTTCCAATGTTTTCACTGTATTTAAGTTAAGTTGTTTCTCTCGAAATAACGTCTGAAATTAAAATATTTATTTGGAAAAAAAGTTTTTAAATATTTTTCAATAATTTTAGTTACAGAAATTGTTATTTTAATTTAATTTTGATTCAATTAACAAAAATTGCTTTTGGTCGAACCTCTTAACGGATGCTTCTTCTCTCCCTGTCATTGTTGATAATTGAGAAATAATCGTGTTCTTGATTGAAATTGCTATTGACAGTGCGCCAGATTGCTTACCGTTGTGGGATAATCAGTGCATTCCCGATCGATTTGTGAAAAAAAAACTTCCGTACCTGAAAAAATAGAGAAAGGAAGATCGTCTTTCCGTTTTGTCGCGAGTGAATTAATGATCACAATTACCGTTCTACTTGATAGAAAACTACCGGATGAAGTTCGATAAAAATTGCCTCAAAGCGGAGGAATTTGATTACTGGGTGAAAAAATGGTTTATAATCAAAAGTAGACCCGTGCAATGAAGCAAACAGTCATTTTCTGTGGTTGCGCACATACACGAAGCCTGCACATAATTTCAGGAGCACCGAGCAGTTTAGCAACATTAACTTTATTTACAGATTACGTTTATTTCGTCGCAAGTGCTTAGAATTTAATTAACAGCTGAACAAGCTTATGATTAGAAATTAGAAGAAAATTTGTCTTCTAATTTCTAGTTACAAGTATTCCACTAAACAGCTCAAACCCTCTAGGATTCAAGCTTTTGATATTTCAGAGGCGACCTTCGGTGAGATTAATCTGATTATATATATCACAAAAACCGTTTTTTTAAATAATACTTAATACGAGCCTGATTTGGAAATTTGAAATTTCCTAGATGGGAATGTGTTGCAGTATCCTTATCCAAATCCTAAAGTAAGTCGAGTTATTAGTACGAGACACTGAAGAAGTCTACACATTGTAGACGAAATACGCGTATCTGTCGAAGATAAGCAAAGGTAGTTGGAATTAAATGGAAAATACTAATTTTTCTTCTAATTTCTAGTTCTTATCCAAATGATATCTTTATTGTTTACATACGGAGCTTATTGAAAGTAACCTGGGAATGGGCGTGGCTCTCCAGACATTCTAAAATGGGTTGCTAGATCTGCAATAGAACTATCACTTTCCAGTTATTGTAATGATTTTTATGCTGACGTAAGAACTATGAATAAGCCATCATGAACCGAATCCTATGTTTTTTATGAGTTCATGACACTTATTCATGGTTTCGTTATTGAAGAAGTAGATGCGAGGTGAGAAGGTTGGAGGTGTTGTTTTGCCTCTAATCTAAAGTTGTTTAATCAACCTCATTTATCAAGAATCTATCAAGACTAAAAATAGACTAGTAAGTTGGTACGCCAAGAACTGACGCAGATCTTAATATCTACACTAGATTCGATTCATAACCCTTCATACATTCAGAGTCGATAAAGTATATTTGTCAGATTCAACGTCATTCATCGTTTTGTCATATTCGACCTATTCTCTTTCAATCTTATGTCGTACAGTCGGAATTTTGTGTGAAATTTGTTCAGAATACTGAAAAAACCCTTGCTTAGAGGCAAAGAACTGATAAGTTAAACGGTTTAACAGATGTCTTACCCCCTCCAAAACACTTTCGTGATTTTTTTTAATTAAGCCTGTCCACGTTAAGTTTCAGACACTTTTCATTCAGATAGATTTAGAAGATTTTCAGGTAGATTTTGAAATATGTCATGGATCACTGAAACATTTCAATTATATGACAGCTCAAACTGTCCACTTTATTTCGTGGTACAACATGGTTTCGTGGTTAACATTCTTGTTACATTTAGTTATATGGCGTCGAATTAAGTGGATGTGCGCAAACGCATTTTGTACGAACGGCAGCAAAATCCGAATTTATCGGTATGTGATCTTGTCGAGAAACTAAAAATAACGAGAAGTACCGTGTTTTGTGTTTGCAAATCATTTGACCAGCGCTTGACTGTGGTTCGGAAGGTTGGAAGTGGAACAAATCGAAAAGTATAAGACAAATGGACAAGAAAATGGTAGCCATTATTGCGAAAATCCCAATCTTTCTGTGCGAAATGTGGCTCGCAAAGTTGGGAAGTCAAAATCATGCATACAAAAAGTGAAGCCGAGGCAAGGACTGAAGCCACACACAGTGAAAGAGATGCCTAACCGTGATGAGAAGCAAAATTTCAATGCAAACAGTCGTGCTAAGTAGCTTTACACCGATTTTCATATCATAATGATTGACGAAACATACGTACTCCAAAACTTTAAACAACTTTCGGGTCTGGCTTTTTACACAGCAATACATAGGAATACCGTTGCCGAGCATTTTCAGACAAAAGAGGTGATAAAAATCCTGAAAAAGTATTCAATTTGGCAGGCCATATTTAGTTGTGGTCGAAATTCTAAAAGTTTCGTCTCTACCGGCACTATCAATAAGGATGTGTTTTAGAAAGATGGTCTGCAAAAGCGGTTGTTAGCGTTTAGGGCCTGTGCATAAACTACGTAGACTCATTTTTGAAAATCGCAGACAGATCACCCCCCCTCCCCCTTGTAGACTTTTCTTCATACAATTAAATTTTTTAAATCTTTGTTTGGAGCGTAAACTTTGGTCAACCAACCCCCCCCCCCCCTTCCGCAAAGAAAAGTCTAAGTGGTTTATGAATAGCCCCTTTTCAGAGGCCACGACTCTCCTGGAGCACTGTTTTGGCCTAATTTAGCCTCTTGTCACTGTGCTAAATCCCTCCTGGAATGGTGTAAGGTACAAAAGATCAAATACTTGCCAAAAACAGCCAATCCACCAAACTGTCCAGAACTACGCCCACTAGAAAAGTACTGGGCTCTAGTTAAGCGGAAACTCTTCGAAATTAAGAAGAAAGCAAATGGTACCGACGATTTTAAGAGAAGATGGAGAATCGTCACGACGGGCGAATCTGAGGATACCGTACGGAACAGAAAGTTCGATAAATTTGACAGAAAGAACGATTAACATCTTTATCAACTGTTCCTCACGTTGATATAACTCTATAATTGTCAAATAAACAATTGGTTTGGTTGAGTTATGTGTAAATTTTGTTTTGCTTCTATCATTTCGGTGTCCAAAATTTTACGTGGACAGTTTTTACATACAAATCTGGACAATATTGCATGGCACGTAAGAAAATGTAAGACGCTCCCTTCCTCCGTTAATTAGTGCATGGTTTCTTATAATGCTCAGTGAGTTTTTATTAAAGAACAAACACTTTCACAACTTGAGTGAGATTCGCCTGTGCATAATTTGTTTTTCAAAACATTATCTGAGATCGATTTCCTTACCCGAACAAGTGGTCTTCGCTCAGAACCTGCAGTGAAATTTGAAAAATGTTCAATTGATCCGGTCACAAACAGGATTTAGTTAGAATTAATCACAAACAGGACTTAGTTAGAATTCTTGTAAAATGAGGAACAAACCGAATCTCAACTATAGAAGGAACGCCCAAAGTGCTCTTTGAAAATTACTCAATCGCTAAAAAGCATTATGTGCATGGAAGAATCGAAATAGAATCATAATCTTTATCACTTCCAATCTCAAGCGGGCCAAAAATTAAAATCTTAGATTAGGAAGATACAATAAATTTTTGAAACTGCTACTACAAACCTAGAAAATTTTACAGTATTCAGTAATTTTCAACAGCTGAACGTTCGGAAATCCAATTTAACGGATTTCGGTAAAAATTTTACATTTTTCCGGTGACTTTTTTACAGATAACTGTAAAATTTCAGGCCGAAATCCGATAAATTGATTTCCGAACGTTCAGCTGTTGAAAGTTCGGTAAAAAATTACCGAATTCTGTAAAATTTTTTAAGTGTGTAAGATTGTGTAGTTTTTAGAAAAAAATAATAATGTAGAAGTCACATCAAAATAAATCTGCTGGATTGCTGCCATCTAAACCCTTCACGTAAATTGGTTTGGTTCAAAGATAAAGCAATATCCTTAAGAAACAACCAAATGTGTTCTAAAATATACTCAAAAACTCCTAGAAACCAAAGAAACGCTGATAACCATAACCACAACCAAAACTCCTGGCCAACTGAGTTGAATTTTCTCTCACCGATGCGCCTCCTTACCCAACTCGCTGCCTTACAGCGTATGTCAAAATATCAAATTATCGCCATCGCATTTTCGAATGAAAGCGAAACCGGAAACAATATACGGCCCCTGAAATCACCACCGGTGAGCTGCGCACCAAAGCGTCAGATAGAAGATAAGTCCCTTCACTTGTCTACGGCCATCCGCCCATGCCTAGAAGTGGTCAATCGGCGATCAGACACGTCAGGCCCTTTTGGAGTCGGCATATTAGAAGCCGCCCTTTTCCAATCGCTCGCAACGATCAATATCTCCTAATTGAGTGAATCGAAAAATCTCGTAATTATGCATTACGCCATACTTCACTTTCCCGAACCAGTCAGTGGAAGCTGGAGACGAAGATGCCGAGTGGATCGATCGGGGTCCGGAAAAGGGGCTATCATTAGTGCCCGTCCAGCGGTCAGACGTGATTATGCAAATGATTGAATTTTCAGGGACTGACGCGACGCGCAACACCGGTAGGTCACAAATTTATGGTTTTATCGATATTTTACCATGTATCAGTAGAGAGGACATATTGTCCCGGAGATAAATGATCCCCGCGAAGGGTTTGAAGAACCCACGGCGAAAGAGAACCAACAACATCAATTTTCTCCCGCTTACGTAATATCGGTGGGAAAGTGGCGTTCATTCGGCATTGTTGTTGTTGTTGTTGTTATTATTGACCAATTATTAAAAATTCAAAGTTACACGAAGCCATGCGAAAAAGTTCAAGGTAGGAAAATTTAGCGAACAGCGATTTGCGAAATTCAAATGCATTAGGTCGAAAATTACACACATCGAGGCAGGCGGGGACCAGTTCAATGCCAACCGGATATTGCGCTTAGTTCAAATGGAGAGCAGAGACGAATGGAGAGAAGAAAAAATAGTTCAAACAAATTACACTTCATTTGATGGATCGTGAAAATGTGTTTTGAAAAATAGTCCCACTAAGCAAAAGTGTTATAAAAGAAACCCATAAACTTACATCCAAAGCTGATCGTCGTTTAGCCATGTTGTATTTACCAACCGAGTGCAACCGTAAACATCCTCCCGAAATGGACACACTAAACACTGAACCTCCCACGCAAGATCGCCGCACGCACAAACTTTCAGCAGCTCATAAATGATTGCAATGGCGAAAATCTTGCCTACTTCGTCGTTTTTCTCTAAATCAACGCTCGCAGCAGGAAAACATAAACAGGCAGTAAATTAGCACGGATTTTACGATTTCTGTACGCTTCGAACCAGAATATTCCCGTCGACGCGCGATGCGATGATACTTGATCCACTTGAGCCACGTTTCCGTCACAATATTAATCTCCCATCGCGAAGTGAATGTTGGAAACTTTTCACGGACGATTTTTTTTCCACGATCGAAGTACGCGAAGGTCTTGGCACTATTTTTGTAACGCGTCGCTCCCAGCACGGCAGTCACTGCCAACTAAGATCGAATCACTAATTGAGATGAGGAGGATAGAATGTTCGCACCTCCCGAAAAAAGACATGGTGTGACGTAATGTTTTTGAAAAGGAAGAAAAAAAATCTACCGATAGAGATCATTTACATAATTGCCTTTCGTGTTCTGTCCTCCAGTCAGTGTGAACGCAAACAGAGACTGAAATTTGAATAACTAACAAACAAATTTTCATTCCATTTCGCAAGTGGAAAAGCAACAACAACAACTACTGTGCTGTGTTTCGAGCTGCTACCTCTCGAACCTCCTCGAAGGTGTAGGTAGGAATGTTCAAACACAAGAGATCCGTTTTTGGAAAGGCTTTTGTTTCCAGCCGAAGTGTTTGTGTGGGAAAGATTATCTTCCGAGAGGGGCGCTCTTCAGAGATTGAAGACGATGGAAACATGATTCACACCGAACTACTAGATCAGCCCTGCGAATGGGCAAAGAGGCAGCAGCAAAACGGAAGATTACACTATTTTACCACAGATAAGGCCGCTTATCGAGTCGAAGTGGAAAGGCGGGAGAGGAAACAAGAGGGGGCAGAAGTGTTATTGTTATTGATAGGGGCTGTTTAAAATAAAACCGAGTGTGAAGATATTTGACGGGGAATGAGGGGTTGTATGGGACGTGCCGGATAATTTGCTGAGAAGGAAGTTTCTTTTGAAGATGAGAAGTGTTATTAAAGCCTGTCCACGTTAAATTTTGAACACCAAAATTGTAGCAGCAAAACAGAATTAACACTTTATTCAACAAAGCCGTTTCTTAATTTCACAATAATAGAGTTATATCTACATGAGAAACAGTTGATTAAGATGTTAATCTTTCTTTCTGTAAAATTCTCGAACTTTCTGTGGTAAAGGGTGTATTCGATAAAAATGGCACACACATATATACTCATCAAAATTAAACTGATTATCGGATTTTCTTGAAATTTTCAGGGAATGAAGAACTACTAATGAGTTTTGATTTACAACATTTGTTTTATTCAATTTCGTCTCCCATCCCAAATGCCCGCACCTTCCTTTTCACTCCACCCATCAAATTTTGTACAACCGATTTTCCCAGTGTTTTTGTTGTTTTTACCCAAATTTTCTTCAATTCTAGCTCTGTTTTTATAGTTTTGGGATGTTTGCGAAGTTCCGTTTTCATAATTGCCCAGAATTTTTCAATTGGACGAAGTTCCGGTGAATTTGGTGGGTTCATATCCTTTGGCACAAAATTGACTCCGTTGGCTCGGTACCACTCCAATACGTTTCGAGCGTAGTGGCAGGATGCTAGATCAGGCCAAAACAGAGTTGATCCTTTGTGCTTCTTAATGAATGGCAAGAGACGCTTCTTAAGGCACTCTTCCGTGTAAATCGCACCGTTTATTGTTCCGGAAGTGATGAAGGGAGCACTTATTTCACCACATCCGCAAATCGCCTGCCAGATTAGAAACTTCTTTGCAAATTTCGATAGTTTCTTCTTTCGAACATCCTCCGGAACATCAAACTTCGACTTGGCAACGAAAATATTCTTGCCCAGGAAGTTGACGGAAGTCGGCCTTGACGTATGTTTCGTCATCCATCACGATGCAACCGGATTTGGTGAGCAGCTTCGTGTAAAGTTTCCGGGCGCGGGTTTCGCAGTGATGTTTTGTTTTTCATTCCGGTTTGGGGCTTTTTGCACTTTGTAAACATGTAACCCAGCACGCTTCATGGTTTTCTGCACAAAACCGACTGACACCTTAGACTTTTTAGCGACATCTCGAATTGACATGTTTGGACGGTTCTTGAATTGTTATACGACTTTCCTGGCCATTTTACTGTCCATTGGACCACTTTTACGACCACTCCCTTCCTTCCTTTGGACACTCAGACGCTCCTTGAAGGTTCTTATTACACGAGACACAGTTGTATTTGCAATTCCAAGCCTTTTAGCAATCCACCGGTGGGACGCCCCTGGATTTTGATTGTGAGTGCACAAAATTTTCTCACGGACAATTTCTTGTTTCGACGACATGACTGGAACTACTGAATGTATAACTATGAAACTTGGCAGATGTAAATAATACACTATGGATAAGATCTACTTAATTTTCTAGGTTTTTTACTCATACGATTCAAAAGTTACAGAAGATTTCCTGTGTGCCATTTTTATCGAATACACCCTTTATACCCGCCATCATTTTCCATACGGTATTCTCAGATATGCCCGTCGTGATAGTTCTCCATCTTCTCTTGAAATCATCGGAACCATTTGCTTCCTTTCTTAGTTTCGAAGAGTTTCCGCTTAACTAGAGCCCAGTATTTCTCCCCTGCCCTTCGGCCTAGAAAGGGGTATGGGCGCTTTCTGTCGAGTTGGTCGCGGCAGATTTCATGTGGCTGACTTTTTTTTCCTCTCCTATGATCGCGAACAATACCATATGACTTAGTCAACTCTTCAAAAACAGAAACATCAAGACAACACAGAGCGATAAGTAAAGAACGGTATAAACCCTAACGAATTTTACTTTCAGCCAAATTTTCTAACACAAGGTAAGCAATCAAACGACCACTACAAAATATACTGAATATTCACTACCTAATATATAACGGGGAAAGGGAGGGACCATCAGGGCACCCAAGTGAAACGATTTGAATAGGGAGCATGGGACTGCCTCCTCCCTATTGTTAACAATTCGCGGAACTATAGGGTTTATTCTGTCAATCGAGGGCTCGATTCTAATGCTGTGGGTGTGAACTTGCTTTTGGAAGGAGATTCTCTTCCCTATATTCGCGGGTTTCGCGTAAGTGTGTCTGCTTACGGGCCCGCTCAAACGTTTTTGGCCCTTCATACAGTAGCTTGATGACCACAAACAACAATAGAATCCTGATCAAATCGTTTTTTTCTGTTTTATTCCACTGCTATGGGACGTTACCTTGCTACAAAAGATGGTAGTATCTCATCATCATCATCATCATCAACTAGAGCCCAGTATTTCTCTATTGGGCGAAGTTCTGGACACTTTGGTGGATTAGCTGTTTTTGGCACGTATTTGACCTCTTGCACCTTATTCCACTCCAGGACGGACTTTGCATAGTGACAAGATCTGTCCAAAACAAAACTGAAGAGTCTTGATTTCTGATAAACGGTAGCAACCGCTTTTGCAGACGTTCTTTCTCGTACAAATCCATATTGATAGTGCCGGTAGAGACGAAACTTTTAGATTTTCGACCTCAACTGCCAAATCAAATACTTCTTCGGGAATTTGGAATTCTTCTTTAGCCGGACGGGCTCGGCAACGGCGTTCCTTTGCATTGCGGTGTAAAAAGTCAGGCCTAGAAGCCGTTTTAAGTTAGAGTACGTATGTTTCGTTGTCTATTATGATACAAGAAAATGTTTGCAAAAAATTTGTGTAAAGCTCCTTAGCACGACTTTTTGCAGTGAAATTTTGCTTGTCATCACAGTTGGCCACCTTTTACATTTTGCACGCCTTCAATCCTTGCATCTGCTTCACTTTTTGTACGTATGATTTTGACTTCCCCACCTTTGCGAGCCACATTTCGCACAGAAAGATTGGTATTTTTCTCAAAAATGGCTACCATCTTCTTGGCCATTTGTCGGGAGCATACTTTTCGATTTGTTCCACTTCCAACCTTCCGATCCAGGGTCAAGCTTTAGTTTTTTGGCTAGATCGCGTACAATTAGGTTTTTGCTGCCGTTCTTACAAAATACGTTGGCGCTCTTCCACTTGATTCGACGCCATTTAACTGAATGCAACAAGAATGTAAACATGTTGTACCACGAAATAAAGTGGAGAGTTCCAGCTGTCATATAAGTGAAACGTTTCAGCGATCCGTGAAATAAATCAAAATCTTAACTGAAAGAAAATTGTCCGAAATTTAACGTGGACAGGCTTTTAATGAGAGTATTCTTTTTCTACTTACTGCGTACGTTTCATCAAAGCTTTTGCAATCCCGACTAGTGATGTACTGTCATTATTCAAGCGATCAGTAAGTTCGAGTTTCAATACGATTTTGATTTTCTCTGAGCATTTGGTTCCGTTGTGTTGTTTTGAACAAATGGATTCATCATTTGTTATAGAGGACAAAGAAAATGTGTCCGAAAAAGTGCAAAACGGACTGCGTTCCGGGAATGAGGGTCTGCCCAAACAAAGCCGAACCGTCATAATTAGTAGCAGCAAATTGATTTTTACCTCATTTAGTCACATTGAAGTAACTTTTACTGGTTTGCTGTAGCTGTAGCCTGGGTAACAATTTCAAATTCAGTCCCAAAACATTTGGGTTGACCAACTGTTTGCAACACATCAAGAACTCTCACTCGGAGTGTAACAATGTGCTGAAGTTGCGAAAGGAGATTCCTGTGGTGACTGTGAGAATGTCAAAACAGTATCAAAAGTTGTAATTGTATTTTTTTTTCGATAACACAAAGTTCGACTGTACAAAGTTGCGATATGTATTCCACCATGTACATTGAACTTTCTGGAAAGTCAAAAGATATTATGGGATAGTCTAGTTCATTCTAGCCTTGCAGCTGAAAAAGCTACAGTTAAAATTGGTCAGAGTTCTGCCAAATCGCACCAAGCGTCTATCGAAAATCATAAGTTTTGTCCGACAAATTCAAACAGAACTTTTAAATTTGAAGATGAACCAGATCAGTGGTTATTGAAGTTTGTAACCAATTACCAATGTAAGTTATCCATCTCCATAATGCACCGAAAAAAAAATCGGTAAGGACAGTTACGAGGAATGACGCATGTGTTGCTTAGTGCAATCTGGCCCCGACCTAAGTTCTGAACTGCATAATAGTTTGGATAGCCTAGAACCCTACCCGTAGATCCAGTGAGCGTGGTTGAATACAAATTGTAAACTTGTGTAGCCTGAAAAGTTACAGTTAAAATTTCAGATCGTAATTTTTGAGCTCCAGAACTGAATGGTTGATATAGAACATCACAGATCATTTCATAATATCTGCTGACCTTCCAGAAGACTCCAGACAAACATGGTTGAAAATATATCGTAGCTATGTATAGCCGAAAAAGCTACAGGTACAAGTATAGATCCTAAGTTTAGTACTCCAGGACAGGTTGGATGACTTAGAACATTTCAGATTATCTCATAAAGTAGGTTGCTCTTCTGCATAAGATTCAATGAACATAGTTGAATACATAATATACATCAGAACACATTGGACATCGGCAAAAGAACAGTCTGGTCTGACCCAGAACATCACAGATTTTATCATAATGTCGGTTAACCTTCCTGACAATCCATTGGTGGTTCAATGCATATCTTAAACTACTCTAGCCTTAAAACTATAGTTACAACTGTACATCCCAAGTTTTGAGCTCCAGGATTGTTTGGATGACCTAAAACATCCCAGATTATTGTACACATTGTACTTGCCACACAATCATACTAATGCAAAAATGGTACCTGGCATCGAAAGCTCTTAGTACATTAATGTGGAAGTGCATATAGAACACTTCTAGACAAAATAGTCAAAAGGTCGAAAGTAACATTTGTAGACAATGACTTCTAGTGTGTTTTTCTTGGATCTGCTTGCTCCCACAAGCAAAATAGCACCAGAAACAGCTACAGGCAGTTAGTACCTTCCCATCAGTAGTGGAAATAGATGTTAGCAACCTGTCATTTCCAGGAAATTTACGTTTTAAGTCATTGTTTACAATTGTTACTTTCGACCTTTTGACGATTTTGTCAAGACTTAGTTGAGAGCAAGCTATAAGCTAATTGCGGAAGCAATATGCTTGAAACGCTAAGAAAGAAGAACCATACATAATCAAACGAGCTACAGTTACAGCTGTAGTTACGAACTTCTTCATCTTAAGGATGGTCTAGGTTCGAAATCAGTCTTAACGCAAAAATAAAAAAAATATTTTTCAACAAGTTTGCCGAAGATAGTGTTCGTTTTTGTTCAGTGTGTGATTTAATATATGCATTTTTCTCCAGGGTGAAGTCTATCCACAACAAATTTTATAATTGCTCACATCAGTAATTTGTTTGACAGCAACAACTGATTGTCCCTTTTGTTCATGTTGCTGATTAAGCAAACAATACTTTTTTTTTATCGCAGCTACATGAAAACAAGCACATTGTAACCTGTGTGCGAGTCACAACGTTTTCTCAAAGCAGCTTGTCTCTCTTCCATCATAGATACAACATTTTGTTGTTTTCCTTCGTGTTTTGTTGTAATACGTTCAAGTTACAACATATCATTGCTGCAGGGTGAAAGAATAGCGGGTGTATCACTCGTCATAATTATCGTATGTTTTTAGGTACAACAAGTGTATATTTGACACACGATCGCAGCAAGCCGTGCTTTTAAACTGACGTGTTTTGTTTTTGCTGCGTCGTTTTCGCGAACAAAAATCAAACAATAATTCGTTATTTAACTCTAACTAACAGTGAAATCATTAAATATAGGCGTGCTTTGGGAAAGACGTAGTGAATACAATCGATTCCCACCCGAAATGTGTGAGTGTCGGTAGTATTTCCACATTTTTTGGTTTTTTGTGCTTCGCCCTGCACCCGGAAGAAATGTTACATCAGCTTAGTCTTGTTTATTAGTGGTAGTATTGTGAAATCCGGACACAAATGATAAAGTTTGAGTGTTTGTCCGCTTTGTCGCGAGTGAATCGATAATTATTTGCAGTTTTGAAGTTCGTTATAGAGTCGCCTCATAACGGGGATTTGATATTGGCAGTGTGGAGTGAAAAAAAGAAGAAGACCAGTGCATGTAGAAAACGGCCATTTGCTTGTCAGAAGCAGCAAACGAAGACAATGCGCATGCGTGCGTAAAAGGCTACCACAGTATTTCAGATGCGCTCACCACGTAGTTGTGTAGGTTGCATATCTAACGGGCGGTTTGGCAACGTCAATTTTTGCGCTTATTTTGTCACGAGTGCATCAGACTAATTACGAATCAACGTCGAGATTTTTCATGTTTACGAATGAACAAGCGAGTGTAATTAAGGAAGCGGCCATGGGTGAGATGTATCTGAATATAACTATATAACAATAACCTTATTTTTAAATAATACCAAATACGTGCCTGGTTTGGAAATTTAACATTTCCAAATCCGGGAGTGTGTTGCAGTGCCCTTATCCAAATGATATCGGTAATGTTTACATGAGGGCTTGTTGTATGTGAAATTAACCTCGGAATGGGCGTGACTCTCCAGACATTCTGAAATGGGTTGCTGGATCAGCAGTAGAGCTATCACTTTCGGATTGAAACTGCTTCCAATGATCACTTGAGGGATTGTTGTAAACAGATTTCTTCCATAATACCATTGCCGGCACATGAGTGTTAGATTGTAAAACAAGTGAATATTTGACACACTGGCTATGTGGAAAGCGGGGGTAATTTTTGGACAGAGGGCTCTTCGAGTTGCATGCATTCTTGCTGTTAATCAATTCACAGATAGTATCAAACAAGCAGTTTTTCACGTGCAGATTAAATTTTCCTCTGAACTACATGACTTGAACTGTCAATTCAAGCTTATTTAATTTTCTTCATTGCCAACCATAATTGATTTAGTGCACATAAATTCACTTCCTCCATTTGAGTGCCACTTGCACTCACAGCCGTCATCCAACTTTATTTATGTTTCAATAATCGCGTCTCTCCCCATAGTTGAGGAAACAAAGGTACTCTTTTACATGTCATATAACCCCCATTGGCACTGCCATTCTATTGCGCTTGGCATTAAATTTATATCTCAATTGCCAATCGTCTTTGTAATGTTAATTCCCCTTGGGTCAAACGGTAAGCAAGCGCGGCCAAGCTTTTATGACTACCAGTTGCCAGTTTGAGCTCAATTTTCCTTCTTTTTTTTGCATCCACTCAAATGCACCGCAATCCACCTGTGCAAGGAGTGTGTTAGTGCACAAAGTAAGTGTCATCGGATGAATGTTTCGCTTTTTATTGTTTGAAAGTTAAATGCTTTGCTTTGAGGCTGCATTCGTTGCGCCGCGCCATCGGGATGTTCATAAAAGTGAGGTGAAATTTTTTTTTCTTCCACTTCTCTACATATATGAAGTGATTTAAGTACCCTGTAAAATGTCAACCCGTTGTCAGCTTCTGTCACACATGCTCGAATGGCGCAGAAACACGCGCTGCAGGAGGCATCCGAGGGCCATTGTCGCGTGCCGGCGTGGTTGTTGAGGAGAGATTTCAACCCATTTCTTTTTGATGTCCTCTCGGAAATGGGAGTAGTAACTTTAATGCACTTTTTTAAATACCATTTAAGAAGGTTTCAATCTCAAATGCTAGTTCTTCCTGGTGTGCTTCAAACTATCTTGTTGATGAATTGTGCCACTTTAGAAACTACCAAATTGATAGCAATTACCTCCAATCAGCCGATAATCGATAATCGGCATTTGACTTTCGGAACTCGGCCTTATTTACGTAACGGCCTTAATAGCGGCACAAATTTTCCCTTGTTAACAGTAGTCTTCCCACTGACAGACAAATCGCGCCTAATCGGATCTCAGCTAGATTTTTTTTCCATTTTCACTTCACGGCGCCTGGAGCATATTTATCTTAATTAGAGACACCACCGAGAGCGAGGGCAGAAACGATTTTCTGATTACATACATGTGTTTAGCTCTGGGTGCGTTCCAATCATTCATCCACCCACTACTCCCGAACTGGTTAATTTTTTGATTGCCGGAAACTTCAAGCGGCTAGCCCTGCGGGGATCCGCCCAACGCCTGGCTTGTTTTGTATTTCACACTTCCACTGGGAGGGAAAGCTGCTGCCACAGGTAATACGAAGAAGAAGGAAAAAATGTCGGGCTAAAATTAGGCTCAATAAATGGGCCCTTTATTGTGGGGCTCTGATCGAAAAGGTACTGTTAATCGGTTGTGGCTAAGGCGAAAATGACGAATTGCCGCGGGTGTCTTTATGTCTGCCTCGATTGAGGGTGGTTGTTTGCTGTTGGCGTTTGTCCAATATTTGACAATGACTTGCGTCATCAAACGTTTGACGCATTTTTTTGTACTTGAGAAATTCTGAATATCCGGGAATGCCGGGAACTTAGTTAAAATATTGTTGATTTATAATGGAAAATGTTTTAGGATCATTGTTTTCAAAACTTAAAGTCGACAAAGTCAATTTATCGCCTGGATCTCTAGAAAATCAATGTTCCTCAATCGTTCCTCGCATCATCCAACCATGATCAATTTTCCATAATACTGTTCGTCCACTCCTACTACTTTCTAGGTGCCCAACACTTTTTTGAGAAATAATTTGGCTTTTTCTGCTTATTTTATTGATATAAATCAACATTTATTATGAAAACGTTTTCAAATATACTATATTAATAATATCACTTCACACTTTTTCAGACGACCTCTTTTTTGCGCATGTGGCGCCATAAGTGAGATACGCGGCAACTACTACATTCGAAATCAACACGCTCGTTATAAACTATCCAGCTTTTGTTATACCCAGCGTAACATTTCCAAAGAACTCAACTGGCAAGTTGAAACAAATCAAGCTGAACAATGCATTAGGTCCTAATTAATATTGGGAGACTCTCTTTATCGACTTTCTCTTTGCGTTTCTACGGCTATGTAAAAACATGTTCCTGTATCTTTAACACACAGTACTGTAATATAAAGTGTAAGGATCCAATACGTCAAAAACATCAGCACATAATAGACAAACTATTAACAAAAGAGAAAATCGACGAAGAGAATCTCTCAATATTACTTAGGACCTTATGCATTGTTCAGCTTGTTCTTTCCAATTGTAAACTATGGAATCAATTACTGAAAAATACGGTGCAACACCGACTTGTTGCCAGCTGCAAATGTCACGACAAAAGCAACACGTTACTATGTTTTGATACAACTTGAATAGGACAGGAGCAAGATCGGCTGCTGCGAAGAATGCGAGATTTACGGGTTGAAATTATTATTTTTGATTACCATCGAATGATTTTAATATTACGAAGTAGAGCGATACTTTTTTGAAAATAGATAACATTTTGGCTTGAAAAGATCCTCAATTCACGACTTTAAAACACACAATATTTTTTTTTTAATCTTAGTACCCTATAAAAACATTCGCAGTTTTTTTTTATTGTTGGCTAATAGTTGACAAACACATGTCGACCTACTCGTTTATTGCTAGCTTTGAAGCTTCGCTAAGAAACATTGCTTTTATATGCGCTCGGTCCATTACTTATGATTTCTTGAATTTGTTGATGCTTCAGAAAAATTGAAAACTTCTAATAGAGTTTTCCGGAAAAAATTGCAACACTGATTTTTTACTTTCGTTCATACCTATATCCATAAACTCTACCTGTGGACAAAGTTTCAGAAACATTAGAGAACCATCGGGCCATTTTTTATAAAAAAAAAAGCGACACTGTCTGACCTAACTAGTCTAAAGGAATGTTCAACATCCATGAGCATGACGTTTATTTAAGACATCACGGTGGCATCTTTTTTTTTATTTCAATTGAACTTTCGTCCGATTCGCGTGGCAGTTGCAAAATCCAAACGAAGAGAAACGTCACCAATCCCTAAAGAGACGTCACTTCCATTCTACTCTTTTATAAAGTACGAATTTTCGAGGAAACTGTGATTTCTGAGGGGATTACTCATTAAATGAGTGTATTGCATTTACTTAAAGGGTGTATTCGATAAAAATGGCACACACATATATACTCATCAAAATTAAACTGATTATCGGATTTTCTTGAAATTTTCAGGGAATGAAAAACTACTAATGAGTTTTGATTTACAACATTTGTTTTATTCAATTTCGTCTCCAATCCCGAATGCCCGCACCTTCCTTTTCACTCCATCCATCAAATTTTGTACAACCGATTTTCCCAGTGTTTTTGTTGTTTTTACCCAAATTTTCTTCAATTCTAGCTCTGTTTTTATAGTTTTGGGATGTTTGTGAAGTTCCGTTTTCATAATTGCCCAGAATTTTTCAATTGGACGAAGTTCCGGTGAATTTGGTGGGTTCATATCCTTTGGCACAAAATTGACTCCGTTGGCTCGGTACCACTCCAATACGTTTCGAGCGTAGTGGCAGGATGCTAGATCAGGCCAAAACAGAGTTGATCCTTTGTGCTTCTCAATGAATGGCAAGAGACGCTTCTTAAGGCAATCTTCCGTGTAAATCGCACCGTTTATTGTTCCGGAAGTGATGAAGGGAGCACTTATTTCACCACATCCGCAAATCGCCTGCCAGATTAGAAACTTCTTTGCAAATTTCGATAGTTTCTTCTTTCGAACATCCTCCGGAACATCGAACTTCGACTTGGCAACGAAATATTCTTGCCCAGGAAGTTGACGGAAGTCGGCCTTGACGTATGTTTCGTCATCCATCACGATGCATCCGGATTTGGTGAGCAGCTTCGTGTAAAGTTTCCGGGCGCGGGTTTTCGCAGTGATGTTTTGTTATTCATTCCGGTTTAGGGCTTTTTGCACTTTGTAAACATGTAACCCAGCACGCTTCATGGTTTTCTGCACAAAACCGACTGACATTTTAGACTTTTTAGCGACATCTTGAATTGACATGTTTGGACGGTTCTTGAATTGTTGTACGACTTTCCTGGCCATTTCACTGTCCATTGGACCACTTTTACGACCACTCCCTTCCTTCCTTTGGACACTCAGACGCTCCTTGAAGGTTCTTATTACACGAGACACAGTTGTATTTGCAATTCCAAGCGCTTTTAGCAATCCACCGGTGGGACGCCCCTGGATTTTGATTGTGAGTGCACAAAATTTTCTCACGGACAATTTCTTGTTTCGACGACATGACTGGAACTACTGAATGTATAACTATGAAACTTGGCAGATGTAAATAATACACTATGGATAAGATCTACTCAATTTTCTAGGTTTTTTACTCACACGATTCAAAAGTTACAGAAGATTTTCTGTGTGCCATTTTTATCGAATACACCCTTTATCTATGAGTATAATGTGTATATGTCAAATAGGGCCTACTTTTTTACTCATTCTTATAAAATCATTGAATCAACTCATTATCATTAGATCATCATTATTGAATCAACTGGAAGAAACATGAAATAAATAGTGATTTCAGATCTCCTAAATATGTAATAAATTAAACTCAATGTTCAACATCACATTCGGGCAACAAGATTAGCTGTGAGAGAGAGAGAGCGGATGAAGACATGCTCTCCGGTACACGCGAATAAATACAAAATAAACAAAGACAAAATATAAGCGATCTTCTTCAGCAGGTTAGAAACTGATGATTTTCTAGATGATGTACTTTAAATCTCCAAAGTGACAGTAATAAATTGGTAATCAATCATGATTTATACATTAAATCTTAAGTCCGATAGATAGAACTTATGATCGTATAATTTAAAGTGAATTAATTTGAAAAATGTAGAAGTTTTAGATTTGTTTCTTAACACCTGATTTAAATATTCACCCCTGATTAAGCCTTTCCTTACCTATATAGTAATTCCATAGATTTTTGTGTTCCCTGGCCATAGGGTATGATTGTACTTGCCCAACAATCACACTAATGCAAAAATGGGCCATTTGTCCTTAATTTACGAACAAGACAATGGTTTTTAGTTGCTTCGTGTCTTATTCGCCCTTTAAATCGTAAAGATATCTTGCTCCGCCCTTTTGTGGGACGTTTTATACCATAGTTTCCAATTTTTTTTTCGAAAAAGTTACGAATTACTTGACTTAAAGCCTGGCTTAGAGGTTTCTATTCCATTCAGAGTCCCGCCAGTAAACGTCTCCCTCATCAAAAAAGATAGAATGAACGAATGAATATCAACATAAATTGCCACATAAGTAAAAAGTATAATTTCAGTCGTTTCCCTTCTATAGAAAATAATAAGTCTAAAAGTGAATTGCTGCATATGACAAAAGTATCATACCTGCTCTAAGTGCCTTTAACGGGTGGCATTAAAATTTTGGAATTTTTTCGAGGCCTCTATGCTCAACAACAAACGAGCTCAGAGAGAAATAAGAGTGTGTATGCGTTAGCTCTTTCTCTCCTCTTTCTGCTAGTATTTTCTGTTTTGTTTATGCTTGCTCAGTTTTGCTCAAAATGCCGTGGAAACAAGAAGTATTTCGCGAGCGCGTTGTACAGTTCTACGAACTGCACAGAAATCTCGGCAAAACGTATACGGTACAACATTTTAGAAGCGAAAATGTTGCGACTTCGACTGTTTACCATATCCTAAGATCCCCAACAACTGCTCGCAAGCAAGGTAGTGGAAGACCAGCCAAAATTATGGACGCAAAAGGACTTCGTTCTCTTTCTCGTGCCTTCAACGACAAGGATTCACTGAGCCAACGGGATGCCGCAAAAAGTTCAACTGTTCTCACCAGTACATCTGCAAAACATTGAAAAGAGTCGGAATAAAGTGCCGAAAGAAGACACGAGCCCTGGAATATACTGATGCACAGATTTCAACGCTGAAATCCCAATGCCGTTGGTTGATTAAAAATTATTCATGTTTTGTTTTGGACGACGAAAGCTACTTCCCTCTTTCGAAGACGCAGATTCCCGGAAACGATCGATTCTATTCAACGGATAGTTCTACTACACCTCCGAACATAAAATATAAGTTTAAACATAAGTTTGAACAGAAAGTGATGCTGTACATTGCCATTTCCGAGAAAGGCATTTCTAAGCCATGGTTCAAGCCCTCTGGTTTGGCAATCAATCAAGATGTGTACCAGAACGAATGTTTGAAGAAAATTTTGATCTCGTTTCTACAAAAACATCATGCTGATGGACAATACGTGTTTTGGCCGGATAAAGCGTCATCGCATTACGCCATAAAAACACAATCGTTCCTGAATACCCATTCGATCCCATTTGTACCCAAAAACCACAACCCGACAAATCTGCCTCAGTGTCGCCCAATCGAAGATTTCTTCGGGGTTTTGAGTTCCTTTGTGTACAAAAATAACTGGAGAGCCACGAATTGCAAACAGTTGGTTGGTAGAATCAAGAGATGCATTCGTAAAGTTGACATGGAGGCCGTACAACGCTCCTGTTCCGACATCAAACGGAAGCTTCGCCGAACATCCGATTACGGACCGTTTTCAAATGTTCACTAATTTTTTTTCAACAATGGACAATGTATCTTTTATTTGAATAAATCAGATCTTCTTCAACTATGTTTGTCTTTTTTGACAGCTTGAGAAAGAAATTCCAAAATTTTAGTTGCCACCCGTTATATACTAAACGTCCTACGACGACATAGTAAACCAAAGATGATTGGCATCTTTCGGGCCAGACCTTATGCAACTATTTAGGTTTCTGGTCTGCCTTTGTGGTAGATCTATTCTCCCCGAGGAGAGAGAGGATTGGCACTGGTACCCCATCAGCCCACGGGTATCATAAATCTACCATAATTGATACATTTCCCGTGAGGCTTCCAGCGACGGAGACGACGACGACGACGACAACGACTATGACCGACAGCTTGAGCGACAACCGGCAAACGTGCAACTATGACGGAAGCCCTTTTTCTAAGCTCTCCGTTGCTTCCCCCATTGACACAGAAGACGTGAGCAAGCTTGGGATCACGTCACTCAACCAACCCACCAACCAACCAACCAGCCAGCCTCCAGTCCGGGAATGGGAGAGCGTGATTTATTGCCGACTTGCTTACGTAATGTTTGACTTCTGAGAAAAATCTGATCTACCACAACCACAACATACATGTTGACAGCGTCGAGCCGCAGATTGACAGCTATATCTCTACGGCTTCTGGGGGCGGCGGTTGCCAATTCAAATAATTGCGCCTTTAACCTCGAACTGAATTCACCTTTCGCCCGAAAAAAAACAAATCATAATTCACATTCACTGTCGTTTTTCGCTGGCATTCCTCGGCTTGCTGCGACTGTCGAAACAAATATTACCTAACCTCAAACCGCGCGCAAAAGGGCAAGGTTCTATTAGCTGGTGAAACAATACGATCATCACCCCGCTTTTGCCCGATCATGTAGATCGTGAATTCCCTCGATGCCGCCACCTTCTGAACACAACAATAGCACTCCCCCAACCAAGTCAAGGGGCCCTTTTTTACTATCCAATAGACACAACTTGGTAGCGCTTCTTAGTGCCTGCCCTTCCATAGACCAAGAAGCACAAAGAACTCCGCGGGTGATTTTGCTGCGGTGGGTGGTGCTGGTGGTGCTAATTTGAAGGTTACAAATTTGCCAACCCCTGCCATAGGATTGCTGCAATGTTGCACTGTTGACGTTCTACTGCTGAGGGCATTGAGCAGTGTCATAAACACGCCATTAGGTGCCGGTGCTGCCAGAGCCTATTATGATTGAACACTGGTGCATTGGCTATGGTTCTGAGGGGGGTTTTTATTGTTCAAGCGAAAAGCACAAAGAGTCGTCAGGCATTTTTGTGATGGGATGGGTAAATGAGAATGATTCTTTGGATTTCAATCGTCGTCGGTGCCGCCGGTTGAGGCTTGAAGCTTTATCGATGGCTGGGATTAGATCGGAGTTACGTGGGAATCGGAACAGATGATGGGATTGTGACGAAATTTTCGTTCGTTAATGGCGGTAGGTCGAAGCCAAGAAATATCGTATCGATTATGACACCTTCAACCATACTCTCCCCCTATCTTCCCCCACTAATAATTATCGAAGTGGGTGAAGTATCGTTTTGACCCCCCCCCCCCACCTTCACCCAATGTTTTTTTTCATTCTGTAGCGTTTGGTGGTGCAATAAGAGCACAAGTCAGTCGAAATCCAATGATAAAGGAAGGGTAATGGCGAGCTCGTCTATTCCAAAGTAGTTTGATGTTATGATCACTTGAGAACCTTCATAAAACCTATATTCTGCCGTGAAAACCAGCACAAGGCTAAGTGGCTACAGCTGTCAAACTTGTGATATCGTGGTTGGTTTTTGTTGTTCTGCTTTGTTCGATTCTCTTCTCTTCTGATTCATTTAGGAAATAGGGTAGGGAACGGCTTAAGCACCCCAAGACCCTACTCAAAGCACGGGGTAAACGTTAACGTTAAGGGTCCTTAAGCCGTTCCCTACCCTAATGTCTCAGAAAAAAGTTCTAGTGTTGCGGGAAATTTGGATTGATTGCAAAATATCCTAAACAAATTGAGTTTTTAGCAGCTTTTACATGCTCCAAATTATATGCGCATTTAATTTTATGGTAAACATTAGCACGATAAGAGTCGGAAATTGATGCGCCTCGGAAATAATGCGAATTAAGAACAATAAAAACAAACATATTCAATACATTAATCATCAATTTGATGAAAATTGATGGAATTCAATAAGGTTATCTAAGAGAATGCCGAAATGCATTTATATTTCCTCATTCCAATTATTTCTTACATTTCAATATGGCGATTAGAAAAAATAACAGTTTGGCCAAAAAGCCAATTTATCTTCGCAGTGGCTACTATAAAACCAATTTGCCCTTTCATGCACTTCCTGGGAGCGAAATGGTTTTAAAATGGTTTTTTAACTGACCATAATAAGATAATATGAATAAGTCCTAAAACGGTGTTTCAGTACAGGTTTTTACGAGCTCATAAAGTCGAAACAAAACCATTGATAGGAGTAAACGTAATTTGAGAAAACAAGGTTTTAAGATCGTTGTAAACAAGCTGTGTAGGTTCTCAAAAACCTGACTAAAATATGGAACCTATTGGCACCACTTGGTGCTATAATAAAACCAAATTGATTTCTAGTGGTATTCATAAAATTTTAATAAAACTTATGAAACTGGAAGGCTTTGGCATTGTTACTTGGGTTCAGACCACATGAACTTCATGGGAAGGAACAAGGATAAATTATGGTGAGAGGTTAAACGTTTTGATCCGATTAAAAAATACTGTAAAAGAAGACCCTTAAATCGGTTAATCACCATTCCGCACTACAATGAAATATGGCATATCCCGAAAGTACGAGGTAAGATCTTGAATTCTCCAATCACACTTAAAATAAAGTCACTATTTTGATCTTTCTGCAATAATACAAGAAACTACAAAAATAGAAATGTTTCACAAGTTATGTTTGAAAATTACTAACACGTTACATTAAAATGTCGCGATTGTTTTAATTGTGAGTCTGGGCTATTATTTTGACATAGGACTACGTTTTTGTTTTCTACACTGGGGTAAAATTGAAAAAAAAAATCGCATTACAACCGTCACGAAAAGTGGTCAGGTTTTGAGCGTTAATATCTCAGTCATTTCTCAAACAAATGTCAAAATTATTGCACCAATCGATCGGAAATATTTCTAGGCATCCACTTCAATAGAAAACAATGTTGATTTTGGGCAATATACTTTTGAAAAATTCATAAATGTTAAGCCTTGTCTTCAAATGTGTATTAGCCTTTTCAGGCCTAAGTGATCATATATGACCCAAAAAAGAAAGTTTCTGTTTAAAATCACAGACTGAATAAAAGTGTCGGAAATTTTTTTTCTACATCATTTTTTCTATCTGGGAAAAATAAAAATATTTATAAAAGTAAGGCCTAATTGACGACCTAGAACATCTTGAATATTAAGAAGTTCAGAAAGTGAAAAAATAAATGCCTAATTAATAAAGCGTTGTTTCAGAGTATGGTACATATGCATACGTATTATTAAATTCTTGGTGATAAACGTTGAATATTTTTGTATCTTTCTGGGATGTTCTAGATTATCCAAAATGCACTTGAGTTCAGAACTTCAAATCTACAGTTTCAATAGTAGCTTTTAGGGCTATATAAGATTATGATATGCCTTAACACATATTGAATGAACCTTTTGGAAGATCAACAGTCATTATTTGATAACTTTGTGATGTCACTAAAACTGTCCTTGCGTTCAGAACTTAACACTACAGTGGTAACTATAGCTGTTTGGGCTATACAAAGAAACGCTACGTATTCAACCATATTCAATGAATGCTTTTTACGCTATAAAAGGTAAATATATGTATTAAAACATATTTAATGCATCTTTTGGAAGGTCAACAATCAATATTTTATAACTTTCTGATCCTCTAGGTCTTCCAAACTGAACTGATAATTTACATTTGTAACAGTATTTAAGGCAATACAAAGTTGCAATAAATATTCAAACATATTCAATCAATATTTTTAAAGGTTATAATCAATTATAATCAATTTGACATATTCTGGGTCACCCAAACTATCCTTGATATCAGAACATAGGACCTACAGTTGCAACAAAACCTTCCTGGGCTATGCAAGCTACACATTTTCATTGAATATCTTGAAAGACCAACAGCCATTATTAGATAATCTCCTAGGTTATTCAAACTATCCTGGAATTCAGAACTGAAAATGTACAGCTGAAACTGTAGCTTTCTGGATCTAACAAAGTAACAATATGTTTTTGATCAATTGAAGTGAGTCTTTTGGAAGGTTAACAGATATAATGAGATATTTTGGGATGTTCTAGCTCACCAAAACTGCCCTTGAGATCAGAAGTAAGGATCTACAGTCGAAACATTAGCTTGAAAACCTATGAAAGGTGACAAAATGCATTCAAAAACACTCAGTGAATCTTCTGTAAGGTCACCAGTCATTATCAGATTATCTTGGGATGTTCAAATTCATAAAAACTGACGTGAATTCAGAACATAAGTTAAACAGTAATAACCGTAGTCCTTTGGGCTATACAAAACTACGATAACTATTAAAACGTATATTCAATGAATATTCCGAAACGCTTACAGACATCATAGGATAATCTTGTTAGTTTTAGGCCATTCAAAACGTAAGGTCTACAATTTTAACAGTAGCATTATGGGCTATACAAATTTAGTTAGTTTATTGGGCCTGAATATCCCAAGATTATCTCATAATGTCTGTTGGCATGACATTCACTACAATGTAGATCTTAACTGCAGGACAATTTGGACGACCTACCACATCTCAAAAAAATATAACCTACTTTTTTCAATCATTTCTATGTTTTTGAGCATTTAATCAGAACACACCAAAATGCTTGTATAATAACGCTTGAGAAATTTTAGGCCTGAAACGGTTAATTAAAAGAATTTTCCATTGTACAATCTGAATGGCTAGTTCCGTAGTCCTACGTCATCATTCCGAACAACCCAATGGGGTTATACCTTCTAGTTTTTATTTCTTTAATTCAAGACACTA
The DNA here is from genome assembly GCA_034211315.2 of Aedes japonicus. Taxonomy (NCBI): domain Eukaryota; kingdom Metazoa; phylum Arthropoda; class Insecta; order Diptera; family Culicidae; genus Aedes; species Aedes japonicus. Next base: position 22,422 of record JASCZW010005422.1, on the reverse strand, counting down.
TTAAAGCAAAACTAACCGATATAGAGAGGAATAATTATATAGAGCCTTAAGGCTACTAGCCTTTGTTAGCGTCTGTCTTAAGTAACACTTTTCGATGACCTTCCTTCAATTCGTAAGGTCTGATCCCTAGCTAAATAATATGTTGTTATAGTTAGTACTTTGATCACAACTGTCGTATAGAACGCAAATTATATTATAACTTAACATATATACTTTAATGTAGAATTTTAGCACCTGAAACATCAGGACATATTATTAGTTGCTCACAATCATGATCAAAACACTCACCCTTTTTATAAATGAAGCGAATAATAAGATGAATAATGATACCAACATTACAGGTATATTTGATGTTTAATCAATGACAATTATATAATAAACAACAATGAAAGAATTGTCAAGCAAATCAAACTATTTGATATCAGATACTTGTAGATTGTTTCTAGCTTCATCGAAGAGTGAATTGCAGCTAATCCCGCCAGTATCACACCTCTTTCAGTGCCTACAAATAAACGTACTACGACGTGGCAATTTAAAGAAAGCAGAGTGTGATACTATCACAGCTTATCATGTTCTTAGTATCCCATGACGGCCTTTTGTATAAGATTAGCTCTCTTACCTACGACAAGGTGACAACCATGATCTTCGAGAGGCCTAGTTAAACCCCGCCCCCCCGCCAATATATTTTGTCTTGAAAAGTTTATTTTTGGAGCTTATCCATGAATTTGCATCCTCACGGAGAGTATCATCACCATCATGTTAGGGAAATTTGTGTTGGTGTCCCTAGTTTGCTTGAAAGTGCTGAGAGTGTCAAGAATTTAACGTTAGAATCTTACTTCCCCTCTTTGTTTACAAAATCAGTCTGTTTGAAAAATTACTCGAGAAAAACGGTCAATTCAAATCGCAACCAGACTATTTTGTTGAGCATGAGGTGTGCAGCAATAACGTCTAGATAAGGTCTGGGGCAACGCACTGCTTGCTTGTTTTGTAAGCAAAAATAAAGTAAACCTTGCTGAGCCGACAAATGATGACGTAACACTATTGAACTTTCTGTAAGCGGGCATAGGTTCAGATAAAAAAAATCGATTCAAACGTTTATTATAAATGCTAAATTGTGGGAATAATCATGATACAAATTCGATTTATCAAGCAGAAGCATTTCCTCCAGATAACATGGGTCATTTATAGTGAATTTAACTGAGGTAATTGAATTTTAGCCACACAAACTTTCAAACGCTGGGACTTGACAATCGAGTAGCGATAAAGAGCAAATTTTCCATTATCTGTAGACTGGAATCGGTTGAAAAATTAAGTTTCATAGTGCATACAATAAACAATCACGGAGCGAAGGAATCAAAATAAATAGTATGACGTTGCACTTTCGGAACTTTCGTGTAGCGTGCGCAAGGAGTGCAGTGGTATTAGTGTCATGAGTGAATTTTGCTCATTTCACTAATATTGTTGTGGCTACTGAGCCAGACCTTATATAGACGTCATTGGGTGTGTGCATTTCATTCTTGCATCGTTGTGGGCGTTCATACTTGTTGTTTTGTGAAAGAAGTTGTTTGCAAGGAGAAATTTTTGCTGGGTTGGGTGAATGAATATTTCTGAAGGTTATGCAATAATTGCAATAATTTTGATTCATTCAGTTGTAAACCTTTTTGTACAGAGAAGTAGTCGTTGCAAGAAGTTTTCGGGAAGGAAGATTTCATTGGAATAACTTTTGAAAGAAAGTATTAATAATAAGCTTGGTTGTAAACATTAAACCTACTGAAGTAAACTTTAACATATTTAACAGGAATGAATTGGTATGTTTGGAAGAATAGACAAGTTTCTAATCAAATTGCCCGTGAAGAAAACCACCGAGGATGTAACTGCCGGTTCTTTGGTGGATTCCTAACCCTAGCAAAGTAAAAAAACAAACTGGTATCAAATAAGTAACAAGTTTTGTTATCTCAGATATCATTTTGAATACACCTGTTTTTGCATAACAAATTTAGTTACCAATATTGACAAATTTTGTTATCATCTGTTATCAATTTTTAAAGACGATTTTTGACGAACGTTACTGAATTCTACCAGCATGCTGACGAATGCTGAATATTGCAAGCATGTGATGGATATGAAATTCTCATCAGAAACACTACTTCAGCTATTGGTGTATGAATTTGATATCATGTTGATAACATAATTTGAAATTTTCTCAAGAAATTTGTTCATATTAGAAAATGCCATGTTTTAAATGCCGGAAAATTTTAGTCTGCGTTCTCCGCAAAGAAGGAAGTAGTTTTTATTGAATCAGGGTCCAGTAACTGGACAGATTTAATCGTATACTTGGTGTAGTCATAGAAATCAAAACAAAATTTTGGTTCTTCAGAGTAATACATAACTCTTTTGATAATTAAGAACGTGATTTCTTATGCTATAGACGATTTCAGACGCTCTTGTCCAATCTCTTTAAAAAATTTCACTGTATCAGCTGGCTGAACATAAGAGCACAAAATAGTTCGATAGGACGAACTTCAGGGCAATTATGGGAATTCATGAGCTCAGGCACAATAACGCCGTTTGACTAATCTATGGTCAATTTAGCGTAATGATATGAGGCAAGGTCGGGTCAGAGTATTACGGGATTGTCCTGTTTTTTTTTTTAGATTTTCGATTTGTCTGAAAATAAGGACCACCCTAGTTTTGGAGAAAGCAAATTTGGTCCGAAATTTAAAACTTAGACTGAAAATGTATCTTTCCAGCTAAATTCGCATTCTGGACCACGGTGCATTGGTGACCGCCGATAACTACACCAGCAGAGAAATACAAAGGCGTATTATGGCTGGAAATCGTGCCTACTTTGGGCTCCGATGGAACAAAGTTCGCCGATCTACAAAGTTCGATAAGACATTGATTAGACATGTAGCCTTCTACGACCATGAAACATTGATATTGCTGAAAGACATACATGCTCTTGGTATCTTTGAATGGAAAGTGTTGCGTATGATCTACAGTGGAGTGCAAATAAAAGACGGAACGTGGAGGAGACGAATGAACCACGAATTGTGGTTCTTTTCTTAAACTCTGACATGTGGTGGGTCACTGCACCTGCCTTTTTAAGGTTCTGCTTGACGATTGCCCAGTAGCGTTCGATCGGTCGTACTTGGGGACAGCTGTGTGGGTTTATATCTTTTTCAACGAAATTAACGTTGTTATCAGAAAATCTCTGGAGAGTTGATCTGACATAATGGGCTGCCACTAGATCCGGCCAGAAAAGAGGGAGAATCTCATGCTTCCGACAAGTGGAAGCAACCTATTTTGCAAGCGCTCATTTCGATAATTTTTAGCATTTATTGTACCTTTTGTGTAGATAATGCAAGAATACATCCACATGTTCAATTTGCTTGCCAAACGAGCACCTTCTTATAGAATTTTTACGCCGCAACCATCGTATCTGCAATTGAGATGCTCTTTACAACCGATTGGATGTAAAATTGAGATCCCGGTAGTGTTCTGGAATGCACTGCCACGTACATCTTGTCATCATTATAACATACTGGGAAGGAAGAGTCCACTCTACGATTGTTCGGACCTTCATTTTGGCACGGCACATCTGCTTCGGAGATTACTTTCTAATCCTCATCTCTAATTCCTGTATGCTTTCAAATAATTGCTTTTTCAAATCCACTGGATCATCCCAAATCACGAGAAGAAGCTGATTTGTCCTCCTGAATGTAACCGTCGACTGTTTGATCCAATTCGGGGATTGCTGGAACCCGGCATTCGTCCAGTTCTTGGCAGATCGTGCAGGATGTTTTGCTCACCATACTTTTCAATCACTCGTTCACGCTAGCTGGATGCACATTGACCATTTTGGGCATTGTATAGAACGTTACATCCTTTTCTGTACACCAAGTGTGCAGAATTTTCAGTCGTACTTCATGTTCTATGTACGACATGTTGCCAAAAACTATGATATTGAAATGAGACGATTCAGAACAGGCTTTTTGACATGAAAACAAAATGTTTTACGAATACACGCTGAAATGATGTGCAACAATTTAAGCTCCATTACGTATCAAATGTTTATAACTTCTTATCGAAACTCTCTAGTCCGGACCTCATCAACGAATTAGAGCAGTTCCTGCTGGAGAATTTTGCTATAGATCTTCACAGGATCAGCAAGCGTAATTACGGCGCTAGGATTAACATCTTCTCCGTGGTGTTGACCATCGAGGGCTCGAACATGTCTGGGTAAAATGATGCTTGATGCTTGAGAATTCAAACTCACGCCTAGAATGCATTACCTTAGCAATTTTAGATCTGCTATCGGTTTGGGCTTGGCAAGGCCGGTTGTAAAAGCAAGACCTGGTGCAGGATCTGCTTGAGCAAGCATGGAATCGCCTCGAAATTAGGGCAACAGAGGCCTAAAGAATGGGAATTTTCGAAAAAAAACTCGATAAACTTATGCAAGGAGAAAAGTCCCAACAAGACATGTCAGTTGATAGAACGTTTCGAAATTAGATACATTACGTTTCATATGAATTCTACCGTTTCATTTAATCACATGCAAAAACTGATTGAGGAAGTTGACTTACACCAGAACACTTCTGAATCCATTGATATACTGTGTGAGTAGATACTAATAAAATCACTCATTTATATAACCAATACATACAAAACTATCTGTATTAATTGCGATTCAGTGTTGTTTCATGTTGTGACGTGTTTGCTCCGGAATAATGCCTCGTGGAACGTTTTTGACGGAAAAAGAAAGAGATAAAATTTTGGCATTTCGCGACTGTAATGTAGGTATTCGCGAAATTGCTAGACGTTTGGGAAGATCGCATCACGTCATAATCAACTTTCTGAGAAATCCAGAACAATGTGAGAATAACAAGACAAGTGGACCCAAAAAAAAGCTGTCGGAAAGAACGCAACGAAGCATTGTTCAAACTGCAAATAACTCACTCAAAAGTTTGAAACAAATTAAGGCTGAGTTATCACTTGACGTCTCATGTTCTACAATCTATCGAACATTGAAAAGTTCTGCTTATATTCAGCCGCAAAAGCTGAAGCAAACTCCAAGACTCTTACCTCGCTATAAACAAGCCCGACTCGAATTCGCACGAGCTAATATGCGAAGAGATTGGAGTAAGGTATGTAACTTTCATTATTCACTATTATAAAATTAATTAAGTTCCTTTGTCCTACTAGGTATTTTTTTCTGACGAAAAAAAATAAATCTGGATGGCCCAGATGGAATTTTTTCATACTTTTCGACTCGTAACTTTGGTGGTGGTCAAAGAAGTTATATCTTAGTCAAAGACTTTAATTTGTTCCAGGGTTTGATTGAAACTAACTGCTATAACGACGGGTTTACGATTACGTTCGCTAATATCTTCATGTTCCTTGATCTCGGAGTGTATGTTCAGGGCTTTCAGATAAATCTTTATTTTTTGAAAATAACTTCAATCTTAATTTATTGAACATCATTTAAATATGGCATGAGATTTTTGACTAATATGTCTATTATTATAGTTCATAAAAAAGATACCGCCAACGATCAAATACGCGGCAACAAACATCGCTCTTCAAGTCCACCTCCGAGTGCTCAATGCCTTGTGACATTGTCATAGACACTCTTCACACAAACCTTGTTTCACAGTAAGAAACAAACTCTCATCATTACTATTCAAAACACGACATCTTGACGATACCACCCGCAGCTCACTGCAACACGTCAATCTCAATTGGACTTAATTTAGCAGGCCCTAATAGCACCACACCAGCACCGGTAGAGGTACCTTAAGGGTCACTGACCACATTATTGGTCGCGCCGCTTTTGTGATACAATCTGAACTGAATTACCTCCTGAGCCGCCACCACCATCGCCACCATCGCAATCATCATCATCATCATCCCCGGCCAAGTGGAAGCGATATAGAAATTGAACGGGAAAAAGGCAAAACAGTTCGGTCATTGTCATGCCAGTCCCGTACAATTTCTCATTTCCCTACGAGTGGTTCTCCCGTCCCCAACCGACCGACCGTCCTCGTCGTAAGTACCTAACTGTTTGACGAAATGTCACTTTCGCTACAATTTCGTGTGCTTCCTCCCCAGCTGGCTCTCTTATCGACACCGACCGACCCCGTTGGTTTCGGAATTTTCTGAATGCATTTTTCCCCGGCCATCGAACACACAAAGAGTGTAGCAGTATGCATTCAATTTGGTATGTAAAATATATGTGCATACTGAGCGAGTCACGCCACGGCACAATTACACAATGTTCACTTATCTTTCGGTTGATAATTCGCCATGCCAAGACACTGCCACGGCTGTTACGAACCCGCTTGCATTGTTCGCGACTCCAGAAGAATCAGTTATTTATTTTTTCAATTAATTGTCTTCCAAAGTTCATCAAAATATCATCCGGGCCAAATCTGATAGAAAGAGCACGCTTCCTGCAGCTTCAGTCAGATGGCGGGAAGTTGGGCGGAGGGTCGAGGGATGGAGGAGATATTTCGTCATCGCTCCTTCGACGAGACCTCCCCGCAGAATCCCAAGAAGGAAACGAACCGAGTTGCCCCTGAGGGGATAAAGCCCTTTCATAACAGTTAGTCGATACACCTCGAATACATATCTGGTCATAATGGATCACGATGAGCGAGAAGAGTGCAATAAAAAAAATGAGAGATAAAACTTTTGAATGATGCGCTAATAATGGGTATTGTGGGCTGGGATCTGATTGGCATCTGAAGAAACGGAGAGAATCGATCAATAGGTGATTGTTTCTGCGAAAAAAAAGGGTACCTTGGTCAGTCAATGGCTTCCTGATGGGGCTGATAACTGAAATTCAGGTAGAGTCCGCGGAAGCGACGGTTTGCAGTTGCTTCTGAAAACTTTCCTTATTCATATTCGCAATTTATCGCGAAGGCCTCATCTTCGCGAAACTCCTCGTTGCCAATTAAAATATTCCCATGCCATTTTTCCCCGACATCACCGGGGAGTGTAGCTCAACGGACACAACTTACTTAACGGCTTGAGTCGACAACTAGGCTATTAATCTCACACTCGCTGAAAAAGTGGATGTCATCATCTCTTCTAACGCGCCATAGACTTAACACCTCAACTAGGTTTGGCACTATTTAGTCATGGCGACGCAGACGATGGCGACGACGACGGCTAGTTTTTGAGCTGCGTAGATTTATCACCCCTCGTCTGTGTACGCAAGCTTTTGCATAGACCTACCTAAATACCAATCGGCTCTCGAAAAGTGCAGCATACCAACGACGTAAGCTCATCGTCGTTTTTAGTCGGTGGTTAGTGCTAGACTCCGGCACCGATGCCGATTTAGATTGCTTCGTAGGAAATTGGCGAGAAAAATTTCCTTAGAACTTTCAATAACTAGAAATTAAGTCCTAGCAAATCCTTAATCAAGTCTCGAAAATGAAGTTGATCGGCGCTGAAGTCTAACCCAAGAAACGCAGTTCGCCATGCTAATTTTCTACCGCGTTCCGATTGTAAATGACGACGATGATTCCCTTTGACAACTCAGATCGTGAAAGCATAAACCGAAAAAAAACGTCTTTCTTAAAACGCTGACTCATCAATTGTTAGCCCTTTGATCATACGGTGATACCGTCTTTCTAAAAAAAAAGTGTTTGTTTCCGAAGAGTTTAGGCTCCACAATGTTGTAGTTGACCTCAACACGAAACAGCATTGACTCAACATGGGATAATCAAAGACTTCGTTGTCATGATAACTTTATAGATCATATGCTTCTCATAAACCTTGCGCTAAGTTTGAAAATAATAACCATTTCTCGGCTTCATAGAGAAATTTATGATTTTTAGGAAGCCTGTTCAACTATTCGGCTTCGCTGACGACGTTGATATCGTAGCACGTAACTTTGACGACGTAACTGAAAGGAAGAGGCTCACGAGAAGACAATGTTAGCCTCCTACCACGAGTTCAGAACGACGGTGATGGTCGAGGTAGTAGACGAATTCCTATATCTGGGCTCATTGGTGACCGCCGATAACGTCACCAGCACAGAGATGAAAAGGCACATTATGGCTGGCAAATTGTGCATACTTTGGACTTCGAAGGACGCTAAGCTCGAACAAAGTTCGCTGAACTACAATGTTGACCATCTACAAAGACATTAGTTCACTACGACCACGAAACATGGACATTGCTAATGGAGGACCAACGCGCCCTTGGTGTCTTTGAACGGAAGGTGCTGCGTGCCATCTACGGTGGAGTGCAAATGGAAGACGGAACGTGGAGGAGGCGAAGGAACCATGAATTGCATCAATTTCTGGGAGAATCTCCCATCGTACACATCGCTAAAATCCGTCGTCTACGATGGGCTGGGCATGTTGTAAGAATGTCGGACGACAGTCCTGTAAAAATGGTTCTCGAAAACGAGCCGACGGGTACAAAAAAAAGAGGCGCGCAACGAGCAAGGCGGATCGATCAAGTAGAAGGCCAAACCGGCCTTGTCCTAATTGGTAAGGTAAGTAAGCTTGATCGCGACATATTTAGGTTGCATTCTAGATGCTTCATCTCGTTTGAAACACGTGTGGTTCTAGGGATTTCCATCGCTATTAATCGAAGATGAAAAATTATAATCGAACCTGCATCTTGTCAACTGAGGTCAACAGAGCGGAAGCCAATGAAAATAAATCGACAAGGTCTGATTCACTGGCTGATTATACAGGCTCTATTTTAAATTGTTCGCTTACATCTCCTTATCATCACGATTATAAAGATGATAGTGGGTTTTCTCTGACAATGTATTGTCAAATCTAAACCTAATAAAAATGATTTAAGATAGCTTAAGGTCTGTATCCTCAATAATCTAGGCATGTCAAAACTAAAGAAATTTCGCATTATATCTCAATCACGGAGTTTAGTTGTTTATTTCAGATTTATGCGATATGATTCAACAGTTCCCGGATTTAAAACATAGTTATTCGGAATTTTCATAAAATGTTCAAACTTTGCGTCTAACTCCATAATTAGGGTTTGCACAGACTCTTCAGATACCGTGATGACCATCTTTGTTCCAATTTGTTGGAAGTTTTTGATATCTTTGATTGCTAGTTTCTTTCCAGAAAGCATCCGCTTCGTCAGAGCCCAATATCTCTCGATTGGACGTAGCTCTGGACAATTTGGCGGACTTAGTATTTTTCAATATTCCCTTAAATAACTTCATATTAGTAGAATGACAGTATTAGTAGACAGAGATGATGCCAAATGCCAAACTCTTTACTACTAGAGTTTCTATTTTTGGGAAATTTCGATGCCTTTTTCGTCCTTAAATGCTCAGCTGTAGCATTTTTGACCAAAGCAGAATAAAAAACCAGCCCTGGAAGCTGCTTGTAATGCTCCAGGACATAAGTTTCATCGTCCATAACAACATCTGAAAACTTTGTCATATATTCGCAGTAAAAACGTCAAGCCCGTGATTTTGTTGCCAAGTTCTGTTTTTCGTTGTGATGTGGTACTGTTTTTACATTATTCGACTTCAGCCCCGAACGTTGTCTTGATGTTTGGACGAAACCAGGTGTCATTTATATTTTACAAGCATCCTCTTCACCTTTCGATGTTTCCAACTTTTTCCAAAGTTTTAAGACTTTAAGTGTTCCTAAAATTATTGGAGCACACCATTGAACAGTGGCTTTAGGCAAATCCAATTTTTTGCAAGTATTGACCCGTATTGACAAGTCAGGATTTGACTTACGTCCGTACAAATCCGCTCCCGCACGTGCCTCTCATTTGTCGCCATCTTGAACACTAAACGTAAACACCAATCATAGTATTATTCATTAATATACTTCAGACCTTGACCTCAGCGAAATATTTCACTGCTGCTACGGGCAATATTTCAAAAGTAACAGTGATTTGTCCGAATAAATGTGGATACAGACCTTATTTCCAAATATACAAAGGACTTTTTTAGACGGTTTTTATTTACACGGTTTGTTTTCGGCGATAACTCCAGAACGCAACAACTTATCGACCTAATTCGAATCACATTTTCCGTTTTGAGCAAAAAGTAATCATATGGCAATTTTTCAAAAAAATTCACAATTTTTGTCGTAAATACTCAAAATTTCAAAAACCATATTTAGACCATTGCATGAAGAGGTAACACATGCAAACAAAATCGAACAATTTAAAATGTTTGAGCATGCAAATTGATCAATTGTTTTTAGTCTTTTTTACGCGGTTTTAAAGCAAAAGTGGAACGTATCCCGTGTTAAAATAAACCTTGTGTATTCATGTTTCTAAATTTTTCATAGAGCTCAGAAAAAACTAGAGGTCTCAATGTTTAGAAAACAGATCACAGATTTCAGAATATTGTACCCAACACTAAAAATAGTGGATGGACTCAATTTGCTTTGAACCAATTTGAATTCAAAATCCAACAAAACGAGTAAAAAACATTTTTTTTGTGACTACTAAATATTAACTAAGAGTGAATTCTGCAGCGCCCTTAGGTCAAAAACGCCTTTTTCCACAAAAATTGATTAAGATTTTGCGTCTGGAGGAGACTTCACTCTTAGAAATAAACTTTCGATATTTTTAACATTGAATAATGGAATTTTTCCAATGAAAATAACTATGAATTTCAAGTGAACTACAAAGCTGCTGAAAAAATATGAATGCGGAGCACGCTAGAATCGATTCATGAACATTGAGGATATGGGACCATTATATCAATGCACAGTGGTCCAGAATGGGAATTTAGCTGAAAAAATACAGCCCAAGGTTGAAGTTTTGGAGCAAAATTGTTTTCTACAAAGTTGTTTCTTATAATAAGATCCTTCTTTCGGTGTGAATGAAAACTAGGGTGGTCCTTACAGAGAAATCGGAAAGGCATACATTCTTCGGAAAAGTTGTAGGATTAAGCGTAGACTATGTTCAACCCCATCCCCCCCCTCCACCCAGAAAAGTCAACGTGCTATATGAAAAGCCCCTAATGTTGAATCCAAAAACAAGGGCTTTAAATTTTTGTTAAAATCATTTTTAAATTTTTTAACAACTTCTGTAAGTCGACAAAATATGCCTTCTGGCAAAAAAGTAGCTTTTTCTAGTGGAATTTAATAGCAGGAGACTTGTTTTAAATCGGATAAAGTAACCTAAATGTAACTCGCCATCAAGTTGCTGCCACCAGTAATGACGGTTTTGTGTTGTTTGGGTAGTTAGAAAAACTATTTCATTTTTTTTTAATTTTCATTTGTAAAAAATGAAAAAAATGAAGTGGCACACACTGGTAAAAAATGTACATGAATCGCGAAAGAATTCGATGATTCAGCTCCAAGTAGAACAAGGTTAATGAACAATAGCTGTTTTTATGTGAAAACTCCTGGGGAATCTAATGGAAGGGGGTGCCGCAAAATTCAGTGGACGGAGATATTGGGCTTATTTTACCCCAATTCCTCAGTATTTTCGAATAATGCCCATTAATCTATGCTTATAGGGGTCTGTGGTAGTCAAAATAGACCTAATCTTGTGTAGAATTTCCTTAGGAATTAAATGGAAGTAGTTGCAGCCACCGCACGGGTCGGGTAACAGAGATATTGCTGATTTTGCCCCACTTCCCCCATTTTTCGAATATTGTGCATTAATCTAAGGTCGGAGGGGTTTACGGTAGTCAAAATAGGCTTATTTTTGTGTAGAATATCCCTAGGAATCAAATGAAAGTGGTTTCCGCCACCACACGTGTTGAAAAACAGAGATATTGGGAATGTTTTGCCCCAATTCCCCGTATTTTTGAATATTGCTGAATAATCTATGATCGGAGGAGTCTGTGGTAGTCAAAATAGGCCTATTCTTATGTAGAATTTACCTAGGAATCGAATGAAGGTGGTTGCAGCCATCACACGGCACTATGGTCCGAATGGACAAATTTCACGACAAAAATCGATAACTCGAAAACCATTAATTTTAGACAGATAGTGTCTTCGGGAGATTTGATTTTTAAAATAAGATCTATCTTTTGCTTTGGGTTGTGACTAGCGTGGTCCTTTTATGTTCATAATAAAAATTTCAACTTTTTCTTCTTATGGTTAAGAGGGTTTTTTGCTTCAACAGAATTGTAGATTTTTTAATTTAATGAAACTTTGGTGAAGAAATTTTAATTCTATCTCATCTATGTATCGTTTTATAACAGTTTTTCTAACTTTCCTTAGGGTGGGATTTAAAAAAAACAGTTTTTTTGCTGTAACTTTTTTATTTCAATTTGAATTTGAAAACACTGCATAGATGACTTTTAGGGTATAAAATGACGCACAATTTGAAGATACAAGATAGTTGCTAGGTATTATATTAGAAAAGTTGTAAGGGTTGAAGTGTAAAAAAATATACGTTTTTGCAAGATATCTTATTCTTTTATTTGCAAATATTTGCAAACACATAGTACGTGAACTGAAAGTACAAACTTTTATCTACAAGATCTATGCAAAATTGTTTGTCCCCTTTTGTCCCCTTTAGGGAAAAAAATATTTTTAAATTTGGTAGTTTCGCATTTTTTCTGCATAATTTTCGATCAGTAGCATCAAAAATTATCACCAAAGACCGTAACAACTCGAGTTTTTTTATGAAAATGTTTATATTTTTATATTAATCCATCTCCGTTAATTTATTAACATTCATATCACAGACAAACAGACAAAACACATCGAACATTTTTCACTACAAATCATGATCACTAACACACCTGCGCCATCTGTTGAGCACACTGTGATCGATGATAAAGCTGAACAGATGGCAGTAGTGTGTTAACGTCAAATGAATGTTTGTTTGTTAGTGACGCTAAAACTCGAGAACGGCTGAACCAATCTTGACGGTGTCTTCGGATGATTTGTTCTTTTTTGTGCAACAAAGGTTCAGAGAAAAAGAAAAGTTGGGAAATTTTCAAGGAAAAGTCGGAAAATTGGAAAATAAAAAAAGGCATTTTTCCATACAAAAATATCAAATTTTGTTTGTATAAATCAAATGTTGTTTGTCAAAAATGCAGAAAAATCACAAATAAATTATTTTCAACATAATAAATTCAAATTTCTTCCCTTTCAAACTGAGCAAACTTCAAGAAAAACCCAATTTCCAACAATCAGTTAATAGAACATCTTCAATTCAGATGCCAGTGCTAAATTGTCACATTGAAAATGCACAAAACGTTGTTGTTTTGGAAAGTTTCTTTATGATATCTTACAGCACCGTAATCAACTCATGTCGGTCCGGCAAGACATCATACAAAAATCAACCATTTTTCATGCGTTGGAACTTCCAAAAAAAATGACTTCAGTATTATGACATAATACACCAATTAAAGTGGCCAATTGATCACAGATTATCAATAATATGAAATGACTGCCGATTGTCATACTTTTAGAAGCCAAAATTGAAAATATCCAAGTTCTCCAGTATGAAAATTGACTGTCCCTTTCAGATTGACTAAAACAATGAAGGACATTTATGCAATTTAAAAAAAGCGATGTTAATATAGAATACCGATTTATTGTGTGAATCGATTTTAAAGATATTGCAAGCAATACATAATATTAGACGGAACGAAGTTCGTTGGGTCAGCAAGTTCTACATAAGAATAGGCTTACTTTGACTACCGCAGACCCCTCCAAGCATAGATTACTGGGCATTATTCGAAAATACGGGGGAATTGGGGTAAAATAAGCCCAATATCTGCGTCCACTGAATTTTGCGGCAAGAGGGACCCCTTCCATTCGATTCCCCAGGAATTTTCACATAAAAAAATTCTATTGTTCACTAACCTTGTGCAACTTGGAGCTGAATTATCGAATTCTTTCGCGATTCATGTACTTTTCTTCCACTGTTTAAATTTTCCTAGCTTTCCAATGGGCCGGGATCAAACCTTCGGGCTGCTCATGTTATCTTTCGAAAGTTTTTCAAGCAATTCAACCAGCTCTGTTGCTAGCAGAAACAATATAAATTTCAACAAGATCATATGGCTTACTAAAATTCAATGGTATTTGGAAAAACAAAATCATATATTCAAGAATACTATTCCGAGCAAAAGTCAGAGATAATCTATGTACATGTAAACATGAATTTCTGTCTGTCTGAACCTTATAGATTCGGAGACTACTGAACCAATTGGCGTGAAATTTTGCATGGAGGAGTTTTTGGCGCCGGGAAAGGTTCTTATGATAGTTGGAGACCCCTCCCGCTTCTAAAAAGGGGGGCTCCCATGCAAATGAAACACATATTTTTGCATAACTCGAGAGCTAATCTAGCAAAGGAAACCAAATTTAGCATGCAAGAAGTTTTTAGATGCAAACAATGTTTCATGGGGTTTGAGACCCTTCCCTCTCTGTAAGGGGAGGCTCCCATTAAATTGAAAGAGAAGTTTCTACATAACTCAAGAACTAATCAAGCAAATAGAACCAAATTTGACATGTGGAGTTTTCTAGAAGCAAAAATTGGTTTTATTATGGTTCCAAACCCCTGCTATCTCTAGAAGGGGGGCTCTCACACAAATGAAACTGAAATTTCTGCATAACTCGAGAACTTATCACGTTACTGGAACCAAGTTTGGCACTTGGGGGTTTTAAAAGCAATAAATGTTTCTACGGTAGTTCATGGCCGCTCCTACTCTATATGGAGGTCCACACATGACAAGTTTCTGCATAACTCGAGAACTAATCAAGTAAATGGAACCAAATTTGGCAAGTAGAGGTTTTTGAAGGCAAGAAATATTTGTATGGTGGTTCGAGACCCCTCCCATCTCTAGAAGGGGGGCTCTCATGCAAATGTAACTGAAATTTCTGCATAACTCGAGAACTAATCAAGCATATGAAACCAAATTTGAGATGTGGAGGTTTTTGGAGAAGAGGAATGTTTCTAAGGTAGTTTGAGACTTCTCCGCCCTCTAGAAGGGAAGAGGGGTTTCCATACAAATGCAACACAAATTTCTGCATAACTCAAGAACTAATCAAGAAAATGGAACCACATTTATCAGATTGAGGTTTTTGAAGGCAAGAAATGTTTCTAAGGTGACTCGAGACCCCTCCCATCTTTAAAAGGAGGGCTCATATACAAATGAAACACAAATTTCTGCATAACTCGAGAACTGATCAAGCAAATGAAACTAAAATTGGCATGTCGGGGCTTTTGAAGGAAATGAATGTTTCTAAGATGACTCGAATGCCCCCCGTATTCTGACATGGGGGGCTCCCATACAAATGAAACACTAATGTCTGTATAACTCGAAAACTAATCAAGCATAATATGGAACCAAAGAAATATTTCCATGGTGGTTTGAGAATCATGCGCCCTCTGGAAGGGGAAGGGGAGGAAACGAAAAACAAACGAAAAACAATATTTTGCATAACTCGAGAGACAACGAAACAAATGAAACCAAATTTGCATGTGGAGGTTTTTGGAAGCAAGAAATGTTTCTATGGCAGTTCAAGGCCCCTCCCCATTCTTTGGTTCAAACAAATGAAACACAAATTTCAATCAAACAATAGAATTGTCCAGGTAACTTAAACACTAGTCAAGAAAAAAAATCATTCCAAAAAACAACCATAAGTGCCACTTCTGTTAAATATTAATTAATTTAGTTGCAAGCGTAGCAGTGTCCGCACCAAAAAGAGATAAAAAAAGAAACATATTATATTATAATGATAATTCCTACAAAAACCTCAACATGTAAGAAGTTAAGGAGTTGGCATAAAAATTAATGAAAAAAAAAAAACATATATTGCACGATAAGTTTTCAAATTTAGTTTAAAATGTTTTTTGATAAATGAATATTTATTTTTTCAGTGCATAATTTCTTTTTAACAAAGCTCCATTGATCATCTATAACTTCTTCTCGAACAAAACTTCATTATTATCAACGGTTTACGAGTTACGATATTTTGAAGATTACATTTAACACACGTGCGCTTTTTCGAAAAATTAGTTTTAAGCGATGATTTTTTTTTCTAGTGAAAATGTATGATTTCTCACAACTAAAACATTTGCAAAGTTTCATCCAAGTCGGGTTAATGATTAATTTACACATTAGTAGGAGTTTTGATGTTTTCAATACGGAATGCCCATACATCCTCTGCCAACATCATTGAAGAGTTTTTGAGTATTTTAATTTGTTCTATAAAATTTTGTGTTTGAGAATATTGTTTCAAACAACATGCCTGGGGAAATACTCAAAATAAACGTCCCGATGATTGTTTTACACAAGGAAACAAACTGAATAGACATAGTTGCATCCACAAATATACCCAATATGTAATTTGAATCCAGTTTTCTTGACTTATTTTATCAGTTTTCATCAGAAAATCGAAAAATCCAACTGTGGATTTCCGTGAAAACTGATTTAAGAACAAATTCATTCGAACATCGATGCACTCTCTGCGAAAATAAACTCTTCGGTCAATACACGTACGGTATTTAAAAAAAATCCCCAAAACGAACCGGATATTTTTTAGGAAATTGATCATGAGCTCTCTCTAATATTTCTCTCTCTCTCTATGATATTTCTCTCTCTCTGATATTTCTCTCTCTCTGATATTTCTCTCTCTCTGATATTTCTCTCTCTCTAATATTTCTCTCTCTCTCTAATATTTCTGTGGTGGTAGTTCTTTTGGAAAAGAAGAAGAAGAAAATAATGCTCAAATAACTCTCAAGTCGAGTCGAACCCATTTAAACCAACAGTAAGGACGCTATTGGGACGTAAAATGTGATAGTAGTTTACATCAATGGGAAAACGAACAATTTTTGAACTATACCTAAGAGTCGATTTGAATCGATTTAAACGAACAGTAAGGATGCTGTTGGGGCCATTAACAAAGTATGATGATGGTTTTCTTTGTTGCAAAAGTAGAAAAAATAGCGCTTGAGAATTAGTTTTACCCGATGCAGTTATGGAAGGCAGGTGGTTTTTGAGCTGTTAGTAATACTGTAATTTCTGTTTACTTCGCAGCATTACTTATGCCTCGTGCTTCAACAAATCGATATAGTTCAAGTAATTTAATGGAAAATCTGATGGTGCTGAAGAATGCGTACCAAAAATATATGAAATTGGTTCGCAACCTTTTATAAAAGTCTTTGATCGTTTAAGCAAAATCAAAGTAAATTCACCATTACCCGACCAAGAGGGAACAACAAAATTATTGCAAGTTTTGACATCCAGTTACGCTGTTTTTTATAACGGAGGTTCATATAACAGAAATTGTAACAAAAAGTCCTCAAGAGATAACAAAATCAGAGCAAGCTATGATATAGATATAACATAAACAAAACAAACTTTGTAAAAGTTTAGTTATGATGTAGCGAATTCATATCAGCTAGTGTTAGAATTAATTTATTTGTCTATACGCAGATTGTGCCTCGCGGGGCATTATATCTCAACTTGTTATAAGTTTGTTATACAACTATCTAGATGAAAACGTCTTTAACAAAATTATATCACAATCAGTTAGTAATTTATAATTTATTTTATAATTTTGTAAATTTTATGTTATGCCCTTTTGGTCGGGTCTCGGGGCATTATATCTTAATTTGTTACAAGTTTGTTATACAACTATCCCGATTAAAATGTCTTTATCAATTTTATATCACAATCAGATAGTCGTAACAAGGTTTGTTATAACTTTGTTATTTATATGTTATGCCCTTCTGGTCGGGTACCAATTATTGTCCTCACCGTTCTTGACACAAATTTTCCTTCTCAAACTGACAACGCTGCTTGCGTTACAAACTCACAACGCATTTCGCAATTGGAATGTCGCACCCCTTTCATCACCTGGTTGCTATGTTTACACCTCGAACGCATGCTGCGATCGTTTAATATTGGACCATTTTGCTTTCCCCAACAAGTTCAGCTGAGAGGAGTTTTTCTTTTCTGCGTTTTAAGCCCTCACTAATTGACTGCGGGGAATTATTTCTTTCATATTTTTACATGCGGCCGCGTGTTACCCACTTCTGTCGGCAAAACAGGCCTCCATCTCCCAGTCCCTAAACATTTTTATTGATGTAGCGCCGAGTGTTGCGCAACTGCTTTCTTCGCTCTTCGTGTGTCTCTAATCTGATTTCTTTGTTTGGGGAAACATCGATTTCCATTACTTATGATGACTATTTCGTTTATGAACCCATTCACTTTTTCCTGTTACATTGCTTGCTTGTCCCTTCGGCAAACTCGCCCATCTTCGCTTATGTAGCCAAAATGATATACAATTGACGAAATCTTCTCGTTCGAGTAGCAATTCAGCAATTGTGAAAAGATGAGGTGGTTCGGAACAAAAGCCGGATGCCCAGTAATCTGCGCGAGAAGTGTTATTTTTATGGCACCTCCTCCTGCTCCTCCTCTGGCCGTGTGGTATTCGACTGAGCGATGCTACGTTTGTTTGATTAGATTTGTGTTTTCACTATGCTTTTGTTTTTTTGTTCCGACGCGAGAGCAATGTTGAGTGGTGTTTTCATATTTCTTCCCATTCATCTCTTTTGAGTTCGTAATAAATATCAGGTGGTAATCGCTGCCGTTTAAAATGCGATTAAGTGTAAGCGGCTTATGTGATCCGGGGGAGATTGAGGTGTGTTAGGAAGTTAACTCTTCAAAGAATTCTGAAAGAGACAGTACGAATTTTTCGTAATTTACGAAAACCAATTTTTCATTTCGAAAACAACGTTGTCTTGAATGACCCAACCGATCTACTTTACTTCCGACACGCGATAAAAACATAGTTTAAGTTCAAACGACCCGTTAGATAATGTATGCATTTAACGTCCCACAAATGGACATACTGACTATTTTGGCTAACAAAGCAACACACTCCACCCTCGATCCCACCCCGTATAGTGGGACAAAACAAAACAGTTACTATGCAACACCAGCAGCAAAAAACTACGTGCATCTGAAACAACAATTTAATAACAGAGCGCAGTTTCCCGCAAGATCCAACGACTTTGATATCCCAGTTTAGTTTAGTGTGGAAATAAATGGAGAAACAGGGTCCGCTTTTATGATACTAATCTATGCTCGGGGAGCATCAGCGCGTTTGAGGATTCTTTGCGATGTGCCAAGCGAATGTAAATAAAGGCGGCGATTCTGCGAGCAGCTGCTTCTCCAAGTTGAACAAGTTGTTGTCTTTTCTCTCGCCAGAGTGATACTTAAAGACGGGGAAGAAAATTATGGCAAACATAAATATAGACCCTGCCCGCGGACCTGGGGCAGAAGTTAGATGGAACATCTCCACTCTGGACTACGGAGGCAACTGCGCAAGGTGAGATAATAACATGGTAGCTGAAATCACACTGGATTTGACGATAGGGCACGGAAATTAAAATGCATGCATTCAAAACGTCGAATTGCCCGAGAGTTCGCTTGCTACCATTTGATGTAAGACAGTGTTTTAGTTATACTAAATGAGAAGGTATTCCCATTAGTTGATAGTAGGTGAGAAACGAAATGCTTTTAGGGGCAACCTGAGAGTTAATGAATCGTGCTGTTTTTCATCGAAGCTAGGTGAGCAGCGCACCTGAGGGAGCGAAGTAAAAAGCCCACCGAGCTCATAGGTTAGAAAATTGGGTCCCACTTAAATCGGTGTGGCCGCGGGAGAGGCGGCCCTTTCCGTATGCGGAAGGGGAAGGAAGTTGTTTTGTTTTTGCATAATAAAACACACGTTGTAGTAAGTAGTTGATCACCTCACTTTTTAAATGGGTTGGGGCGAGAAATTTATTTTATGTAATTACTTGGAAGCGCACCGTTTATGGAATCGAGCGCTGCGAATCGGTCTATAGGAAATGGGATGTAAAAAAACTAGAAGCAAAACCCTAAGTCAGATCAGAGTGAAAGTTAGTTACGATCTCGACTGGAGGAACCTGGGAAAGTGGCACAGCGCGCATAACGTCTTTCTCACCCGAGATTAATTGGTGACTGTCAGTGAAATTTGATACTTTTCATCCTGTGCCATCAAAGCCATAACGAGATGTGTTTTATTGCTTCCTACGTATTACTCATAAAGAGGCAATTAGGTAAATATGATACTGAGTTGGTGCGGGGATGAGTTCATACGATTTCGACAGACAAATGTACGTCACCTGTGCCAGGGAAGATCGAACAAGATCGCTCTTGTACGGCACTTGTTGCTCGAATGTCAGCGGTATGGAAATGTAAACACGAGTACGATTAGCAAGTGTCATCCATCAATCGTGAACTTACCTGGAAAGAGAAAGGAGATAAAAAAAAGATGTTAGTAAATAGCAGCAGGGTGACCATACGATTTCGCTTTTGAAGTCCCTGCATTCGCGAGGGAGAAGCCCTCACAATTACAAAAACCTTTATGGTCGATGATCTTTCGGCAGCTTTGAGTGCTAAGTAATTAACAGGTGACAGGTGAGATCATTCCACATTAATTTTGTTCAAATCATATTTAAACAAGATTCAATTTAAATCTCACGTGATGTTTATGTCTTTTATTCAGAACTTAAAAAACAGTTTCAATCCGGGAGCTAGAAAGTGACAGCTCTATTGAAAATCCAGCAACCCATTTCGGACTGTCTGGAGAGTCACGCCCATTTACTACCCTTTTTCTTCTTCTTAGCATTTCAAGCTACTGTTTGTTTTCAACTTAGTGTTCTAAATGTACTTCCACAGTTTCTAGCTACAGACCAATAAGTTTACTTCTTTCAATAAGTAAACTTTTTGAAAAGATAATTTTGAATAGAATGTTGCTTAAACTCAATTTTTGCAGATGAGCATATTAGATTTTGCCATGGCCATTCAACTACTCATCAGCTCTTAAGAGTTACTAATTTAAAACGTTCAAACTAATCTGAAGGCTGCTCAACTGAAGTTGCTCTTCTAGACATGGAAAAAGCATTCGACAGTGTTTGGCATGAAGGTGTGATTGCTAAATTGAAAAACTTTAATTTTCCGCTCTATATTATGAAATTAATTCAAAATTATTTAACTGACAGAACTTTGCAGGTAAATTATCAGAATTCCAAATCTGATCGAATACCTGTTAGAGCTGCAGTTCCTCAGGGTAGTATTCTTGGACCGATATTATGTAACATTTTCACTTCCGACCTCCCTGATTTGCCTCAGGGTTGTCAGAAATTGCTTGTTTGCCGATGACTGGCACTACGCTAAGGAAGACGCCTTCGTGTCATTTGCAGGAGACTGCAGAAAAGTTTAGACATTTTCTCTTCTTATTTACAAAAATGGAAGATTTCTCCCAACGCTTCCAAAACTCAACTTATAATATTCCCACATAAACCTAGAGCTTCTTTTTTGAAACCTAGTAGTAGTCACATAGTTAGTATGAACGATGTTCCAATTTCTTGGTCAAGTCAAGTGAAATACCTTGGTCTGGTACTTGATCAAAAATTAAATTCCAAAGATCACATTGAAGGCATTCAAGCTAAATGTAAAAAATATATAAAATGTTTATATTCTCTTATAAACAGAAAATCAAAACTTTGTCTGAAGAACAAACTACTAATATTTAAAAAGTTTTTTTAGACCGGCCATGCTTTATGCTGTTCCAATATGGTCTAGTTGCTGTGATACCAGGTAAAAAACACTTCAAAGGACCCAGAACTAAGTTTTGAAGATGATGTCAATGTCGACCCCATTCACCATTGTATTGCTTTGAAGCTGTGCCATTATCAGCTGAGCTAAGGGAGGACCCAGGAGGTTACTACCCATATTATTTGAATAAAGGTACTGCAACGCACATCCAGGTTTGGAAATGAAAAAATTCCAAAGCATGCACGTATTTGCTATTATTTGAAAATAGATTTTTTATAATATATTTTTAATCAGATCGATCTCACCAAAGGCCGCCTGGAAAATAAGCCAAGCTTGTTAATTTGTAAGAATGAAAATCTTCGATGTTTAATTGAAACTAATTTCATGATCTCGCGACAAGAAGACCTTTTAAAAGATTTCATGGCGTTGCTAAACAGCTCTTTAGATATGCAACCAGCATTAAAAAAAACTATGTTACTTTGGACCTAGCAAATCTTCTTTTTTTTTTTGTTATAAACCATTTTTCTCATTCCATACTATGCCAACAATAAAAATCCTCCTGAAAGGGTTGCCTGAAATGTACAACAAAATTTACTCTGACTTTATAACAAGATTCTTTGAAAGTTCTGAGCAGAATTCAATGAAATTTCTGAGCTTCATTCAATGCACATCTCGAGTAAAAGTTTCTTAGAGTCCTCAAGGGTAATTAACCGTCTTAAGGGAACCCTCCCCTGAATTTGAACCAAAAATCGATTTTTTTTAAAGAAAAATGAAAGCCACATATTTTTAGAATATATGTGTAGAAGGATTTTTGATACGATGAATATTTATTGAATGGCAGCGTCTCGAACACACCTGTCTCACGTGCGCTGCGCTTTGCGCTGAAAACTTTGAACGCGTTT